>JAFEMH010002238.1:0-362874 GCA_022495995.1 Adenophora triphylla var. japonica | reverse complement strand
TTTTAAATTTATTTTTAACGACTCCCCACCCAGCTCCACTGTGCGCCACCACCACCACAGGCCCTCCCCGTCGGGAATCAAAAAAATTTAATAATTTTAAATTTATTTTTATAACTTTCCACTCCATTTCCTTGCCCCCACCCCATTGTGGTCGAAAAAATTAATCATTTTAAATTTATTTTTATATTTCACACATGACTCACACGCCACCTCGAGGTCAAAAAATATTTTTTTATTTATTTTAAAATTATATTTTAGCAACTTTCTCACTCGATCAATTTTTTTATTCATATTAAAATTATTTTTTAACAACCCTCGGCTCATCGCGGCGAAGATGAACACTTCGGGCCGAGAATCAGCTGGCGCGTCACGCCAGCTAACCCGCGCATGGCTTGCCCACCGTATATAGAAGGCAGGACCCGGATTTAGAAAATAGGCCACGGGCGAAGACTGAGCCAGCGGGTTTTGTGGGCTGTCCGACCGCCACTTGGCGCCAAGCTTAACGCTCGAATGGAAAATTTCAGTTTTTTTTTAAATAGATATTAAACATTCTGATTCTAAGCACATGGGGAGTCAGTGGTTGAGTGGATAAGTTGTTTGCTTTTTGTAGGAAATGGTAGAAAGTTTCGACTCCTACATGCCTCATTTCACATTCAATGAGTTAGAGTGAGTCTTATAATTTATATTTAACATTTGGATAAATAACACCAATAACTTTTTGTCCAAGTGTTAGCCAGCTGCTTAATTATTTCAACCCACCAGGTTTCAAATCCCCCAACCCTGTTTCATCTTTTGTTTAAAAAAAAAAAAAAAAAAAGCAAAAGCCTTCCCAAACACACTTAACCAAGCCAGAGACGGGTAGCAGGCGGGGCCAGATCCCTCGAGTAAACGGGCGGGCCGGGCTTGAGCAGCCGAGTGCAGCGTCTTTGAGCTTGATCATGCAAGCCGCGAGGCACAGGCTACGCGGGCGGGGCGAGCGGCTACCCGCATTTTCATCATCACGCTGACACTTTAAACCCCGTCTCACGATCAAATTTTTTTATTCATAATTAAATTGACACATTTTTTAACAGCTACCACACGGCTCACTGCCTGACACAGCTCACTCTCACCCCCTCGCACTCTCGGCTACCCACCCTTCCCCACCCACTCACCCTATCGCCACCCTAGCCTACCATCATATTACCCTTTACATTTTACCCAGCGCCCTATCCACTGCCCCTACCCTGCCTTACCCCACACCCTTACACTTTCTTCCCCTCTTGATCCCGCCTCCTGCCCTACCACCCCACCTCCATTAACTCTGCCTCGCCCTATTTACATCAATTTATACCAGGTTGTGTTTTTATCGAAAAATATTTTCATTAGCCAACGCATAAAATTTTTTTTCGAAAAATGTTTTCTTCTTGGGACATCCAGAAAATATGTTTATCTCATTTTTCAAGCTTTTTAATTTTTTAGAAAATATTTTACACGAAATCGATTTTCGTAAATGTCGTTTCTTTAGCGAATAGTTATGGATTTTTTTCCTTTTTGTCAAAGAGCAATGCTTTGAAGGGTGCAAATGCACGGTCATAAAATAAAAATGCGGTGACAATACCTATTACTGAATAATGTTTTACTTGTTGAATCTATTGTGTACCTATCATGTTTTTTATTAAAATCATCAGTGAAATCATAACAAATAATTTGCTTGACCAAAATTTTATAACCATATTTTGTATCTCTAGTTTTATCTTTTGTCCAAAACTTCTCTAAATAAACACATTTCAACTCAGTGTGGTTCTTGGGTTGCAGAAGGATTGCTCCATGGTATTTGTTAGGGTTTGAGGCTCATGCCTTCGGACTTCTTGTGAAAGAGTACGAGTAGTACTCCTATAATTTTATCAAAATATATTTTTCAAACTTAAAAAGATTTTGTCTTTCTTAAAAATTGATTTTTCAATTAAAAAGATTTTCTTAATCAAAAGCAGGATTGTATCATTTTTATTACTGAAATTTGGTGCTATATATGTATATATTTGTATATTTTTTATTTCCTACTTTGTAGATTATAAGAGTTGCTAATATATTATGTTTCCTTAATAGATAACAATTCCTTTATTTAGTGGTTATCTCTTTCATGTGTAACACTCTTGATGAACTATAAAAATGCGGCTTTTTCATATCAAAAGGACAAATTTTTCTGAGTAAAATCTGAGAGAAATCCCGGGAAATTCTTGAGAAGTATTCAATAGAGTTGTCTTTGGATGTGTGCGGAGTTGTGTCTCACATTCGACTCACATACGTTTTCTGCAAATTATTTGATTATTAGATTTTTGTTATACAACATACATTTCTTTGATTATTCACAAACACCAGATATCTATAACTTAAGATTACAATCTTTAGTATCATGTTTTTTTTTTTTATTTCACTAAATTTAAGTTTTAATGCTATGAAGTAAATGAGATCTTACTAATAGTGAAATAATTTTTAATAGCAGCTTGTTTTCTCGGAGGTTGTACCGGTAAACGTTTAATACTTTGTGAACGAGAATAAAAGTTACGGGCTAGGCCCTAACGAGTCGCCTGACATTTGAGCATTAATAAGGCAATCTTGTTAAAATGGGTCGATCCGATTTGCTCTGACTCCAACGGCCTTTAACAACAAAGATCGGTCGACCAAGCTCGTTGCAGGACCATCTTTAGTCTTGGGTACCTAACTTCGTCCCAGGCATGCGATCATCTACTTGTGCAATCCATGCCCGAGCCGAGCCTGTGAGTGGTTGCCAACCTCGAACGGGCGAGCTCGACCCTGCGGCCACGTCGGGCCCATCTGCAGGCTCGATCTATGGCAGTGCCACTCCTGATCACGAGGCAGATTCGCCTACGATTAACTCCTGACAAGGGATTCCTATCAATCCTGGGCACCACTACATATACCGGACTAAATCCCACGTAAAAGGTAATATCTTCTTGGCTATTTTGGAGATTACGTCAGATTCAAATACAATTTTATAACAGCATATATCGTCATCGCGCTGGAGAGTGCTTGGCGGGGAGACCCGACCCAGGCTAGTCGTTTGTTCGTGACTTCGAGTCATATTTGCTAGGAATCAATATATTGCTGGGCGAGGTTGATTTGGATCATTTCTTGCGTCATCAATTTGGTTCCATTGCTTGGAAAGCGATAACGCTAGACCTCGGGAAACTATCTGTGACAACCATTAATATGGTAGCGACGGACATATGCGCACTCTGCGCCCCCGGTGAACGAATGAGCCAGAATGTGGGAAACACGGATGCAAGTGCCGAAAGCTGCAGCGCTGCCAGCTTGCCTCCTCCTCCGTAGGGGCATCTATTTAGAAGGGTCGCTCGCTCATGGGTTATGGTAGAATGACATCAGGATTTTGAAGATGGGAGAGGAGCGAAAGAGGCCCATTGTACATAACGAAGGGGTAAGCCGACAAGCCAAGCAAACGAGTCCCAGAAACCCATGGTTGAACTGGTTGCAGTGCGGCGTTGCGAGGCCCCTAGGTTTGGCACCTTAGTAGGAAGGATATTTTGTTGGAACTAGCTAGATTGTTGCAGAGCTTGCTCTAGGTACAAATAGAGTTCCTCGAGCTACTAGAGTCTCCTAAAAAGGATATTTGAAGATCGCGAAGGGTAGCTCAGTCTCTCACTTCTCATGAACGAGGCTAACGGAGGTCCTGGGCAGATGCAGGTGAGAAGAAAGGAGGAATAGAAATGCCTCCCAGCATTTCAGTAGGCCCAGAACTTGCGACCTAAATGATAGGCTCGACAATGAAAGGGAACAGAAGCCGAGCTTGGCTCGGAGAGGAGGCAGCTCGAAGGCGATAGGAGCGCTACCGCGTAAATCACCTTAAGAGGGAGAAAGATGCGTTTCCCCATCGGGAGAGGAGAGAAGTAACTCCCCCGAGGAATGAGAGGCAAAGGACCACTGCACCACAGGAGGGAACAGCCACCGTGAGGAGAAGGCAAAAAGTCTAACTATGTCTCCCATCAAAGAAGCGACCTTTGGATCTTTAGGGAGCTCCTCGGCTTAAAACGAAGATTGGATGATATGGAGGCAAATAGGAAAGCCTTGAAAGGAAAAATCAAACAAAGAAATGAAAGTATCTCTTCGACCTTTATATGGATATTCTCGACAGAAAGGACCTCTGCAAAGGTTCAGTCTGCCCGTGGCCAATGAAAGTACTCGGGCGCGACGAATACCTTGAATCGCGTGAAGCACTTTGAGGCCAGCGTGCGTTTGGTCTCTTGGGGGATAACGTCTTATGCGAGGCATTAACCCGGCACCTTGGCAGGTGCATCGCTGGCTTGATTCCACATGAATTACAACCATTTGGATGCATCACCTCGTGGAGTTTTATGAGAAGGAAGTTCCTCGAAAGGTTCTCTCTGGTGGAGCTCGTTGAAAGCAATCCAGCGATGCAGAATAACATTACTCGGGGCAAGACGGAGAGTAATATGAGCTACTTTACCGGGTTGAAAGAGTTGGTCGACAAATTGAGGAATTGGGCCTCGCGGCGGATAGGGAGGGTCGTCGGCGCCCTACAGGAATGGAGTGTCCTCAGATGCGGATTACAAGCTCCAAGTTAGGAGGGCGACCACGAGGGAAGGAGGCTACATTTGAGAGGGCACATGATGTGGTCGTGGTGAAAACCGAAGGAAAGAAAAGAAGGATGAAGCCTGAAAACATTCAGAAATTAGTGAGAGTCAAATGAGGGGGGACGAGATAAAGAGTAACGATAATGAGAAAAAAAACAAGAACTAAGGCGTAAGAAAGAGTCCCACTGGCTCCTTACGCCACTCAAAGTTAGTCGGGCCCGAGATGCCATGAACACGGTCGGCCTAGGTCCCTTTGCCCCAATGAATACTCAAAATTAATTGGAAAGGGATGTGTTAGGTATCGTGAGTATCCACAAGGACACCGGTCGCGCCACGTGGAAGAGTGTATGAGCTTGAAGAGGATTATCCAAAAATGGGTGAATGAAGTAAGGTTGGATAGGTTTGTGAAGGGAGATCATCTGCGGGAGGAGATCGGCCTTCTGAAAATTAGTCACACAAAACTGACTTTAGGGGTAATTGGTGGCGAGGGAGACAATGTGAGCTGCTCTCAATTACAAGATTTTCCAATTAAGCAGAAAAGCTCCCTACGTGCCCTCTAGAAGTTGTGTTCAAGATGAGGTGATCGGAGTTTCTACCCCTGCAGCTGACGCGGCGTATTCTGAGAGAATATTTTGGTGATTTCAGGGTTCGGTGGTGATTGCACGTCAAGTAGGTTTTAGTGTCGACACGGGGACCTACGAGGATATTCCCTACTAGAAAACCTTCCTAGACATGGGATTGACGGATGTCGAGGTTGTCACCCTTCATGAGGTCGGTTGTAGGGCTTCACCACGCTGATGCGGGTTTTACGCGAAGGGACAAATAGAGTGGAGGTCGATATTGGACGGCATCCTTTGGGGACAACAACTAAGGTAACATTTATAGTCATTGGGCGTTATAAGTGATTACCATTGCTTTATCTTGGGTATACACTGGACATGTCGCTCTAGGAATGGTGCCACTCGATGTCTCATTAAAGGGTCGAGTTCCCCACCATGCTGGGAGTTGGGTGCATTCTAAGCACGGCCTACCAGAGAATGCCTAGATCACGTGCTTCGATCCAGAAGAAGAGGGAGTTGGAAATTGATACTCCGGAGAGTGAGCTAGAAGTTCTCTAAATCTGTCGCTCTTGCTTCCGGATAATCTACGATCGAAGTGTATAGAAGAGGCAACCGTCTCACACGACCACACATCATGAGGCGAGCCGACACGTCCCTCTAAAAACACTTGCCAGGTCGCAACATATACAATTTTGGTCGAGACAAATCATCATTGGCGACTATGCCTCCCAAGTCGGCTTGAAATACGATCCAGCGGGAAATAGGCTGGCGAGCTAGATGACATTATCGAAGTGGAAGCTCCACACTTGGGAGTTGAGGAAAGAAAAAGGGTCATATATAGATCATGCTCGTTTGAGACTTCTGCCCGGTTTAGAGATCTCCCGGAAGCTGGAACCGGTGGAGCGAGTTTGGAGGATATGTAGAAGTCGAATCCGTCTTGCCCCACAGGGCAACGATCTATAAGCGTCTCCTACAATCACGAAAGATTGTTATGCCTATATTAACTCCACAATTCAAGGGATTCCTATCAATCCTAAGGCACCACTATATATGCAGGACTACATCCACGTAAAAGGTGATGTCTTCTTGGCTATTTTGAGATTACGCCGTTCAATAAAGTTTTATAACAACATATCGCATCATCACGCAGGAGGGTCTTGGCCAGGTGATCAACCCTTAGGCTAGTCGTTTGTTTGAGGTTTGGGTCATATTTTCTAGGAATCAACCTATTCTTGGACTAATCTTGATTTAGATCATTTCTGCGTCGTCACTTTGTGTTATTTTTTATTTAATTTTTCGTATTATCGGTTGTGTGAACAGTTGTGTCTCACATACGTACACACATATGTCTCTCGATTTAGTGAATCTTGATTTCCTAGCTACGATAAACTTTCGGTTGGTATCGAAGTCGACTCTCGATATCGTTTGAGTGTTGATCCGTAAAGAAGCGATCGTCGTGGAATGTCGAGAATCACGAATCGACCTCCAGGTCTTGGATGATACTAATTATTCCTTTTGAAACAATGATGCGTAACTACATACATCAAATCAATTGATGAAAGAAGCATGGATGAGTATCCTTGTTTCATGGCAACCACCCACGGTAGAAAAGAAGCTGTATCAGGGGTAGTGTTGAATCAATATTTGAAAGAAAACTTGAGGCTAGTTGGGCTCTTGATGAAATCAATTATGCTAATTACAATTCTAAGGCCGTGGGTGTTATTTCGAGTCATGTTTTTGGAAATATGTACAAATTAATCACAAATGAAAGTTTGGCGAAGAAGCATGTGATATTTTACAAATGCGATGTGAAGGTATACCCGTTGTTAAATCCACTACACTTATAATTTTAATGGATAAATTTGAAATTGTCTCTTATCTTTGCTAAAATTCATGAAATCTCCAATGAATGCACTAGTTTAGGAGAGTCAATTTCAAATGCTAGATTAGTCGATGGAAATTTTAAGGACTTTGTACGAAAGGTTTAATATCAAGGTTCTTTGTCATTGAAGAAACCAGCGACACAAACACCGTAGGTTTGGACAAAATTGTTGGAGTTTTAAGCATTTTGTTTTGAGCTTAATCTTGAAGCTCAACAAAATAACAAGGCAATAATTATTGCCCTTAAAAGTTCTGCAGCCATTCCCAAAGGAAATAGGCGACCTTTCCTATGAAATTGATGAGTTTAATCTTGGGGAAGATGATATGGCTCTAATCACCAAGAAATTCAACTATATTACGAATAGCTGAAAAGGAGAATCATGTTTCCTAAAAAAGCCTCTAAGGATTTAGAGAAACAAGAAAATAAATCTGATGAGGGGTTCAAAAAGAAAAGTTTTGATAACAAGAAAACCCTCGAATCTCGTACAATGTAGGTCATGTCGTGGGTATGGTCGCTTTGCTAATGAGTGCGCTAACACACTTAAGAAAAGGGAATGAGTTATACTGCTACTCTAAGTGATAGTGAGGATGATGAAGTATTTGCATCTCTTTGATTGAACCTTCGTAGGTCTATTTTAATGCCTACAGCTGCAAGTACAAATGAAAAAGTGTTTTTACGAAGTGATTCAAATGCGGAGGCAGGATGTGGATACGAGATGTGTACGCATATGAACTCACGTCAGCAGAGACCTTGATGGTTTCTCTATAAAAGGAAATTCGATGATGAAGGTCGTGACATCCCCTATGAGGAACTCTTAGAGACCTACAAGGAGCTTTATGCTGGTTGAATCAAACGTATGAATAGATTGAGGAACCTCAAGTTTAGCAATTGAATCATTGCTAAACTTGAGGTTCTAGTAACTATGAAAGAAGTTGAACTTGAAAAGGTTAAAACTGATTTTGAGAAAGGCGAAGTACTCTAACCAAGTTGAATCTTGGAAAAATGAATCTTGATGAAGCTTTTGTCTCTTGGTAATCTTTTGGAAAATCGAGGTCTAGGTTTTGGAAATTTCAAATTTGTTAAAAAGGGTGGTAAGGTTTCAAAATGAAGAGAAATCAATTTTGAGTCACAAAAAACCTAGGAGAAGACATTACATCTGTCATTATTGCCTTGCTCATGGGCATATTCACACTTTTTGTTTCAAGATGAAAGCTGATAAAAAAGCAGGATGTTTGATTCAGTCTAAGATGTGTGACATGATGTATAGTCAGATGTATACACATCTGAGAACACATCCACATGTTCACCACAATGAGATTATTAAAACCTAGTCGGTTGAAAAACCCAAAGTAATCTGTAATATTGTCTACTCTTTTTTCAAGAGTAGTATCTCTGGATATTTATTTTTTGATAGTGGGTGCTCTAGGCACATGACTAGTAACCAAGATGTTTTGACAGAATACACATCTGTCAATGGTGGTAAAGTAAACTTTGGCGATGGGGCACAAGGAAAAATAATTGGTAAAGGATCCTTAGATGTTGAAGGTCTCCCAAAGCTTCACAATGTGTATCATGTAGAGGTTCTTAGGACTAATCTCATTCGCTAGTACGGATTAGTTCTTAGGAAACGCAACTTAGATAGCGCTTTTAAAAGCGCTATCTAGCACACTTACATAGCGCATCATCTCTTTAAATTTAATAACCGAGGAAAAAAAAAAACAAAAACAAAAACAAAATAACTTAGATAGCGCATATTGTAGGAGCGCTGTCTCGGGAAACGCTTAGATAACGTTTAATGGAAGCGCTATTCAAGTTAACGCTTCTTAAGAGAATAAGATAAGAGAGGTTATTTATTTATTATCTTTGTTTCAATTTGAAGGCATAAATTCAGCGCCGTACGAGAAATCTTCAACGGCGAGAAGCACCGGAGTCGAACATAGCCCGCTTCTGTTCCGGCGACATCGCGATGTGATGCGATGCAGCGACGACCTCTCGCCTCCCTCCGTTCCCGATCCGTCTCACATGTTCTCAGTCTAATCGCCTCCACTCCTTCCTCCTCCTCGTAATCAAGCACAAATCCTACCCGCTTTCTGTTCCGGCGGCATCGCGCGGCCTGCCGCCTCCATCAGTACCAATCTCGTCTCTATGTTCTCCATCTAATCGCCTCACTCGAACCCTAGGTACCTCTGTGGCAATAGGGTGCTCAGGTCGAGAGACCCGCGCATACGGTTTTGAGAAATCTTGGTAAATTATGTGAATTTACGTTTTCGTTTTTGAAATACAGTAAATTTACATTTTCGTTTCCTTTCTTCTTGTCAAAATTATGCGAATCTAACACCTTGTACTATCCATGTTGCTGAATAATTGATTTGTTGGTGATTTGTGTAGCGAGATCACAAAAGTAAGAATCTATCTGGCTTTGCCCTTTTTCTTGGGTTTGATTTTAATCATTTTTGGGGGATTTCGCATATTAGGGATATACTATCTGATTTCGCAATATCTTGGTTGGGTATCGATTGGGGATATATAGTTGATACTATTATAGCTTGAGAAACTTTAACATACATCGATAAATCTGTGAGTGTCCTGCGATAATGTGATACAATTTTACGATTAAAATAAATAAATGAAATAATAATGTGATTCATTTATATTAATGACTGTGAATATAAGTCAATTATATGATGATGACTTATATGTGAAGTTTGATAAGAAGATATGTAAAGTGTTTGATAAGTTTAACACATGTGTCCTCACTGGTCTAAGATCATCAGAGCATACATTACAAGTTCTATGACAATTTGTCTTGTTTATGTTTTTATGATGTTGTATTTGATGACATAATTGATCTTAACCTCAAAGCTGAGTATGATGTTTCGGGTTACTGGCGGAGTGGAAATCTGGCGATACATGAGCTGGAGATACGAAAAAGACTGTAAAGGAAAAATAGGCAGATGTGGGTCCAGACGTGCAGACAAATGTGAACACAACCGTTCCCACATCTGAACACACATCCTCTCAAAAATCTTAGTCTGAAGACACTGGAGAAGCTATTTTAGAAAGAGGCCAGGTTGGGTCTGTTTATAGAACAAATGATTTTTTGTCCTGAATTCGGAAAGTCACCCCACTTCTCAAGTGGTTGGTGAAATGCATGATCAAAGGCAAACCAGAAGGAATGGAAAGGTAAATCACAGGGAATTGGATGGTTTGTGGAGTCATATATTCTTATACTCCAAGGTATGTTGTTACAGCTTTGTGTCTAACATAGTGGGATACAGTGACTTAGACTGGACTGACAATTTTGATGATAAAAACAATTGTGGTCGATGTTTTTTTGATGATAAAAACAATTGTGGTCGATGTTTCTACCTTGATAACATCCTTGATTCCTGGTATAGAAGGAAAAAAATTATATCTCCTTGTTTACAGTTTGAAATTTGTGAATATGTTGCCACTTGAAATTTTTTGCACTCTAGTAATTTGGATGAATCTGATGCTAAAGAATTATGTTATAAATAACAAAATTCATACTATGTTCTGTGATAACAAGAGTTCCATACACATATCAAAGAACCCAGTCAAATACTCTAGAACCAAACATATAGACAATAAACATCACTTCATCAGGGATCTTTTTAAATAAAAAACTGTGTGTCTAGAATTTATTGGTACTGAAAATCAGTAGGCTGATATATTTACCAATACAATAGATCATAAGAGACTTTCCTCCCTAAGAAAGTCTCTTGGCTTGTGTACTGTTTGAGGATATGGGCACAGATGTACACACATCCATTTACACATTTGTATATTAACTAACCTTAAAAAAACAGAAAATCCAAAAATATCATACATTAGCACGGTTCAATCTCAGTGTTGTCACTTGTTTGTTTACATATTTGACACGTCTTGTTACTTGATTGTGAGCACTTCCTGTTCATGTTATCTTTTGATAACTTGATATAATCTTTCTAGATATCTCACATTGGATGCCCTATTAGCACGAAAGCAATTTGCTTCACCCGTCTACATGAAACCAATCCGGTGTGATAAAGTGAACCTCAAGATAATAGTTTGAAATCAAACTTGAAAAGATCATTTGGACAAATGGCTATCTTTGGGTAATAGAAAAGTGAAAGCTACTCCAATTATGCATTTTCTCCACATTAAAAAATTGGTGGATGCATTCTAGAGTCTGTGCAGATTGGATTATTGCTCATTGATTTCTTGTGACCAGTTGTGTCCCCAAAATATAACATACATCCTATGCCACATTTGTGCGATATTTGACTCGTCACTTGTGCACATAACATCATTCTAGTCATTCTACATGTTTAGGTCATTCTTATGTGCTCGATATATATATATATATATATATATATATATATATATATATATATATATATATATATATATATATATATATATATATATATATATATATATATATATATATATATATATATTTGTTTATTTATTTTCATTATTTATAAAATTTTAATTTAACATGTTTTTGATTAACAATATCCCTCATAAAATGTATTTTAGGTCAATCATGTAAAGGAGAATTATTGTTGAACTGCAAGTTTTTGTAAAACATGTTTCTATGCAAGTTTATGTTCGGATGTGTTTACATATCTTGACACATCTGAATCAGGGGCAGTTCATGTGGTGATCTGGTTACTTTGCCTTAAATGTCTAAATCTTTGTTTTGACCAAAAAGTCCAAAATAGGGGGAGATTGAAAGAGTTAGAATCATTGGAGGATTCAGACTCTTGAAATCGTATGAATATTTTAGGTAATTTAGATTTTTGACTTTTTTTTTTTAAAGATTTAGATACCGGGTAGGTTTGGAGTTTATTGTTCATATCTTTTATTCCTTTTAGATATTATTTTAGATCAGAAATCCATAAATCAGGAGGAGATTAAAAGAGTACGAGTAGTACTATAGGATTTTGTCAAAATATATTTTTCAAACTTAAAAAGATTTTTGTCTTTCCTAAAGATTGATGTTTCGGTTTAAAAGATTTTCCTAATCAAAGTACGATTGTATCATTCTTGATTATGAAATCTGGTGCTAGATATATATATGTATATATTTATATATCTTTTATTTCCTACTTTATAGATTATAAAGTTGTACATATATTATATTTCCTCAAAAGATAACGGTTCTTTAAAAGATAACAATTCCTTTATAGATAACAATTTCTTTCTCAAGTGGTTATCTTTTTCTTGTGCAAACACTCTTGATGGACTATATAAATGCGGCTCCTCTCATATCAAAAAGACAGTTTTTCACAATGCAAAATACAGAGAGAAATCTCAAAAAATTCGTGAGAAGTCTTAAAGAGAGTTGTCTTTGGATGTGTGCGGAGTTCTGTCTCACATTCCGACTCACATTTGTTTTCTTGCAAAGTATTTAATTCTTAAGTTTTATTTCCGCTTTTGTTTTGCTACTTGTTCAACATATGGATTACTTTCTTAATATTACAATCTTTGTTTTTAGTATTTTCATATTTTTTTATTTCACTATTTAGGTTTTTATTCTGTAAATCAGATCATTTAATAGTGAAATTCTTTTTAGGCGTAAGCCTTATTTGATGGAGTTGAACCAGTAAACATTTAATATTTTGTGTTATTTTTTATTTAATTTTCCGCTGCATATTATTGATTGTGTGAACAGTTGTGTCTCACATCTATACACATATCTGTCTCTCAGATTTGGTGAATATTGATTTCCTAGCTACGCCAAAACTTTCACTTAACAACGGTGATTGCAGTTGGATCATATTATAAGAGTAGTATGGTCTTTCGATACACCCATTCTCTCGTACTAAAGGTCACTCATTTATTTGTAGTTTAATCTCAATCTTTTTTTTAGTAGTTCATAATCTTTATATATTGAGTTTAATTGACATTAAGAGGAGTGAGTAGCCGATGTACGGCCTCTCACGCGTAGCCAATCACTAGGCTTACAACATGGACTCTTTGGTCGATTTACACACGTACTCTTTGATCCTTATTACTACGCGAAGCTAGAAAATTGTGAGCCGTTCCAGTTGGGCTCGCATGTGTAGAAAGTTTGCTATACCATAACAAAATCTTAGATTCCATCTCGAATCAATTGACGATGAGAACAGTAGTTCGAAATCTTTATACATTAAATACAAGCTTACTTCTAACGGTGAACAAAAAGTACAGTGCCATTACAGATTTATGAGGTGGCTTTAGTAACTAACTTCAAGAGCATATTCATAGACAAACCTTTAAGACAATAGCACAAAACAGAGTGGTTTTAGTAATTCTTTAAGCTGCCGAATTGATTTAAAAAAAAATAAAAAAAATCCGCAAACCCCACTTTGTTATTTGTTAATTTGGTATCAGAGGGAGAGTTGATTAGATAAATAAAGAATATTAAGGCAAAGATTTGGGACAATGATGGAAATGTATCATTAATCTTTAACAAGGTTCATTATGTTTTTACATCCTTTTCTTTCATAAAGCAGCACTTTTTCCTACTTTATCTTTATCGGATCCAAAACCCCTACAACCACCCTACAATATGCATCATTGAAATTGGTCATCGGTAGCAATTCAGGCTATGAATTTTTTTGAATTATGTCCCCTTTATGCCACGTTTCTCCAGCTTTTTATTCAATGGTTGATATTAGTTTGACAAAAATGGGTCCTACATATATAAAACAGAGGGAGGACGTGGTTACTTAATAGCTGTCCTCATGAATGCATGAACAGACCTCTCTAAGCTAAATTGAAGAGGTTGGTGGCTAATGCCGAGCGAACAAATCCAAATTCCCCCTGTTGCTAGACCTGACAATCTAGAATCCAAATGGGCTGTAGAATCTAACACAAGTCACCCAGAAAGCGTTTTCTACTAGTTAGTGGGGACTCAAAGAGTGACCAAAAATGAGAAAAATACCAACAACAAAAAATAAAAATTAGCAATATGATAGATCAAATCCTATGTATACTATACAAATATGCAAACACATCAGAAGTTAAGTTAGCAATCAAAATGACAATCCAACAACAAATTAACATCCAAGAACCCTAATTTTACAGACTTCGGCCACGCACCAAAGAAGAAGATTTCTTCTTGTTGACCCCCCCTTTCTTCCTTCTAGCTAGTAGTCTTTTCAGCAAACTCATACCTCCTCCTCCACCTCTCTTCTTATTATTAGTTACAATTGTCACTGCACCTGGTACATTTCTTCTGACAACTTCATGGAAGCTAGGACCCCCGCAACTTGAATGCAGAATAATTTCTTTTGTCTGTGGGGAATTTGGATCATCATCTACTACAAAGTTAACTCCTTCCTCAGCTAAAATACGATCACGCAGTGATGCGTGCAGGGTTGATGTCTTGTCCCCGCTCTTTGATAAAACTCGGTCGAATTTTGGTGGTGATTCTTCGGAGGAAGTCAGTGCTTTTAATTGTTCGCCAAGATTCAATATAGTTTCTTGACACACTACAATCTTTTTCGAGTCATCTGGGATTTTCTCATCCTGCAGATTTTTGAAATGACACTGATATAAGTATGCAATCTGACAAGGGTAAAGAAAGAATATCTGGTAGTAAAATAGGGGCAAAAATATTTTTAATTTAGAATACTATGATGTAAATAATAAATTTAGTTTAAACGGGGGAAAAATAAAATAGTGGTATTTTTTTCTTGATCAAAAAGGGGGGGGGGGGGAATTACAATTTTTAATGGTAAAACTCATTTTTTAAAAGAGTTATTAGTACTAATTTGGTACATTTAAGAAAGTTAATGGGGAAATAGGCCCCTTTTGCTAAAGCCTACCTCCGTCCCTGTCGGTAGGGGCGGATTCAGAATTTTTAGTAAGCGTAAGCCGGAAAAATTAACGTCGCTATTTATTGTTGGGTCATTGCCCCATAAGTTATTAGGAATATAATATAATATCATTATATTATATTCAAGTATATATTGTTAATATAGATTAGGAAACTAAATCTTTGTATTAGATTAGGAAACTAAATCTTTGTATTAGATTAGAATCCTTCTCCTTCTAGGAGATTACCTAGATTAGAATCCTTCTCCTCCTAGGAGATTACATACTCATTGTAAACCTATAATATGGTATCAAAGCATTAAGATCCATAGAAGAACTTCTCCGCGAAACCTTAGTGGCAAAACCCTAAGCCGCCCCACACCCTCACCACCTTGCTTCCGCCATAAACACCAAAACCCCACCGTCCTTCAACCTTGGCAAAAACCCTACTGTCATCACCACCCTTATTTCCGCCATCAATCAACAAAAACACCACCCTCCTTCTTTCCTAAACTACTCAGCAAAACCTCTCCCACAACCCCTTCACCACATCTCACGGAAACACCCTTCAATCAAACACCTCTACTACACCAAGGTAAACCCATTACTGCCAAAACCCTCCATTATTCTAATATGGTAATATATACTTGAATATAATATAATGATATTATATTATATACCTAATATAAGTTTCTTTTTTTTAAATTTATGCTCAATAAGTTCCTTTTCAATGAATGTATCAATTTTTTGTCATTTTGGATGAAAATACCCCACAAAGAATGTTGTATCATATTTTCAAAAAAAAATTAAAAAAAATAATAAATTTTTTTTTAATAAAAAAAAATTTTAAATACAATTTTTTTAAAATAAAAAAAATCAGAATGCTGTATTATATTCAAAATGTTGTATTATATTTTCAGAATGTTGTATTATATTCATAGTGTTGTATTATATTTTCAGAATGTTGTATTATATATTTTCAAAATGTTGCATTATATTTTCAAAAAAATAAAAATAAATTTTTTTTTTTAAAAAAATTAAAAATTAATTTTTAAAAATTATTTAGTGGAAAGTGATTTGTTTCAAAAAGAACTTATGAGGCAAATTCCCTTTATTGTTTTTGATAGGCAAAAATATTTAACTAGTAAATTAACAAATTTTTATCGAAAATCACATCTGAAAATACTTTGAGTCTTTCTTTCTGCTAGTTGTATTTTTTTTAAATTTTTGATGTTTCAAGTACCACTAAAATCTATTTGATCCTATAATCACAAAATTGAATTCAAAAAGTAAGGAAAGTAAGTAATACCATATGACCAAAAACTTTTCAAATTTATTTTGGATCAAGACAATTTAAAATAAAAATTGGTCATTGGATTTTGGACGGAATGGGTACAATGAAGTATCCCTAAACTTTTTTGAAAGTAATTATAGTAACTTGAGAATAAAATTATGAAAATTTCAATCTCAAACTGCTACAAACTTATTGAAAAATCAATGTAATTATTGATATCAACACAATGAATTAGAGTTAAAAATTGAACTATCTTATGTTTGTGAAGAATCAATCAACAAAAAAATCTTATCCCTTATGTGCCCGTATAAGGTTCATATACTTTCGTTTTTTTCATCCCAGTTTAAGTTTAAGGTTTTTAGTTGTTTTATCAATAAATGGCGAAGTATAAATAGTGTTTTGGACAATCTTGTCCTCATAAAAATTCATATAATAATAATAAAAATTGTTAATCTATTTTTCACCAATTAATAAATAGTATTTTGGACAATGTCATCAACCCACTATAATTGTTGACCAATGTTACCCTAATTTTCTAAAAAACATGTAAAGTCAAACTAAAAACTTTAAAATGGGACAGAGAAAATATTACTCCCTCCGTCCCAGACCATGGGTATATGAGGTGAATTTCACGCTTTTTAAGAAATTTTTTAAAAAATGAATAAAAGTTAAATGTGGAATAAAGAATAGTAGTTAAATGTGTGGTAGGGAATAGGAGAGAGAATGTAAAAGTTAAATATGTGGTAGGGAATAGGAGAGAGAATGTAAAAGTTAAAAATATTTAATAGGAGAGAGAATGAGTGGGAGGAATAGTAGTTAAATGTGTGGTAGGGAATAGGAGAGAGAATGTATAAGGGTATAATGAATGGTTTTTTTGTAAATATATGGAGATGATAAGGGTATAAATATATTCAAAAACTTGCCATTTATGGAAATGAACCCTTGGTCTGGGATGGACCAAAAGGGAAAGATGAACCCTTGGTCTGGGGCGGAGGGAGTATTAAAGCCTAAAAGTTATATAGAAACAGAGGAGGTTAGTGTTGTTTGTCCTATTTTTAATTTATCATAAACCAAAACCCAAAAAAAAACAAAAAAAAAACTGAAAAGTGTCGCCCTAACATAGCACCGCCACTGCCTGTCGGTTGCTACAAGAGCTCCAACCTTGCAGAGAGGGTTGGACCCATTGGTGAAGTCAGGATTTTAAAAAGGGGTCAAGATTGCTTTTGGGATTATATATTGCCCTTTATTGAGCTATCCCAAATTTAGCTTACTGGTTTGGGGGGGGGGGGTTGGGGGTTGAAAGTATTGATTTAGTGCAAATTTCAAGCGCAAATTTCACTCAAATTTAAGGGGTCATAAATCTATCATTTTTTACTTTTTAGTGGTGAAAAGTTTTTTTTTTTTTTTTTTTTTTAATTTTGAAAATGCTAAAATTGACATATTTCAAAGTTGTTGAAGAGGTCAATTGACCCTTTCTCACTAAGGTGGCTTTGCCGGTGGTCGGACCACATGGGCTTAATGTAGACGGCAATGACATCTTATAATGGCAACTCTTACAATATTGGAAAAAGGAACTTACAGTTTGGAAAAACTCTTCATCATGCTTCTCCTTCTCTTCCAAAACCTTGCTACAGACACTGGATAGATAACATAATCATAGAAATCAAATAATGTTTTTTTGATTTTACGTGTAAATATCGGTCATAAACTGAAACTAATGAAACATGTACCTCTCTAATTGGACATGAAGCTCGAGACAAGTTTCTTCCAGTTCTTCGCAGTAATGGCTCTTATCTTGCAATTTAACTTCAAGAGACGATAGATTCTGGAGAAGCTCGTTTAATTGAACTTTGGAAACAGTTAGCTGCGTATCAAGTTCTTCGTTTATCATCTTTTGATTTTCAAGTTGGTTCTCGACCAATCTTTTCATTACTTGCAGATTCTCCAGGTCGAGTTGTAGTTTTGCAAGTTCCGAGTCGTGCAATTCTTGCAGATTCTCTAGGTCCAGTTGTAGTTTTGCAAGTTCCGAGTCATGCAATTCTTGCAGATTCTCCAGGCCCAGTTGTAGTTTTGCAAGTTCCGAGTCGTGCAATTCTTGCAGATTCTCCAGGTCCAGTTGTAGTTTTGCAAGTTCCGAGTCGTGCAATTCTTGCATATTTTCCAGCTTCGAAGCTTCATTTTCCTTTGTTGTCTCTAAATGATCTGCGCTTAGTTTTAAAGATGCCCAAATTTCCTCCAAGATTTCATTAATGCTTCTTTTTGAATCGTGGGTTTGCTCCAAAATTACGTCCACAACATTCTGAAGCCAGTCAGAGGGTTTCTCAGTTGACAAGTCTCTTGACTTAAAGCAATCACATATTTTCACTTGAACTTGGCTTTCTGGACGGTCTACAAGCTGATCTTCAAGCTGAGATAATTTTGAATTCAACAAAGTGAAAGCATTTCTAAGTGAAGAAAGTTCCTCATCTTTTTTGTCTGCATTTTCTTTGAGAATCTTGTTTTCTTCTTCAACATCACATGCCCGTTCGATCATGAGTCTGATTCTTCTATCAGGAACTCCACGAGGCACTCTTCTCTGTGCTTTGACTTCAGTTTTCATCTTTGCCGATGCTGTGGGACCCGGAAGTCGCTTCCGCGTCAGTACACGTAAACTCTGACATTCAGCTTCCAACCTCCTGATTCTATATGTACTCTCCGAGTATTTCTTTTCCAATGCATCTGCAGATCGACGGTTAAGCTCCGCCTCCTCATTTCGATTATCAAGCTCTTTCTGGAGCATTTGAAGTTGATATCTCAAGAAAGCGTTTTCTTTTTCCGTCGAATCTTTTTCAGCCATTAGTATATTAAACTCTTTGGTTGCCTGAGACATTTTTTCACTTGCATCATTAATCAATTCATCTTTCACGTGGAGTGAATTTGTTAGCTGAGAATTCTCACGCCTAAGTACTGCTACCATTTTATTTTTCTCCAAATATTTTTCCTCTAATTCCTCATATTTCTTCTCAAGTTCCTTCGAGACCTTCATCATGGATTCATGCACCCTTTTGTCCTGTTCTTCTCTAGCATAACTCAGTTTTAGTATCCGGTCCTTCAATTCAGCATAAAAACTTACACGGTCAGCTATTTTTTGCTGTAATTCTTCGCCTAATTCTTGCTTTCGAATGGCTGCTTCAGCCTCAGCCTTCTTCCAGTCTGGAATAAATTGAAATAAACCAACATTTGTCCAAATGGAGCATGATCAAGAAAAATACAAAAATTACAGGAATAAAAGGTACTCACCTGCAATGTCTTCTTGTGCGAATTTCAAACGACTTGATACAAGTGCCATGATTTACTGCTAGACACAAAAATGAAACTATAAGTGCGTTTTTGGTACAAAAAAGTCGTAATACATTTCCACCACTACCACTAGACAATGATGAATCAATATAACTTTACATTGTACACAACGCTGTGTCAATAGCGAAACAGATGATATGGTGAAAAAAAAATCATGATCTACAACCGAAATTAATATTTGCCACTGCTTCCAAAGTGACTCTTAATAAGAAATCAACTTCTTCTATTATTTTTTTCTCCTTCAAAGTGCCTCTTAATAAGAAATTATCCTGCCTGCTATACTATCTTATTTCAGACGGCCAACAAGCTGTGTTTGTTCGTATCAATGACCTCCAAACACGTAGAAACAAATTGGGCGTTGAAACAGATGTAACAAACTGAACTAAACAACTGACAGTCGTAAATTCAGAAAGAAAACAAAAACTACAATTAAGAAAACAACATTTTCTCAATGAACACACAAAATAAAACAAAGAAGGTTAGAACTGAAGGTTGACAAAGATGATCATGTAAATCCGTGAAAGAACTTACCGATTAAGCAGATGAAGATTGCTGAGGTGAAGAACGAAGCAGCGCGTTCTTACTTTTCGCTTCTTCTGCTGCTGTTATCTGATAGAATTGTCTTCAATGCTGCTAAAAACTTCTTTAACAAACACTTGTTGCTTGTTATAATAGAGGTAGAAAAGAATTAGTAAAATAACTTTTAAAAGATAATTTTATCAAATCATACCAATACATTTGTTAGTATACTTGGTATATGCATGCACACATTGAAAGCATATTCAACTTAACGGATTGATCCTGACATGCCTGACACAATGTTAATACTCCCTCTATTCTACACAAAAGTCTACTTAATTCTTTATTCGTGGATGTTTCAGTTAGAATATCCAGAATGATTTCATTCTCACTAGTTTTATCATTAATTATTGTATATATTAGACTTTTAAAACGTAACATCTTTGATATAATACAACAACAACATTACTCCAGTGTCACAAAGGCTCGCACCTACGGTGGAATAAGGGGGAGTCGAATGTACGCAGCCTTGCCATATATTAAAGCACAAAAAAGGCTGTTTCCGGGCAACCCACGATGAAAATTGCGTCAAAAATTGCATGGACTGATTGTTGATTCATAACAAAAAAGTGCAGTCAGTTTAGTGAGTCATTTTGCTTTATTCCATCATATTTTCAAGTCAAAAAATAGCGAGTATTTGTCTCCGTCAAAAATGATGAATCAAAAGAATAATTGTTCATAATTTACGAATAATATATCAACATGTGTTTGTTATCATGATGAGTTATATAGGAGTGGACATGATGGTTTGATAGAATCTGTTATTCCCACATAAAATGTGTCAAAATGGAACCACCGAAAGGCTGCAAAGTGCTCTATCAATTAAACTTCATGAATGGAAATCATAAGTACCCAAAAGAAAGGGACATAAATGTATTAAAAATTTATCATGTATATCAGGAGTCAGTTAGTTAAGACACACAAGTTGATTTTGTATAAATAATTAATGCCCTGTGTGTCATCATTTCCAGAAAATAAAAAAGATTATACATGGATATGAAAAGATTGCACCAAATACTTCCTCTAGTTCCTTTATACAAATCTATGGATTTGGTGCTGGATCTGTCGGACTGCTAAACATTCTGATTTCATGAGTCGGCAAGATGTAATCTCACATCAATGGACGGACAAGATCAAATTGAGTAGCAAAATGTCCAAAATATGGACTTGTGAGATCGAATTGAATGGACAATATAAATGGGTAGCCAAGTCAGTCCGACTTAGGGCATATTTGGTAAAATTGAAAATTAAGCTCTAAAAAAAAGAGCTGAAATCATTAAGTTGCTGAATTTTAATAATTTATATTTGTTTGGTAATGATAAGTCACATGTATCTGGATCAAAATTTCAACTAACACTCAAAATTTTGTTTAAAACATTTTCTTCTCACTTATATTTTCCTTCATATATTTCCAAATAAATATTATTTTTTTAAAATAACAAAAATTATATTCCAATAGTTAAAAAATACAAAATAAATAAATTATCATTTATAAAATAAATATTATGAGTTTAATTATCAAACTATTTTATTAATTAGAACAAGCAAAATAGTATTTAAATATTTTTAATGATAATTCATTAGTCCCATATAATAAATGTTAGTTTGATTTTTTTTACTCAACTTGAGTAAACTTTATGAGAAAAAAAATTAAAAAAATTAAGTATTTTAAACATGGCCTATAAATAGAAATAAAACATATTCGAAAAAAAAAATACTCCCTCCGTCCCAAAATGTTTGTCCCATTTGATTTAGGGATGACCAAATCCGGTCTGGTTCCGGTTCCGGTTCCGGGCCTTGAACCGCCGGTTCCGATTCGGCGAGGAGGTGAACCTTAACCGGCCCGCTTTTCTCACGGTTCCGGTTATCCGGTTCCGGTTTTCTCACGGTTTTGGTCGGTTAGGGCTTTTCCGGTCCGGTTAGGGCCGGTTCTATTGAAAAACAACAAATTTTCGTCCGGTTAGGGCTTTTTCAGTCCGGTTCACCATTTTGGTGAACCTTAACCGGCCCGCCTCCAAACCGGTTCCGGTTACCCCGGTTCCGGTTTTCTCCCCGGTTCATGGCGGTTCCGGGCTTTTCCGGGCCGGTTCCGGTCCGGTTTTCCGGTTCCGGTCCGGTTCCGGTCCGGTTTGACCATCCCTAATTTGATTTTTTTGTTGAACTTTGACCACAAATATATGACAATTTAATTATGTTCATGAAATTCTAAAAATTCCTATTGATTCACCATTAATTAATAATATTATCAACAACAACTTTTAGAATTTTATGAATATGATTAATCTCTCATAAATTTGTGGTCAAAGTTCAACAAAAAAATCAAATGGGACAAACATTTTGGGACGGAGGGAGTATTTAAATATAGTTTATATGAGAGAATAAAATATCACAACAAAAGAAAATTTTAGGTATAAAATATAAAATATGTTGATAGATGGATTTGAACTCATTCCTTTTTTTTTCTCTTTTTCCCTCTTACCTTACCTTGTTAAGACACCCACTCCTAGCTTAACATTAATAGCTATTTTTAAGACATTCTTAATTATTTAAGTGATTTGATATTTTCTTATCAAATAAGCTTAATTTTATAATATTTTAAAATATTTCAAATTAAAAGCTTAATTTGGTTACCAAATACACCCTTTCGTATCCAATCCATCAATTGACTACTTGACCAATTGTTCAAAAGAAAATCTAATTGATTAATATATGATTTTCTTTTTTCTTTCATAAACACTTCATTGCCAACAAACTTCTAGATCATATGGTAAAAGGTGTTTTAGCATAATTAGGGGTTTCAGGTTCGATCCTTTTGTTGGGAGAGCTTTGCTGCCCTAACACGAATTTAGTCGGCATTCAATGTGGTATTCGAATACTAATGATTCGAAAAAAGAAAAAGAAAAAAAAAACACTTCATTGTAATAATTTAATGACTTTTATAATCACTGAAATAATACTGTAATAACACTTGCTAAAAAAAAACAGAAAAATACTCCAAAAATCTGTGCTTAGCATATGTAAATTGAGACCGCCGTCAAACATGAAGATTGCAGCCGGGGCGCCAGAATTTACCGGAGGCAGGGGCAACCGCTGATGGCTAATGGCTTCATTGCATCACCTTCTTATTGGTCATCGCCATGATCGGGGTTAGAGGGGCAAGGGGTGAGTGACAAATGACAATTGCGTTCCGATTTTCATTCAAACTCAGACACTCGCCAGCGGGGTCTCCCTCTCCCTCCCCTCATCTTTTTCCCTTCATTTACGGAGTAAACTCCTTTTTTTGCCACGCATGCTATTGCGGATTATCAATTTAGTATCTGTACCGCAGAAACAACAATGTAACATGCGTACTATTGATTTAATTGCAAAGTTAACCAATAAACTAACGAATCGTCAGAAATTTAACAAACGTTTGCCTAATCAACAACTAATTAACCTGTCACTGATGATATGGTTGCTGAGTAGGTGCTTAGTTGGACAAAATATATATTCTTTAATTATTTTATACATTTATAATAATTCTAATACACTTATATAATTATTTTCAAATCAAAAGCTTTCAAAAAATTATTTTTGAAGTAAATAGTATTATATTACATCCAAATGCACTTTTCTCTCTCCTCTACAACTTCCCAACACCAACCACCACCAATGTTCACCACCGTCTCCACTTTAGTCCCACAACAGTTCACACCACCGGCTCCTACACCATCAATCCGTCCGCCACCATAAAAAAACTACAAATGCATAAACCTGCTTCAAAACACTCCACATAGATTGATCTTCTCGAAATCAAATACCCAAAAATTCAACAACCAACTACAAAGATCAGCTTCAAAAAACACCCACATTCAAAGATGTAACTCACACACAAAGAGATCTAATACACAAATATGCACCAGATCTAAATTCTAAAACATGCACACACATTAGATGTAAGAACTATAACACACACACACATACGAACGAATACATACAGACAAGAAATTGAGTTGAATTGTTTCGTTTGAAAAAAATTTGTTAATGGGTATCGGTTGAGAGGAGATATAGGGTTAAGGCGATATAAGAGGGAGACGAAGACCAGGCAAGAGGAGTGGGATGGCGGAGAGCATCGACGGTGAAGGGTGTAATGGGGGAGAGTTGCGAAGGCGGCATAATGGTGGGATGTGGGGAGGAGGAAAGATGAACAATGCTGGTCAAGGAAGAAGGTCAGTTCGGGAAAGGGGGTCGGGTCTATTGGGGGTGTCGGTGTAGGTGTCAGAGAAAAAGCCGGAGTAGGTCGTTAGACGGGGAAGGGCGAAGAGAGGACTCTATTTTCCAGATTTGGTTCAATTTTGTAACAAGGATATAGGTGGGAGGTGGGTTTAGGATGGATGAGAAAGGTTAATTGATAGTTATCATGAAAAATAAAGTTTTTTTTTTTTTTTTAAGAAAAAAAAGTATTTTAACTCCTTCAGATTCATAAAAATGTTATACATATATATAATTAATTTTTCTTTGAAACTGAATGTATATAAAATTATTTTCTTTTGAAATATATATATATATATATATACTCCCTCCGTCCCGCTAGAAGTGTCACCCTTTTAAGGATAGCACGTAAATTAAGGAAAAGTGTGGGAAGAAAAAATGTTGTGAGTGTAATTTGAAAATAGGATAGAAAATTAGTGAAGGAAATAGCGAATTTAAAAAGTGTTGTGAGTGTAGAGGAGAGAGAATTAGTGGAGGGAATCGTGAATGGGATAATAGAATATTAATAAAACATTTCCTTTTTAGGAAAGGTGACACTTCAAACGGGACGCCATTTTGGATAAAAAGTGACACTTTTAGCGGGACGGAGGGAGTATATATATATATATATATATATATATATATATATATATATATATATATATATATATGATTTTTTTTTGAAAGAATACAAAAAAATGTTATACATATATATATTTATATTATAATAATTACAAAAATATAATTAATTAAAAAATTATACTATCTCCTACTACTAAGCATCTACTTAGCAACCACGTCATTGGTGACGGGCCAATTAGTTGTTGATTACGCGAGATTCGTTAAATTTATGACGGTTTATTAGCTCATTGGTTAGTTTTGCAATTAAATCAATAGTACGCAGGAAGCATTTATTATTTTTGTGGTACAGGGTACTAAACTGATAATCCACAATAGTACAATAGTAAGCGGGGCAAAAAAAAGTAGTTCACTCTTCATTTATGTTTGTCGTTGTATACTAATTCGCCTAATTAGACTGACGGTAATCATGGATAGGGATTCCAGTTGGGCATAATGAAAATTACTCGGTCCCGAAACTAAAAACCTAGGTACAGTATTTAAATTTTAAAATAATTTTGTCCCTAAGTAAATAATTTTTTTTTCAATTTTTTATATTTTATTACATGCATTTTAATTTTTTATTTTTTGCAGGTGTCCCTTAATTAAAAAATAGTCATTCATTTCAGCTTCCAGGATGAGTAAATATTAATATTATAGATTGCACCATTAAAAATAACACTTCTTTTGAAAAGATTGTCCCATTTCACTTTTGAGTTTTATAATCAACTTGTTCGAAATTGGACCATATTTTTTTGAAAAATTAGATGTATTATTCAATTTTAAAATTAATATTGTTTTATCATTAGGAAGACTATATCAATAACAATTTTTACAATTGCATGAAAATATCAAATTTTTCGTAAAATTATAGTCAAAATTTGCTTGAGTTTGAATTAATCATAAAAAGTCAAAAGTTACCCGAGAGTAATTATTATAATAGACAACAAAGATGTGCAATTTCACCTGGCAGCATAGCACATGCTACAGATACTATACAAGTATGCATGGCACAACAAGTCAACAACACATCAAAAACTAGGCAATCACAGTGGCAAAATCGATTCATTCACAAACTGTTGTGCAATGCAGCAAAAGCAAAGAAATAATTAATCAAGAACACATAAGCAATCAAGCAATGAGAAATCGAAAGAAAAAAAGATGGAATTCAATTTGGGGTTGAACCTTACCTTTTTGTATTATGTGCAATAATTTATACAAGTTTACATAGGGTTACATAGTATTTATACTAACCAAACCCTAACCCAACTTAGACTAAATAAACCCAGAAGCCCGTTCAGCAAAACCCCCCACTGGGCTTGAGGCGCCCGCCTCAAGCAGCTCCAGGCGCCCGCCTGGCGACGTGCCATGCCAAGCAACCCCCTTCGGCCTTCGATGCGCCCGCCTCACCAAACCCCATGCGGCCGCCTCAATGCTGATGCCCACGCCTCAAACCTACTGTGATCCAGGCGCCCGCCTCGGCCGATATGAGACGCCCGCCTCGCGACGGAACCTCGGAGGGCGCCGGGCCCTTTGCCATGACATCGAGCCATAACATCCAACTATCTCTACCTTGACGAGCATTTACCCAACCCAACAGAAGATACAAGGAACCAATACCCGAACCACCCCGTGTAGACATCGAACCTCCCCATCTCTAACAGCTAAAAATGTGCAACAAGTCCAAACAGTGCTTGAACTTGTCAGTGGTAACCGGCTTCGTCAACATATCAGCAGCATTCTCCGTAGTGTGAACCTTCTCTAGCACAACCTCACCCATATCAATCAACTCCCGAATCTTGTGAAACCGAACATCAATGTGTTTCGTCCGTTGATGATAAATGTGATTCTTCGCTAGAAATATCGCGCTTTGACTGTCACAAAGCAACTTCACTCCACCTTGCTGAATGCCCAATTCGTTGACCAAACCCCGAAGCCATAAGGCTTCCTTTGTAGCTTCAACCGCTGCCATGTACTCCGCTTCCGTTGTAGACAATGCAATAATCGATTGAATCATAGATCTCCAACATATGGGTCCACCACCAAGAGTAAACGCATAACCCGTAGTCGACCTCCTCCGATCCAAGTCACCCGCATAATCTGAATCAACATACCCCACAGAAAGCTCCTCACTCTTACCTCCAAACATGATGCCATAATTCATAGTGCCCTTCAAATATCTGAGAATCCACTTGACTGCTTCCCAATGTTGTTTACCCGGATTCGCCATATACTTGCTAACCACACTAATAGCTTGCGCCAAATCTGGCCTCGTGCAAACCATAGCATACATGAGACATCCCATTGCGCTTGCATTGGGAACCTTTGACATACTCTGAATATCTTCAGTCAAACTCGGGGAATCTGAGGCAGATAAATTAAAATGACTCGCCAATGCTGTCTTCACAGGTTTTGCATCACGCATATTGAACCTCTCCAACACCTTCTCCACATATCCGGCTTGAGGCAACCACAATCTCCTAGATTTTCTGTCTCGGCGAATCTCCATCTCAAGAATCTTCTTGGCTTCCCCCAAATCCTTCATGTCAAATTCTGAACTCAACAAGGCCTTCAACTGATTGACCTCGTTCTTACTTCTACCCGCGATAAGCATATCATCCACATACAGTAGTAGAAAAATAAAAGAACCATCATCAAGGCTCTTCACATAAACGCAGCAATCATACTCACAACGCTTGTAGCCAATACGTACCATGTAGGAGTCAAACCTCGTATACCACTGCCTCGGAGACTACTTCAGCCCATAAAGTGACTTCTTCAATCTACAAACCAAACGCTCCTTCCGGGCTCCGTGAACCCATGTGGTTGCTCCATGAAAATCTGCTCATCTAACTCACCATGTAGAAACACAGTTTTCACATTCATCTGCTCCAACACCAAATCATAGTGCGCTACAAGTCCCAACACAATTCGAATGGAAGTATGTCTCACAACAGGCGAAAAAATCTCATTATAATCCACCCCCTCTCGCTGCGAATACCCCTTTGCTACCAATCGAGCCTTGAACTTTTCCCCCTCTTTTTCTGATACTGCTTCCTTGCGCTTGAAAATCCACTTGCAACCAATAGCACGCTTCCCTTTAGGAAGCTCCACAAAATCCCATGTATCATTCTTGCACAATGACTCCATCTCCTCCGCCATAGCAGTTACCCACTTATCCTTTTTCAGACTGTTTATAGCCTCCTTAAAAGTACTCGGGTCTCCACTACTAAGAACAAGAACATATGAAGCCATGTCTTCAAACCCATACCTGACCGGTGGCTTGATTACTCTCTTAGGTCTCCCAACTGAAGTACTAGCCACTTCCTGTGTAGTTGTCTCTGAATCCGGAAGAGTGAGATCCGCATCAGTATCATCCTCACGTAGCTCCACCTCAATAACCTGCTTCTCGCCCTCTTTGCTTTCTGGCACCTTCTCCTTATCATCTTGAGTACACTTCAACATAGCCTTTTCATCAAAGACTACATCCCTACTAATCACCACCTTGCTTGACTTGGGATCCCAAAGCTTGTATCCTTTCACACCTGTTTCATACCCGAGAAAGACACACTGTTTTGACTTTGGGTCAAGCTTTGACCGCTCTTCACCAGGAATATGCACATAGGATGGACACCCAAACGCCCGGATATCGGTGAAGTCTACCTCATTACCCGTCCATACCTCCTCCGCAAACATGTTATCCAAAGAGACTCTAGGTGATCTGTTAATCAAGAAACATGCTATAACATCCAACACAAACAAAAACCAGAAAACAATACACTTATTTTCGTATCTGCCAAGTAAAGCTTCTGTGTCGCGATATCTTCTTGCTTCCCCTTCTTCCTCCTAAAAAATATCTTTCTTAGCAAATTAAACCCTCCGCCCCGCTTCTTGATGGCCACAATCGCCAGTGTCGCGGCTGCAGGTGCAGATGCAACAGGATTATTACTAGACTCCACAATTGGTGAAATTCTTCATCTCGTCTCTTTCGTCTTAGGGGAAGAGTTCGGATCCCCTGATTCAAATTCATCCTTAGCTAAGCACTACCTTAGAGATGAACGCTGACTTTGCGTTGTATCACTAGTCACAGACGAAACCTCTTCCAATATTGTTGTATTCTTTCGAGGAGTTTCCATGGTTTCTTGGCACTCTTCAAGTTCTGTGATTTCCCAAGCCTGTAAATCATTAAAAGAAAATGACAGATTTATTTATTCTGCATGGCATATGAATAAGTATGCTTTGATCATGTAAAACTACAATGTAAGTTACAGCATGGGATAAATTTTCATCTTTCTCTTCATCGTCTTTTGTAAGTTCCTTGCTAGAAACACTGCACATATATATCAAATGCATACAGAAATCAACCAACAATAACCTTTATGTTTGGTTGGCGCGTTTAAGTAAAAAGGGCAGCTTGGTGCTATAAGAGATCTCACTATGCGTGAGGTCC
The DNA here is from genome assembly GCA_022495995.1 of Adenophora triphylla var. japonica. NCBI lineage: Eukaryota > Viridiplantae > Streptophyta > Magnoliopsida > Asterales > Campanulaceae > Adenophora > Adenophora triphylla. The sequence continues at coordinate 333,497 of JAFEMH010002238.1, read as the reverse complement.
AGGGAAGGGTTAGACCCACATGGGTTTAATGTAGACAGTCTTCACTCTTCACTCGCATTTAAATGCAAGTGGATGCTTCCGAAGTTGGTATTTAAGTTAAAAACTGAGAAAAAGAAGAAGAAAAAAAAGATAAACCCACCTCTCTAGTTGGTGTAGAAGCCTAAGACAGGTTGTTTCAATTTGTTCGTAGCAAGGACTTCTATCCTCCAGTTCTGCTTCAAGAGACGTGATGACGCCAAGCTGTTCAGGGTCAGGAGCGGTTCGAGGATATCTGGCTAGGATATTTGAGTGGTTTGCTTGTACCTAGATCACAACACAAAGAAGCACCGTTAATGTAACGACCCCAACCCTAGGCATCAATTTTTAATATTATATTAAATGCTTTTAATACTTATATTTATTTTATGTGTTCAATTATGTCTTTAAATTCTTAATTTAAGATAATTTGGGTGAGAAGTGAATTTGGAACCTCTTGAGAATTTATTGGATATTAAATGAAGAAATTTGGGGAAATAATAAAAATGGAAAAATGATAAATAGTGCAAGGAGGTGAATTGAGTAGGATGAATTATTTGGATAAATGAGTTAAATTTAAATTAAAATGGTGAGGGTGAAAGCCTTAGTAAATTTTAATGGGGGGCCAAAGTTGTAACCTTCCCTCCCCTTGCCAAGTGTCTTCCCCTAACCCCTCCTCTTACATCCCCCCTTGACCGCCCCCCCCCTCTCTTCATCCTCCTCACTCTACTTCCTCCTCCTTCATTCATTCACCAATTTTCTTCTAAGCAAACCTAGAGAAAGCTCCATGGAAGTTCCTTCTCCCAAGCTTTGAAGCCAAGCTATTCTTCCATCATTTTCAAGTCCAAGGATATCTTTGAAGTGGGATCATCTAGGAGAATCCATCTAGCTAGAAAGATCAACCTTCCACTTCAAATCCAAAGGTGAGTTGTTATGACCTCTTTTCATTTATGTGCTCATGAACTATCCATTGTTGTTCTTGATGTTGTAATGGTTGTTACATGTCTTGGAAGTCTTCTTGGAGTTGAGGAATTAGTTAATGTTATGGAATATTGTTGTTGTTCATGAGAAATGATTAAGAGTGTAAGAAAATGTGTTGAGTTGGATTAAGATGGTAAATCATGAAAAATGGGAGTAAAATGGGTTGGAAATTAAGTGGTAATTGATTTGGGTTTAGGTTATCTTGGGGTTTAAATGAAGTAGTATAATGTGTATGAAGTTTAGAAAGTCCTTATAAGTTCACAAACAAGGGAAAATCAGTTTGGGACAATTTTGGGTTAGGGTTACTAAAGGATTTTATTCTGTTCTGAATTCTGGGTTCAGGGCACGAGTCGTGCCCTGTGGCACGAGTCGTGCCTTGGATGGGGACGAGTCGTGACTAGGGATAAAGGGAAGTCGTGCCTTACTGGGGACGCCAGATTCAGGGGAAGGTCAAGGGGGCACGAGTCGTGCCCTGGGGGACGAGTCGTGCCCTGGCCTGGTTTCAAAGTATCAATTTTAGAGCTGTTCAAACCTAATCAAACTCGAACCAAAATGAAATCTCTTTAACCTAGATTAAAGTAGAACACTTTGGCTACTCAATGACATCTTAAGTGATCAAAATGGAATTGTGGAAGTAGTTTAAATATTGCCCCGAAAATGGTTGATAGGTTTGATTTGTGACTTCACCAAAATAGTTCCAATTTGGGAAATAGAACTTGAACTTTAATTAATGTTATTCGAGGTCGTATAAAGACTATGTAAGAGTGGTTTATGATATATAGTAGCCTCACTCCCTATCTTTAGTGAGTAGTTGCAATGGTGTAGAAGCCATAGGTTTCACTATTGAACTAATTGGTAATGGGCATGTATCTCCTTGTGGCATTATTATCCCAATTTGTGGAATCATTGAATTTGGTGTATACCTTAATACCCTAAGTATGGATTATTTGGCAAGTTGTTGTATTGTATTAGGTGTGGATTAATTGGTACATGACTGTATTGTATTCCGGTGTGGATTAATTGGTACATGATTGTATTGTATCCCGGTGTGGATTATGTGGTTATATTGTTACCTTAATTGAGTTCATATGCATTGATGATATTATGCACTGTGTATTACATGAATTGTTGTACTATGGTTCGGTTTAGCATGAGTATATATTACCATGTTATTATATTGTTATCCCGTTTTGTGGATTTATCTCAAGTATCTATCATGTGCTTGAGCGTGTTATGTTCGGGTGGGTATGATGGATGCCAATCAATTATTGATTTGTTCAATAAGTGATTGAAGGTACATCATACCGGTGACCCTTCCCCACTCTGTGGCCACGGGGTGGGGGCTATGCTAACGTTGTATTGACCCAAAAAGCTTTACAGATCTGTTGCGATCGTTGTAAGGAGGGACGATATTATTTTTGGATATTCTAATATAGGTATCCTTTCTTATATGGATGGTCTGGGGTATGAGTCCTATAAGAGGTGAATGTGCTGGAGGCAATTCACCAAAGAGTGGAGTTTTACTCCCACGTTGTACGACTTATTGTTCAGACGGGAAAAGGTAAAATGAGGTAACGTAAGGTGTTTACCGCTTTCATAATGTGTTATGTGCTACCATGCTATGTGTTGCACTTTGTTTGGCATCTTGCTGCATATCATAATAGCTCATTGAGATTTATTCTCACCCCTCTCCCTTCTTGTTTTAGATTCCGAGACAGGTGACCCGAACCAGTGAGGCCGGGGATATCATTGTGGACTTGTACTTCTGGGGCTTGTCAGGTTAAGTTAGAAGTTGGCTATTAGGAGTATTTATTAAGTATTCCACTTTTATAATTTGTATGGACGACACTTTTACTAAACAATGTTATTCAGGGTTTTGTGTAATTAATCAGATTTCGGTTCATTAAAGTTGTAGTTGGATTTCCTTTAAGTAAGGATATTATCAATTGATTTTTATTTGGAAGTTTGAAAAGTGGTATTCTTTTAAAGGCAAATAAATGTTTTAAAAATCAAGATGGATTTTCTTAGTTTGAGCTCCCTTAGCTCGGGACACGTGTTAGGTTCCGGGTTGGGGTGCTCACAGTTGGTATCAGAGCTTAGTTTAGAGGTCAAGGATAGATGTCTAGACTAAGTGGGAATGTGTGGAAATTGACGCCGAGTGTTTTATGCAGGAGTCCGTTCTAATGGCCGGAAGCAAGGATGATCAGCGGAAAGTTCTGGGAATTGAAGAAGATTTGGGTATAGGTGGAATTCAGGATGAAGAGATGATGAAATTATTCAGGAAATTTGTACAGGATATGGAGACTAGAGGATCAGTTTCGAATCAACCTGAGGGGTATCAAAGTGATGGATTAGAAAGGTTTGTGAAGATGAATCCACCGAGTTTTAATGGATATCCGGGTCCGTTAAGGGCAGAAAAATGGTTAGAGAGAATGAACAAAATCTTTGAGGTTATGGAAAGTCGCAACGAAGAGAAAGTTAGGTATGCCGTGTTCAAACTTGAAGGTTTAGCTGATCAGTGGTGGCAGAAATTGAAGGGAAGTTGGGAGCGGGATCATACGCCCCAGACTTGGGATAATTTCACTCAACAGTTTAAGGACTACTTCATTTCAATGGTTACAAGGGATAAGAAGGAGATTGAATTCTTAGGACTAAAACAAGGGAACATGACGGTAGATCAGTATTCAGTCCGGTTTGAGGAATTAGCTAGGTGTTGCCCTCATTTGGTATCGCATGAAGTGAAAAGGGTTCAGAAGTTTGTAACAGGTTTGAGGAGTGAGTATAGGAAGAAATTATGGATTGATGGTTTCGCCGATTATCAGACAGTCATAGATAGAGCATATAAGGTCGAGAAGGACATTGAGGAAAATAGTGGAAGGTCCGGAAGTGGGATGATTTGTAACTTTTGCAAGAAGGTTGGACATACCGAAGATCGGTGTTGGAGTAAGCAAGGCAAGTGTTTAAAATGTGGAGCATCGGGACACTTTAAGAGGAATTGCCCAAGGATGACGAGGGGACGAGCTTCAAGCAGCGGTCAGCTGGGTGGACGACAAAGAGGTGGTACCAAAAGAGATAGCGAAGGAGAACCGAAAGAGAAGGTCTATGGTCGAGTACATGTTTCGAACCTAGGAGAGATAGTTTCCTCAGAGGTTACTAAAGGTATATTCCCTGTCTCAGAATTAGGGGTCATATTTTATGGATCATGTTGCATATCATTTATGCTTGGCATCACATTTTGCTTATATGTGACATATATTGTTTGAGATGTTGTTTTATTGTTAGAGGATTCTGCTCTTATGAGAGAATACCTCGAACCTTCTTGGGTTTACCACGATGTTGAAGTGGTTATGGCTGAGCATGTATTGCCAGTTGAATTGGTATAACTATTAATTAATGATTTTTAGATATACTTGACCTGGAGGGTTATGTAGTTGTGGTATAATGGTAGACTGTCATAATAAGTGAGTCTCCTTTTCTATACCCAATTTGATTATATTGGTATTTGATATAGATAAACCTTTATATGGTATTCTTGTTATATATGCGCGTAAGCTAGCAAAATGTTGGTTAAAAAGTGTAAAAGGTATTTGGTTGGTGTTAGACTTGCATAAGAAGTTTTTCCGGGAAATTTTCGTGCTAGTTGTGAGTAGATGGTAATTGTATTTTCATCAAGGTATCGTATGTGTTTATTCTAAGTATGATAAGCAGAATTTTTAAGCCTTATTTTGATGGCTTTAGGGTGATTAGGATTGATGATCTCTTTGTTAATTAAAGTTCCGAGAAGATCGTGAAAATAATTTGAGAGGCGGGTTAATGATTTCCTTGTGAGGAGTCCCTGTATGCAAAGTTCGGCTAGTATGAGTTGGCTCGAGAGGATTTCAAATTTTTGGGTTCTATAATCTTAAACCCGGATGTTACCATGGACCTTGTGAGGGTTGAGTCCGTGATCTGTGAGTTGGCAAATGCTATCGAAGAGATTTAAGGAATTCTTAAGAAATGAAAGATCGTTGCTTTAATTAATTTTAAAGGATGTATAAATAGTGTAGGATGTAATAAGTATGAACTATATTGACAGAGATGGAAATTAGATTGGCTATAGATTCGATCCTTACCTTACTTCACGGATGTGAAGGCTGTGTGAAATTTTAAGGTGCATTAAAGAAAGATTAGATTATGATATGATACGGAATGGGAAGGTGATAACGTAGGCTTTGAGGAGTTTGACTTAGATAAGTGAGATTTTCTTATCTTCTACTCGGGAGTAGCTACATTTGTGTTGCGTATTTAAGCAGGTACCTTATCTTTTCGAAGCTTCCTTTGAGAGTTGTTACCGATCCTAGAGTTGGAGAATTAAGTTAGTCGAAAGGAGGAAATTAGAAGACTACCCAAATCCTTGAGGAATAGGTTATATTGTGTGACGGATTTCCTTCCAACTTGAGAAGCTTAATTAACCTTAGCGAGTTTGCGTAAATAGCAGGTATCATTCTAGCTTTGAGATAAAATCGTATGGGGCGTAGTTCAGGGAGATATTATCGATCTCCAATTTATTGGGATGGAATTAGTAAAGTTAGGCCTAAGGTAATTTAGCGCCAAAGTTTGTTAATCCAATTGAAGTTCTAGAAAAGATTCACGATTTGACTTATAGACCGACTTGGATCAACTTATAGAATATTTGAAGTTTTAAATATAATATCGTGATATATTTGGTAACTTAAGTTGTAATACTTTTATTTAATGGTACTTTCTTGAGGTCGTGGAAATTCGGGTAGTAATAGTTGTATGGTATTCTTGGGATGTTGTGTCGTAGAATCGTATTATTAATGAAATTAGAAATCTTGGGAAGAATCATAGAAGTGAAGAGAATAATTGAGAAGTGAAGTTCTAGAGTACTCGGGTTGTGAGAATGTATAGTAGGATCTTGCCCTTGAAACGTCTAATTGAAAATATTAAGCTAGAATGTGTGAAAGGTAACCTTTGCTTTTTGAACCTTAGGGTAAGTGACAATCAAATTCGGGACGAATTTTCTTTAAGGGGGAGTGAGTGTAACGACCCCAACCCTAGGCATCAATTTTTAATATTATATTAAATGCTTTTAATACTTATATTTATTTTATGTGTTCAATTATGTCTTTAAATTCTTAATTTAAGATAATTTGGGTGAGAAGTGAATTTGGAACCTCTTGAGAATTTATTGGATATTAAATGAAGAAATTTGGGGAAATAATAAAAATGGAAAAATGATAAATAGTGCAAGGAGGTGAATTGAGTAGGATGAATTATTTGGATAAATGAGTTAAATTTAAATTAAAATGGTGAGGGTGAAAGCCTTAGTAAATTTTAATGGGGGGCCAAAGTTGTAACCTTCCCTCCCCTTGCCAAGTGTCTTCCCCTAACCCCTCCTCTTACTTCCCCCCTTGACCGGCCCCCCCCCTCTCTTCATCCTCCTCACTCTACTTCCTCCTCCTTCATTCATTCACCAATTTCCTTCTAAGCAAACCTAGAGAAAGCTCCATGGAAGTTCCTTCTCCCAAGCTTTGAAGCCAAGCTATTCTTCCATCATTTTCAAGTCCAAGGATATCTTTGAAGTGGGATCATCTAGGAGAATCCATCTAGCTAGAAAGATCAACCTTCCACTTCAAATCCAAAGGTGAGTTGTTATGACCTCTTTTCATTTATGTGCTCATGAACTATCCATTGTTGTTCTTGATGTTGTAATGGTTGTTACATGTCTTGGAAGTCTTCTTGGAGTTGAGGAATTAGTTAATGTTATGGAATATTGTTGTTGTTCATGAGAAATGATTAAGAGTGTAAGAAAATGTGTTGAGTTGGATTAAGATGGTAAATCATGGAAAATGGGAGTAAAATGGGTTGGAAATTAAGTGGTAATTGATTTGGGTTTAGGTTATCTTGGGGTTTAAATGAAGTAGTATAATGTGTATGAAGTTTAGAAAGTCCTTATAAGTTCACAAACAAGGGAAAATCAGTTTGGGACAATTTTGGGTTAGGGTTACTAAAGGATTTTATTACATTGCAGAATTAAGGTTCAGGGCACGAGTCGTGCCCTGTGGCACGAGTCGTGCCTTGGATGGGGACGAGTCGTGACTAGAGATAAAGGGAAGTCGTGCCTTCTGGGGACGCCAGATTCAGGGGAAGGTCAAGGGGGCACGAGTCGTGCCCTGGGGGACGAGTCGTGCCCTGGCCTGGTTTCAAAGTATCAATTTTAGAGCTGTTCAAACCTAATCAAACTCGAACCAAAATGAAATCTCTTTAACCTAGATTAAAGTAGAACACTTTGGCTACTCAATGACATCTTAAGTGATCAAAATGGAATTGTGGAAGTAGTTTAAATATTGCCCCGAAAATGGTTGATAGGTTTGATTTGTGACTTCACCAAAATAGTTCCAATTTGGGAAATAGAACTTGAACTTTAATTAATGTTATTCGAGGTCGTATAAAGACTATGTAAGAGTGGTTTATGATATATAGTAGCCTCACTCCCTATCTTTAGTGAGTAGTTGCAATGGTGTAGAAGCCATAGGTTTCACTATTGAACTAATTGGTAATGGGCATGTATCTCCTTGTGGCATTATTATCCCAATTTGTGGAATCATTGAATTTGGTGTATACCTTAATACCCTAAGTATGGATTATTTGGCAAGTTGTTGTATTGTATTCCGGTGTGGATTAATTGGTACATGACTGTATTGTATTCCGGTGTGGATTAATTGGTACATGATTGTATTGTATCCCGGTGTGGATTATGTGGTTATATTGTTACCTTAATTGAGTTCATATGCATTGATGATATTATGCACTGTGTATTACATGAATTGTTGTACTATGGTTCGGTTTAGCATGAGTATACATTACCATGTTATTATATTGTTATCCCGTTTTGTGGATTTATCTCAAGTATCTATCATGTGCTTGAGCGTGTTATGTTCGGGTGGGTATGATGGATGCCAATCAATTATTGATTTGTTCAATAAGTGATTGAAGGTACATCATACCGGTGACCCTTCCCCACTCTGTGGCCACGGGGTGGGGGCTGTGCTAACGACTGTATTGACCCAAAAAGCTTTACAGATCTGTTGCGATCGTTGTAAGGAGGGACGATATTATTTTTGGATATTCTAATATAGGTATCCTTTCTTATATGGATGGTGCAGGGTATGAGTCCTATAAGAGGTGAATGTGCTGGAGGCAATTCACCAAAGAGTGGAGTTTTACTCCCACGTTGTACGACTTATTGTTCAGACGGGAAAAGGTAAAATGAGGTAACGTAAGGTGTTTACCGCTTTCATAATGTGTTATGTGCTACCATGCTATGTGTTGCACTTTGTTTGGCATCTTGCTGCATATCATAATAGCTCATTGAGATTTATTCTCACCCCTCTCCCTTTCTTGTTTTAGATTCCGAGACAGGTGACCCGAACCGGTGAGGGTAGGGATATCATTGTGGACTTGTACTTCTGGGGCTTGTCAGGTTAAGTTAGAAGTTGGCTATTAGGAGTATTTATTAAGTATTCCACTTTTATAATTTGTATGGACGACACTTTTACTAAACAATGTTATTCAGGGTTTTGTGTAATTAATCAGATTTCGGTTCATTAAAGTTGTAGTTGGATTTCCTTTAAGTAAGGATATTATCAATTGATTTTTATTTGGAAGTTTGAAAAGTGGTATTCTTTTAAAGGCAAATAAATGTTTTAAAAATCAAGATGGATTTTCTTAGTTTGAGCTCCCTTAGCTCGGGACACGTGTTAGGTCCCGGGTTGGGGTGCTCACAGTTAAGGTCAAAGTTGGATGTTACTCCAACTCAGGCCCTCGGGTGTGAGAGTAAGAATACTGAGATAATAAGGCTTTGAATACCTTGGAGTGTGTGTGTGTTTAGGGTTTAAAGTAATATGGCTTACTCAATTGTATCTGGAACTTACCTTGCCCAAGGGGGTAAAGGCCTTCTATTTATAGGCAATGCCATGGTGCTTGTTGATGTAAGCAATGAGATCAGCAATGAGATCAGCCCTAGGGGGCACTTTGGTATTTGACCAGCTACACGTGTCCGCATCCAATTGGTCCTGTCAGGGAGGGAACATTGATCGTCAGAGGGGGACATGGCCGAAAGGGACATGAGCCGTGTAGCCGGCTGAGCATTAAATGGAATAGTAGGCGCCCGATTGAGCCGTATTGAATGCGTGATGGGGAGCCGGCAAGTGGCTGTCGAGCTGCAAGCTAACTTGCTCAGTAAGGCTTGACATTAACCGGGAGGCAGACATGTGCCCGCGGTCAACATTATGGCCGTAGTCAAAGGTATATGACGCGAGCACGGTTGATGCGGTCACGCCTACTGCGGGCGCGGGTCCCCGCGGTCATACAATCTGTGGGCACGGACCCAACGGTCACAGATAGTGCGGGCACGAATATAGCGGTCAGGATCCTTCCGGTCTTTGATAGGATTAATGCGGGGAGGGACGCGGTCTTGACCTCAAGGGCCTATCTGTCCGCGGTCTTCCCCCCCAGCGGTTTAGGAACTACCACGTTACTGGTTCCTTGGACCAGACCGAGCGCGGGCCCGGTCCAGTAGATTCGGGCTCATCAATGGCCCCTAGCTTCGAGTGTGATTATTTATGGTCTGAGCGAGGAGGTACTAGAAGCTCGGTGGGATTGGATCGCCGCTTTGGCGAGCACCAGTGTTAGCGCTTTTTGTTGTTTGTTTCTTGGCCCCATGGGCCTATGGGAACGTTCGGGAGGCACCAGTGAGTGACACGTGGTCCCTTGCATGGTGTGCCTCCCGGTTAACAGTGGGCCCTCGGATGAAAAGACGGGTAGTGGTACGTACGGGGGTACGTGTCGCTCATTCAAGGGGGGCAATAAATGCAAAATTTATTTAATTTTCGAATTTTCAAACGTTGGAGACGGTTCAGGGTCCGAGGTTGGATTTGTGGGCTAATTAATACGGGTTAACGGGTTAACCCGTATAGGTAGGCCTTATAAATACCAAACCCTTAAACCTCAAACCCTTTTTACCGTTTCCAAACCTTCAAAGAGCTTAGTGAGAGAGATTGTTTGCTGCGAAATCCGTGTTAGTGTTTCTCCGAATCCAACCTTCAAGTTTTCCTTCGTAAGTATTTGTTGGGTGTTTTTCTTCTTCATCCCCCTCTGTTTTTTTTCTTTTCTGGGTTTTGAAAGATGACCACCCGTGAATTTGGACCCCGCCGTCCCATAGAACTAGGAGATGGAGCCACCCCCGATATCTTTGCTGTCTGTAAAAAGACTGGGGGGATTTTTAGGAAGGTAGGCTTGGGGTGGCTTAGGCTATCCTTGCCAAGCTTTCTGTATTTTTGTAAGAGAGATGATTGGGGGCCTTTCGTCCCACCCCGGTTGTGGGAGGCCAAGAGGAAGTACATCTACAATCGTAATGTACTGGTGTTGGGGGATCACCGTAGGCTAAGAAACTTTGTAATGGGGGTTTTGTGCAGGTTTCCCCGCGAGAGAGATCAGGCTCTGAACGCCGTTGAACTAGTGAGGAGAGCGATTCGTGTCCCCGAACAAATAACTGATTGGGAGAAGTGTGAGCTAATGGACCCCATCAAACCAATGCTCCGCGGCACCGGCACGACCACGAATGACCCCTTGGATGTTCTGCCCCTGAGGACGGTATTTCCCAATGTGGTGCCCGCGGCCCCTGGTGCTAACCCCATTGAACTGAGTAGTAGTGAGGAGCTGGAGCCTCTGAACTTTGAGACTACTGGAGGCGGGGAGGATGAGGATGAAGTGACCTCTGCCCGCGGTGACGCCACTGGTCTCTTTGGCTCGACGAGCACGGAGACCGAGGAGGATGACCACGAGGTCGAACTTAGGAGGGCTGCGGGGACCTCTAAGAAGGCCGCTGAGACCACGAATATTGTGGATGCCTTTTCTGACCCTGACTCTGAGGAGGAGGCAGAGGTGGTGGCCCCTGCTCAAAATAAAGGCAAGAGGCCAGCAGCTGAAGTGAACCCTGGTCCTGGTCGTGGCCGCGGAAATAAGAAAGCCAAGGAAGTGGCTACTATTAACTGGGAGGAGGATATCTAAGAAGTATATAATGTTGACCGTAATGCCTTCCGTGTCCGCACCCTTGGGCACATTCATTTAAAAGATAAGGACAAGCTGCGACCAGAAATAGTAGCAGATGTCCGCGAGGATAATAGGGCCTTGGTTTTTTACGGTGCCCAATTTGAGAATGGCCTGAGATTGCCCCTGGACCCATTCTTCTATTTTTTCTTGGAGTTCAACAGCTGCCTCCCCATGCACCTGACTCCTAATGCCATTAGGGCTATAGTCTCCTTCATCACGGTCTGCAGATTCCATGGTTAGCGAACCTACCCCGGCCGGGCTTTATGCTTACTACCGTAACCGCATCGCCCGTAACATTTTGGCTTTGAAGGCTAGGAATTATTCTACCCGGACCTTCTCTCCTCCCTCAAATAAATTTGACCAATGGAACCAGAGGGACATCTTGGTCATTGAGTCTAGGTTCGGCTGGCCCTTCTCCAAACCCTCGAATCCAGTCCCGATGAAGCGGCCGCTAGCAGCCTATCCGCATCCCTCCTCTCGCCGATCCCATGCGCCGTGCTCCTAGAGAAGTATCTCGGCCAATCATCTAGACAATGGGAGGAGCCCGTGTATGATGTGGGCGCCATAGTTGAGGATGAGCCACTCTTGATCTACTCGGGGTGGCTCCTCGCAGGAGGGCGCCCCATATGCCCTGCAGTAGAAATAGAGCCTCCGCCCCGTGACCCCGATTGGAGGGTGCACGAGTACTACCACCCGAGGCGGATTGTAGAACTTGCATGCCGGGCGCAGAATGCGATCCTCCCGAACTTATCTGCCTCTCGATTTTTCATATAACCGTTGCCCATTTATTTTTGCTTTTGAATTTTTGAACCGCATTCTAACCATTTCTCTTTCCTCCGCAGTAGATCCCGAAGAATATAATTTTTGATGGCTCCCATGATCCGTCGCTCAACCGAAGGCCAAAAACATGAAGGCCAATAGGGATGCCGCCGCGAGGAGGCAAAGCCGAGTTGGGGGAGTCCCAACTAAAGATAAGACTGCTCGTTGTCGCCAGGAAAACCGGGGAGCCTCGACCAGGCTCCAAAACCATCCTTACTACGGGAACCTTCCTCCACCTCCCAAGGGTCCTCCCCGGCCAATGCTCTCCGAGCTACTTCTCCAGGCCGCACCATTCCTTCCGGCCACCCAGTGGATTCTCGGAAGACGAGTGACAGAGAAGGAGATTTGGGGCAAGGACACAGAAAGCTCCGTAAAATCGGGATGCTCCTCCCCGTACCGTGATCGCTCCCCGCCGCGGCCTCCTCCTCTTCCCCCATCGGGGATCAATTTGTTCTGCGGCTTATCCGGTGGCCCTCCGACCACCCGCGAGGAGACGCCGGCGCTTAGAAAAAGCCAGTCCGAGGTGCCCGCTATGACTGGGGTGGACATCTATGCCCAAAATTCCGCCAATGCCTCAGTGGGGATCGGGCTGGTGAACCGTCTATATTCCCCCGACTTCTATAAGAACATAGTTGTCGAGGAGAATGCCTCTGCCATGGTGGGGGACATAGGCCTTGCTCTGACTGAGGTAGATAACAGTCTGATTTCTTTGGTTCCATATTTGGTTCCATACTTCTACTCTCTCAGTATGTCTAACTTTTGTTCTCTTTCCTCGCAGTGAGCACAAGGTGCCGCGGCCGCGGAAAGCTGCGATACCCTGACCGCTGAAGTGGATAACAAGACCTCCATTTTGGCGGCCAAACTTCGTGAGCTGGAGGAGGCTCAAGCAAGGATTGGGACCTTGAACTCCCTCATGGAGGAAAAGGACAAGGCCTTTGCTCAGAAGGAGTCTGATCTGAAGGACTTCTCTGACCGATTGGCCGTGGTGGAGAAGGACCTTGAGAGGGTAAGGGGTCAGCGGGATGAGCTCCGCGGGCACAAGGCTGAGTGGGAGCCTGAAATAAGGAGCTCGCGGTTGCCGGGAGGCCACCAAGGTTGATCTGGAGGCCTTGGAGAAAAAGGTGGACGAGCTGTCCGATCAGCTGCTTCCTTACAAAAGGATGGAGGCGGAGGGGAAATCTGCCCTTGACGATGTCCGCAAGGAAGCGGTGGAGGAGTATAAGAACTCCGAGGAGTTCAAAAACTGGCTCCTCGCGGAGAATTTGGCTCAGTATGAGGCTGGGGTCCGGACACAGATTCGGAACTTTGCGGCACGGCGTGTTCTCTCGTACAAGAACCGGTTGTTATTGGCTCTGCTTGTTGCTACCGATGAAGAATGCTTGCCCGGCATGCATTAGTTCCTCTCGTCCGAGGATGAGGTCAAAGGCTTGAGCCGTCCGCCGCGGCCTCCTTGCCTCCCCGTGGCGTAAGTGACGCCCTTAGGCTCATCGCAGATCTGGATGAGCTGAGGTTTGGGTAGACCCCTATCTCTTTCGAGGATTCCCTTGCCCGCGTTCTTCCAGATGGGCCTGCCATAGGAGATCTCTTTCCTCACCGGGCAGCCCCTGCCCCAGTCTCTGCTGAGCCCTCCTCTGACCCTATAACAGAGGTTCTGATGACCCGTCTTCCTTCTCCCACTCCGGCTTCAGAAGCGGGCACAGACGGTGCGGCCATAGAGAATTCAGATGCGGCCAAGGATGCCTCCAAGGATCAGGCTCCAATAGTATAGGTTTTTTGTTTTTTCTTTTTGTAATAGATTAGGACTTTTTTGTAATAGTGTAGGATTTTGTAAATGTTTTTCCTTGGTAATAGAAGCATTTTTCTCAGAATCGTTCTCTTTAATTACTTGTCTTGTAGGCTGTTTTGAGTGCTCGCAATTTTGAAGTACCTTAATACTTGCCTTCTTGCTCTTTCTCTAGCTTTTTTGACTTGTAATTAACTTTATACTCTCCTTCTGCGGTCAAAAAGCTTAGTAGGCCCTTTGCCCGCATTTTTTGAGTTTTCCTAACTCTTTATTCAAAATCACTTGGATTTTTCGTGAGAGTCAGCCTTATTCATCTGTGATCGCTTTTGTTTGGCCTTGTGGCAAACTTTGGGGCCTTAACCCCTTTGTCTGCTTGGCTTTGTAAAAACTCTTTTGATCACCGTCATCCGTTTACACGTATTCCCACTTGCGAGCCATGGTGTAAGTCAAAAGCGCCCAAGGCAAGCTACCTTCATAGGGCATGCAGAGTGGCCGTGAAGCTATAGTCCGCGCAATGCAGGTAGGGGCATATTTAGCATAGCGGCCCTTTAACCTACCGGCATCTCGTATCCACTAATGGTGGTTCACGCTTTTTGACCTCTTTATTCAAAACCCCTTGGATTTTTGTGTGAGGGTCTTCTGGCGATCTGGTAACGGGCTTATATGTAGGCCTTTGTCACATACATGGCATACGAGTAACGGCCCTAACGAGGACCTTTCGCGCACCGAGCGGGACAAGGGCCTTGGCCTTTGTCCTCGCTGGCATCTATATCCACTTATTCTTGGTGGTGTCACGCGGGCAGGACAGGGTATCCTCCCCGCGGTCGGAGTACGGATCGTAATGGATCTTTGTACTCATATAGGCTTGCGAACCGAAAGATCGTTGCGCATCAGTTGGTAGGAGCTCATATGTTTGCTCTTTAACCTACTAGCATCCGCTTGCGGGCATCCACTTTAGCTTTTGAGGCTGGTGGGAATAGGTTTTTGCATCAAAATATGATGAAACATGATGATAACTTCCTTTATATATACACATAGTCTATACTCCTTCCAAAAAATTACAAAGATTTCAAAAGAAGTATCTCTTAAGGTGGTCGCTATTCCAAGCGTGCTTAAGCTCTTCTCCCTCTTTTGGTCGCAATATGTAGGTGCCCTCTTTGACTATTTTTGTGACCTCATATGGACCTTCCCATTTCGGGGACAACTTGTTGAAACCAGGTTGGGTCCCTTGGACCTCTACGCTTCTGAGTACCCAGTCTCCAACTGAAAAACACCTCTTATTTACTCTTTTGTCGTGGTGCTTCTTCGCTTTCTGCTTGTAGTTCACCATTTTTTCATATGCCCGCATTCTCTTTCTTCGAGATCGTCTGTGTCACACCTTCTCGTTTGCCTCGTTTTGAGACTCGTCGAAGTATGTGACTCTGTACGAGGGTAGGGCAACCTCAACTGGAGCCATTGCCTCTGACCCATACGTGAGCGAGAAAGGAGTTTCTCCCGTAGAATTCCTTGTAGTTGTGCGGACAACCCATAATGCGGTCTGGAGCTCGTCCAACCATCGTCCTCCTCGCCCCTCCAAATTTTTCTTTAGGGCAGTCAGAACTAGCTTGTTCGCGGCCTCAGCTTGGCCGTTTCCCTGAGGATAGGCAACTGCGGACTTACGGTGTTGCACCTTCATTCTCACACATTCAGCAGTGAATTTCGCAGAGAATTGGGTGCCATTGTCTGAAATAATTGCTCGGGGAACCCCAAATCGACAATAGATGTGATCGTGGACAAAATTGATTGTATTCTCCTCGGAGATAGTGGCTAAGCCCTTGGCTTCCGTCCACTTGGTAAAATAATCCACGGCCACCACAAAGATACTTGATGTTTCCCTAGCTTGGGAATGGTCCAATGAGATCAATCCCCACGTATCAAACGGCCACAATGGTACGACCAAAGTTTGCTCTGTTGATGGTAGTCTGGGGATGTCTGCAAATCTCTGGCACTTATCACACTTTCTTACATACTCCTGTGCATCCCTTCTCATTGTGGGCCAAAAGAATCCTTGGAATTTGATCTTGTCTGAGACGGTGAGAGCACCTGGATGTCCGCCACAAACTCCCTCATGGACCTCATAGAGTAAGTTGGTGACCATGTGAGTTTTGACACATCTTAACAAAGGCTTGGTGAATGATCGCCAAAAAAGTACCCCATCGAGGACGAGGTATTTCGCGGACACCGTTTCGATGGCTCTAGCCTTTACCGGGTCCTCGGGAGGGTTTGCTTCTCGATGTAATCCTTCATTTCATCTACCTGGGCCCCTTACTTGATCCTCAATATTGTTTATCCGAATCCGATCTATAGCAGGTCTTTCTCGTGAATTCAATCCGGCACCGCTCCAACTCATCAATTTCTTGATCTCGTTATTCGGGAGAGGAGGCCGCCTTCCACATTATCCTCTCTCATGACTTGGTTCAACTCATAGTAGGTGAAATTTTTGATGAGGGTTTTTGCAAGGCCACAAGCATCGAGTTAGTACCGGGTTGATAGTATCATACTCCCCCTAATTTGATTAACTATGAGCCGAGAGTCACTATTGATCTCTATATTCTCGAACTCCCAAGTCTCTTGCCAATTCCATGCCTCGCTATAATCGCCTCATACTCACTCGATTGTTTGATGCTTCGAACTTGAACCTCAAGGCTCTCTTAAATTTCTCCCGCAGGTGCAATCAAGTATGCCCGCGCCACTAATCAACTTGCTCGCCGAGCCGTCCACGTATAGAATCCATACCTCCTCCGGACGCTCCTCGTCGCGTGATTTCGTGCTCGGGCTACTTGGGACTTCTTCGCATTCTCGCCCGCTTTCTTTTTCCTGTGTCGCCGTCCGCCATTTTGAATGATGATTCTACCACAAAATCTACTAAGGCCCGCGCTTTGATTGTCTTTCTCGGGAGTAGGTGATCCGGAACTCAGCGAGTTCGATAGACCAAGCTAGCATTCTCCCCGAGGACTCGGTTTGTGTAAAACCTTTCTAAGCGGAGCCTCGCTAATACAGCTTATAGGGTGTGCGTAAAAGTAGACTCTTAATTTTCGAGCGTATACAAGCAAGGCGTAAGCTAACTTCTCTATATTAAGATAACGCCCTTCTACGGCGGACAAAGGCCTTAGATACATAATAAAATGGTTTTTGGGAGTTATTCTCCTCCCTTACAAGAACAAATAGCCACGCTGTATCAAGAATCGCCAAAAACGTAAAAGCTCTTCCCGGCACCGGGCCGCCGAGTAGAGGTGGTCGCCCGAGGTATGTTTTGACTTCTTCAAAAGCTTGATGGCACCTGCTCCATGTAAATTCATCGCTCTCTTCCCCTTTTAGAGTTTTGAAGAAAGGGAGGCATCTCTCTCGCCGACCGCGAGATGAAGCGGCCAAGTGCGGTGATGCGACCATTGAAGTTTTTGGACATCCTTCACGCAAGGTGAGGTTTCATGTCCAACAGTGGCTTGGATTTTCTCTCGGATTAGCCTCTATCCCTCTTTGATTGACCATGAAGCCGAGGAACTTGCCCGCCTTGACCCCAAAAGCGCACTTAAGGGGGTTTAGCTTCATGTTATTGCGGCGCAAGTTTTTGAAGGTTTCCTCCACGTCGAGCTCGTGGGAGTTTTCCTTAGTTTTTATAACCATATCGTCAATGTAGGCCTCAAGATTTCTGCCTAGTTGGTTTTCGAAGACCAGATTGACCATTCTTTGATAGGTGGCTCCTGCGTTTTTCAACCCGAAGCGGCATCATTTTGTAGCAAGCAAGTCTTGCCCGCAATGATGAAAGCTACAGAGCGGACATCTTCAGAGCCATTTGGATCCGATGGTAGCCTGAGTATGCATCAATGAAGCTCAATACTGTGGCCGGCTATAGAATCCACCAACTGTCAATGCGAGGAAGAGGGAAACAATCCTTGGGACATGCCTTGTTGAGATCGGTGAAATCAACACACATCCTCCATTTGCCGTTGGATTTTTTGACCATTACCACATTGGCCAGCCATTTGGGGTAGGAAATCTCCTTGATTATCCCCGCTTTTAACAATTTTTCCACCTCTTCCTTGATCGCAATTTCTTTCTCCGGAGAGAAGTACCTTGATTTCTGATGAATGTTTTTGAAGGATGGGTCATCGTTGATTTTGTGGAGGATCACGTCCGCCGATTCCCAAAGATATCTTCCACCCTCCAAGCGAACACATCACAATTTGCCCTTAAGAATTCGATCAGGATTCTTCTCTCCTCGCTGTGAATTTCCAGGCCGACCTTAACTGTTTGCTCGGGGAAGTGGGGATTGATTACCACCTCCTCGAGCTCGTCGTTAGGCTGGAGGTCGCTGATTTCACGGTTGTGCAAGGAGTCAATGATTATGGTTGGGGGGTTGACCTGAGCTCCAGTCAGAGTTGCCATAGAGTATATGATATCGCGGTCAATCTTCCCCTCTATTCCCCGATCAATATAACCTCCCTCAATAGGGGCCAACTGCTTAGATTTTCTGCTCGTCTTGAGCTCCACCTTCGTGGAATGGAAAGAAAGCATGCCAATTGGTATGGGTGTCGGCGGGAGAGCAAGGGTTTTTCCCTTTTTTGATTTGTCCTCGCCTTTTCCCTCTATCAATTTGTCCTCGCCCGTATTGGCGGGCGGGATGCCCGGCCTTTCTGTTCTTTCCTTTTTTCCTCAAGTGCTCGGAGGAATCTCCCGGCCGGTTCTTGATGGTAGCAACCCCGCCTGGGTGTTAAATTTCACCCTTTGGTGGGGACGGACGCAACTATTCCCAATTCGGCTCGAGCGCTACGCCGAGAATGGCATTGTACTGGGAAGGAAGATCGACCACCATGAAAGTTATCTTGGCCGTCTTCTGCATGGGTTTCTCCCCAATAGTCACGTCAAACATAATCGTCCCCTTTACCCTTACGGCGTGATTTGTGAAGCCCTCAAGCATGCCCGCGTATGGAAAAAGATGTGCTTCAGTCATTCTCATTCCTACCAACGTGTGGTAGTAGAGTATATCGCGGGCCTCCCATATCTATCAACACTCGGCCTATGTTTGCCCTGGTTGATTCTCATTCCGAGGGTGAGAGGCCGAGTGGAATGAAAAAGGGTGGAGGCAAGTTCACTCCTTTTGAACCCAATTTCTTGCTCTTCTTCCTGAGCTATCATGGGGACGGAGAAAACCTTCTCTAATGTCCGGATTTGGAGGGAGAGCTGTTTGTTGGAGGGAGGTTCTTCTCCGATGAAGTTTATATTGTAGTCTCCGTCGTCATCCTCAAAATTGTCTCTTTCCACCCTCTCGGGACCACGAGGGTTTCGTGCCCGCTGTTGGTTATTATTGGGGGCCTGGTTGTTTCCCTTGATCCATCTGGTTAGTTACCCATCATTGATTCTCCGCCGAATTACTCTCTTTAGCCGGGAAGTCTTGTTTCGTGCCCGTGATCATTATGATATTCGCAGAACTTTGTCCTACTCCTCTCACTTGGTTTTCTGAGCATGGGGGGAGGAGGAGGAAAATCTGATGCCCTCATGATCCTCGCTCGTGGCTCGGTGAGCTCGGTGTAGATCAAGCTTTCCGCAACTTTTTCCGGAGTTTGTCCGACCCACGACCCTCTCGTTCTTGCCCCCGGTTGTTAACTTGGGCGGCCTCTGGGGTGGTCTCATGAACTTGGCTTATTCTTTCTTTGGCTGAAGCTCGGGGAACGGGCATACTGCTCTCCTCGGCAGAGGCAATGTCAGAAGCCCTTTCATACATCTCCTCCACTGTTTTTGGTTGGCTGGAGGCGAAATTCAATTTCAGGAAGGAGGAGGTGAGGCCTCCCTCAAAGCAAAGTCTAATATCCCCCTCTCGCCGCATCCACTATCTCCTCGCTCACCTTTCTCAAGCGAGCAATGTAATCTTTTGTGGATTCGGTGGGCCTCGCTGACACGGACAAGATCTGTCTTTGGTCTAGCGGGCACCCCGGCCCAAAGAAAGGCATTAAGAAAAATGTTCCTGAAGTGGCCGAAAGAGTTGATGGAGCGGGGTTTGAGAGCCAGCATCCAGGATAGGGTCTTGCCCGTGAAAGTGGCAGCTAGAGCTTTGCACATTACGGATTCGTCCGCGGAGAATAATGTCATTTGGCCCTCAAATCGACCCATGTGGCTCCTCGCGTTCTTGGAACCATCATATGTATCCATCTGGGGGGGCCTCCCCCTCTGGATAGGTGCCCGCGCGATCTTGTCGCTGAAGGCATCCATTGTGCGACCACATTTTTGGGCTGCCTTCTGATGGGTTTCCCACATCTTCTGCATGAAATCAACGAACTCAGGGTTCTGGCTATCAATCTTCTGTTTTTTATTACGTGGAACCACGGCCTTCCTCGGCCGGAGCTGTGGGTAGTGCTTGGGGCCTCACACGTTGATTAGACTGCGCCTCTTCGCCAATCTCCTCGCTATCATCCACGTGCACCACACTGCGCTTGCCCAACTGTCCGCGCTCAAGGGTTGGTTCAACCCGGTTTGCCCCCGCAGCCTGACTAGCAAGTGATTTAGCGGGAGCTCATTGTGAGAACCTTTGGGACCCTTGTGGAAACTGTAGCCCTCCATTGGCCTCTATTTCGAACATTTCCAACTGTTGATCGGCAATCACCATGGCCTCAGCGACCAGCTTGGATTTGGAGTCCAGAATTTCTTGTCTCCTTAGGATTTGCTCCGGGGAGAGAGGAGTGTTCATGGTGGTGTTTCTGGGGGGAGCTTGTGGAGTTTTGGGACTTTTGTTTAGGAGGGCTTGTGCCTTTTCAAAGACGTATTTGGTCTCGTGAGCTTGTGCATGGCTTTCCTCGACCGGGGAAAGGGTGTGAGCAGACTGGGAACGGGCCCCCATTCTGTTGAAGACAGAGTTAGTTTGTTTTCCCCTATTGATAGCGGAGGGTGAGGCTTGGTTCTCATCCTCCAAGGTCAAATGACCTGCGTTTTCCAGTATCTTAGACATATTTTGTGAAAAGATGGTGGAAAAAGAAGAGCCTTTCGGCACTCGTTTTGTTTAGGACACGAGAGGTGCCTTGAAAACAAAATACACGGGAAGTAAATAAAGAAAAGATTAAACTGGTTTAGCTTTCCCGGCAATGGAACCACTGATGAAGCCAAGCTGTTCAGGGTCAGGAGCGGTTCGAGGATATCTGGCTAGGATATTTGAGTGGTTTGCTTGTACCTAGATCACAACACAAAGAAGCACCGTTAAGGTCAAAGTTGGATGTTACTCCAACTCAGGCCCTCGGGTTTGAGAGTAAGAATACTGAGATAATAAGGCTTTGAATACCTTGGAGTGTGTGTGTGTTTAGGGTTTAGAGTAATATGGCTTACTCAATTGTATCTGGAACTTACCTTGCCCAAGGGGGTAAAGGCCTTCTATTTATAGGCAATGCCATGGTGCTTGTTGATGTAAGCAATGAGATCAGCAATGAGATCAGCCCTAGGGGGCACTTTGGTACTTGACCAGCTACACGTGTCCGCATCCAATTGGTCCTGTCAGGGAGGGAACATTGACTGTCCAGGGGACATGGATGAAAGGGACATGAGCCGTGTAGCCGGCTTGGAGCATTAAATGGAATAGTAGGCGCCTGACTGAGCTGTATTGAATGCGTGATGGGGGAGCCGGCAGTGGCTGTCGGGCCGAGCGCAAGCTAACTTGCTCGCAAGGCTTCGACATTAACCGGGAGGCGCATACGTGCCCGCGGTCAACATTGTGGCCGCAGCCAAAGGTATATGACGCGAGCACGGTTGATGCGGTCACGCCTATCATGGGCGCGGGTCCCCGCGGTCATACAATCTGTGGGCACGGACCCAACGGTCACAGATAGTGCGGGCACGAATATAGCGGTCAGGATCCTTCCGGTCTTTGATAGGATTAATGCGGGGAGGGACGCGGTCTTGACCTCAAGGGCCTATCTGTCCGCGGTCTTCCCCCCCAGCGGTTTAGGAACTACCACGTTACTGGTTCCTTGGACCAGACCGAGCGCGGGCCCGGTCCAGTAGATCCGGGCTCATCAAGACGTTATCTTCTTGAGAAGCTCGTTCGACTGAACTCTGGAAACGTTCAACTGTTTATCAAGATCTTGATTTATCAACTTTATATTTCCAATTTTGTCCTCTAATATCCCTTTTGATTCTTGTAAACTTTCCAGCTCCAATTGTAGTCTTCCAAATCTTTGTTCTGACGAGTTCCGCAGCACTCGTAATCTCCGACATTCAGTTTCTAACTTCTCGATTTTCCTTGCATTTTCCAAGTGTTTCTTCTATGACGCCTCTGCAGATCGACGGTTGAGATCTATCTCTTCGTTTCAAATCTGCAGCTCTTTCTCCAGCTGCTGATACTCAGATTTCAAGAAACCGTATTCTTTCTCTGACAATTCAAATCTAGCCATAAGTTGATTGAACTTGAAGGAAATTGATTTCGTGTCCTCTTTCATTCCAAATTCTTCAATATATACAACCATCCTACCATAATCTAAGCCTATAAATTAGGAACTAAATATTTGACCTATTCTAATCATAATACATTAACATATTTACAAGGCTAAATGATAGGGACAACTATACATAAATATTTGACTTATTTTACATGTGCAAATATAGATATTTGCTAACAGACCCCGCAGTCGAAACGGGAGGAGGACGGATGCTGAAACTGGCACGAAAATCATCAAAAAGTATTCTTGGAAGCTCTTTCGTGAAAATATCCTATACTTGAAACCGAGATGGAACATGGAGAACCCGCACTTGTCCTTTTTCAACTTTCTCACAAACAAATAGAATGTCCATCTCGATATGCTTGGTCCGTTGGTGTTGCACTGGATTCCCGGATATATAAACGGCACTAATGTTATCACAATAAACGAGTGTCGCCTTTTTGATGGGAACAAGCAACTCTAGCAAGAGATTTCGTAGCCAACACGACTCGAAAACTACATTACCCATGCCCCTACATTCTGCCTTGGCGCTAGAGCGGGATAAAGTAGGTTGCCTTTTGGATGACCAAGAGATCAAATTATCACCTAGAAAAACACAGTAACCAGATGTGGAGCGCCTAGTATCGGGACACCCGCCCCAGTCGGCGTCCGTGTATGATGTGAGCGAAGAGATAGAAGAGCAAGATAAATGAAGTCCCAAGTGTAGCGTCCCGCGAATGTAGCGCAAAATGCGCTTTAATGCTAACATATGGGAGCTATGCGGGTCATGCATGTGGAGATATATCTGCTTGAACTGCATAGGAGATGTCTGGTCTAGTGAAAGTGATATATTGTAATGGTCCTGCAATACTGCGATAATGAGACGGATTCTCATACGGAACACCACAAGAATGGCCAAGCTTGGCCTTAGTATCAACAGGTGTGGCAGAAGGTTTGCAAGAAGACATTCCGACCCGTTTAAGTATATCTTCTGCATATTTTTGTTGATTCAAAACTAACCCACCATCATAGTGAGTAACTGCAATCCACAAGATATAATTCAAGGGACTGAGGTCCTTCATAGCAAATTCAGAAGCGAGAGATGTCATAATTGATTTCCTAAGAATATCAGAGGAGGAAACAAGAATAATATCGTCCACATAGAGTAAAATATAAGCAATATCCGTACCTCAACCATAAATAATTTACTGTGATCAAACTCCATGGTGGATACATAATCCGCAAAACGGCGATAGCATGCCCGTGGTGCTTGTTTTAAACCGTAGAGAGATTTCTTTAGTAAACAGACGTAGTCCGGATATCTAGAATCCCGAAATCCCAAAGGCTGGTGCATATAGACTGTCTCCTGCAGTGTCCCATGTAAAATGACATTTTTGATGTCCAATTGATGAATGGACCAATCCGTTGAGAGAGGACCGAGAACGGTGCAGATGGTGGCTAGTTTGACCACCAGACTGAATGTTTCAGTGCAATCAATACCCACTTGTTGAGACCTGCCATCACCAACGAGACAGGCCTTATACCGCTCAAAAGAATCATCAGATTTCTTTTTGTGAGAAAAAATCCATATGCATCTAATTATATTCACATTGGGGAGACGGGATACTAATTCCCAAGTCTCATTTTTAATTAAAGCATCAAATTCATCAATCAGGGCCAATTTCCAATTTGGGTCGGACAACGCGGCATTGGGATTATCAGGAATGGGAGATATAGGAACAGAGGTGTGAAGGTTAAAATGAACTTTTGGTTTGTAAATACCATGTTTGCTGCGTGTAAATATTCCACTAGATTGGGCCAAGGTAGGTGGGTTTTGTGGATTTTCAGAAACAAATGGCGGGCTGGCACTACAACAAAAAGGGCCTTTCACAACGTTTTTTAAACGTTGTTATAAGCCTTTAACAACGTTTTAGAAAATGTTGTGATATCCACCATTGTAATAGACCCCAGTCTAAGACAACGTTTTTTAAATGTTATAAAAAAAATTTGACAACGTTTTTTAAATGTTGTAAAAATATTTTTGACAACGTTTTTTAAATGTTGTAAAAAAAAATTGACAACGTTTTGTAAACGTTGTACTAAACTTACCACAACGTTTCTTTAAACGTTGAAAAAAACATAATCCAGGTATTCAACAACGTTTTACAAAAACGTTGTACATGATATTTTTTTAAAAAAAAATATATAAATATCCCTCCGCCCCATAATGAATGCTCAAAATTTTCAAATTTGCTATTAATCAAAGGCAAATTTAATTTTTTTGAACTTTCATTTTGAGCAGACGTATATTACAGTTTCCACTTCCTCCCCCTCCCCTTTCACCAGTTTTTGTACCAATCACAAGAAAGCAAGTGGTAACAAGGGTAACCCTTAAGATTTGGAGGTATATGTAGTACTCAAACCATGTAAGTGTTACGTCCTAAAAAATCCACTCAACATGTTATGCATCTTGGACATCCATCTTGAGGTAACGTCTTGATTTACATCTTGGACTAACACCTTGAAATTATTTGTTGTGTTTATCCTATTTTTTAAGAACAGAATTATTAATAAATAATTCACCCATGTGACCATTTGGACCTAGTCAAAGAGCAATACAATGGATTCAAACTATCAACCAAAAGGATAACGGTTGGACTCCATCAACAAGGGGCGAGATTCTAGGCACAAAATCAGCACGACATTCAAGTTGTTACTTTCAGTTACAATAACGCCTATATATTGCTCTTAGGATGCACTCTTGTTCACGTTACACAGTTTTGCTTACTCTTACTCTGCACTTGTACTCAAAAACTCTCAAATACTTAATAAAACTTGTTTGGTTTAGGTTGGCTTGCCAAAAGCCTCCCGAAGTTTTTCTCTTGGACGATTGCTCTAAGGGTTTCCTCGTTACATTCTTGTGTTCATCTTGCTTTGAGGATCATATTCCATTTGTGCCCAAACCTCCTTGAGAAGACAAATTTACTTGTCGAAATTTGTCCAAAACAATTTGGCGCCGTCCGTGGGAACTTTGGTATTTTAGATTCCATTCAAGATGAGCAATCCGACCTCAGCTATGTCTACTCCCATCATCACGACCGGGGCAAGGACCATCATGTCAAGTTTGCCTATGACATCTAGCGCACATCCACCTATGGGCTCCGGTGCTACCACGCCTCAAAATCAGGGGCTCAACCCAGGTGGAACTTCCAACATGTCGCTGTCAGACATCTCACTAGGAGTGATAACTGCCATGACGTCTATGATGCAACAGCTGAAAGATCAGATAGATGGGCAGCAACACACCAATCAAATGATCTTTAATCACATAAATAGGCTACATCGTGACTTCTTCGCTTTTGGGTTCACCCTTCCCGTAACCAGCACGTCAGAGGTCTCACCTTTGCAGCCTAGAACTCTTTTTTCAGGTGCTGGGACGAGCGTGCAGGGCAGTCAAGGCGCTACACCCATATCCAACACTGTTCAAACTGAAAGCACCACCGTCATGTCCAACCCGATGCCGCTGACGTCATGCTTCACCTTTGCAACCCCACCCCCTGTGGGGCAAACAGGAAATTTCAACTTGTTCAATACTCCTTTTAATCCTATAGTTACCACTAACCCTGTTGTAGATATCGCCCTTGCAAGAGAGGTGCAGCAACTTAAAGAAATCCTCATGAAGGTTCCCGTAGTCACCTTACCCTTCAGCCAAGCGTCTTCAACCGGCCATCATGATTCCCGCTTTGTCCATGCAATAGCTGGAGTGGAGATCCCTAAGAGATTTCAAGTACCCCCCATGAAGCAATACGATGGCATGACAGATCCTGCCGAACACATTGCCTTATATTAAGAGAAGATGGATATCATCAGCATCCCCCCGCATCTTAAAGAAGTTTGCTTATGCAGGGGCTTTGGCTCCACCTTGTCTAGTCCCGCATTGATGTGGCTGACTAATCAACCTATGAACTCTATCTCATCCTACTCTCAATTAGTTAACATGTTTTTTAACCAATTTTCTTGCAATCGTGTGTTTGAAAAACTGACAAGTGACCTTTACAGGATCGTACAACAACCCGATGAAACCTTAAAAGACTACGTCTTCCGGTTCAACAAGGAAGCTGTAAGCATTCCACACATTGACGCGTCGATTGTGACCGAAGCTTTCAAGATGAGACTAAAGAGAGAATCACCATTCTATCAAGACCTTGTCATGTTCCCATCTCGAAGCCTAGAAGAAGTCAGGACGAGGTATGTCCATTTCATCAGGTTGGAAGAAGATGAAATGATCCATGGCAAGACGTCAAAGAAGACGCCTACATATGAGAATCCTGACAGAAAGGCGGATTCGTCCCACCATCGATCTAATAGGGGAAAACCCTACTATAAAACTTACTCTTCTAAAATTAACATCGTAGACGAAGATGACGAGGAAGATGATACAGTTTATCCTAAGATTAGTGACTACTGTTTCTTTGTTGACGTTTCGGGTCTCCTACATGCTATGGACAATCTAGGTGGAAAGGCAAGGTGGCCAAAGGCAGCCGATAAATCAGCGTCATGGAAGGATAAATCAAAGTGGTGTGCCTACCATGAAGATTTTAGGCATACTACGGATAACTGCATCGCCTTGAGGAAAGAGATTAGCTACTTACTGTTGTGGCCAGATTTTCCACATGTTGACATCCTCAGTTGTTCCTGCATGTCAAGATGATTCCCTGTAAGTTACGCATAATTTATTTTTATGTTTAACTAACCACTCTTTATTTACAGCTATTATAGAGATATTTTCGGGATCACTATTATCAGCACGTGAACCTCTTCCATCCATGCCAAGGAGACCAAGTCAAAGGACGTTTGAGAGGATAAGAAGATGTGCCGAGATTATAGGGATTTTTGTTATTTTCTTGTTAGTCTTTACTATTAATAGGGGATATGGAGAATCACAAACACACACTCTCACACTCAGGTACACACTTTACACACAAACTCTTGTAATCCTCTCCATTATCTTCCGAAGTTGTAATTGTGATCATTATAGTGGAACCTTTAAGGTTGGAGACCTAACTCCCGGGGTTTTTTCCAAAGAGGTTATCACCTCCAAGGTTTTCCTCGTTAACAAATCGCGTTGTCATTGTCTCGTTTTTCATTTTCTTGTTCCATATAATCGAATTCCATAGTTCCCTCCTTATTATTCAATCCACACACTAAACATAGTTAAGATTCTACTCTATTGTTTTTTCTACCAAAACAATTTGGCGCCCACCGAGGGGCCACTTGGTCTATTGATTATTTGGATCATTTCCGGAAAAGTCCATCATGTCAACCAACCCTAATGTTGCCGCCGCTGGCAAAGGTGTCGCCGTCACCCCGTCATCCGGAGACAAGACAACCTCATTGCCACCACATCCTCAATCAAAACCTCCGATGATGCTGCCCTCGCCATCATCCCACAAGGCAGGATCTTCCATTGTGAACGATGGCATTCGGAGCGCATTGACTATGCTGAATCAGAGGCTGGACAACCAGGACAGTAATTCAAAGTTGTTGGCAAATGCTATGATCAAGATGCAACAAGACCAGAAGTTCATTGTGTCGCAGCTCAGTAACATCTCGCCATTGTGCCCAAGGAACATCAGCTTCGAGACCAGTGGAGGATCCCCATTTCAGAATGAGTTCATCCCAAATGATGTCGACATCTTAAAAAGTCGACATCTTAAAAAAGTCGACATCTTCAATGAAGTCGACATCTTCAATGAAGTCGACATCTTTATCCAGTGACACCTTGCTGACACCACCCCCGACAGGATTCACCTCTTACTGACAACACCGTTGTTACCTCGGCTGTAGACAACACTGGTTTGCTTAATAATCTTTTTAATAATAATGCTTTCAATCATATTCCTGCGGCTGACCCTTTTGCAGGTAATCCGTTAGCCAAGCAGATGCAGGACCTTAGAGAGCTGATAATGAATGTACTAGGTGTCCAATCCAACAAGTCTCGTTGAATTGTTGTAATCAATCTCAGTTTGTCCCAGCCATCGCAAATGTTGACATCCCGAAGCGTTTCAGTGTTCCGTCCATGAAGCTCTACGACGGCAGGGGATTTGGGTTGACCTTGGTTGGACCAGCTCTTAAGTGGTTGATTAGGCAGCCCCTAGGCTCAATTGGTTTCTTTGCCCAACTTATCAACATGTTCTATAATCAATTCTCATGCAGTCAACAATTTGAGAAGTTGACAAGTGATCTCTACAATGTGCCCGACAGCCTACTGAGACCCTGAAAGAATATGTCCACCGGTTCAATAGAGAAGTTCTGGAAATTCCCAATCTTGACATGTCGACAGCCACAGAAGCATTCAAAATGGGACTGAAGAAAGATTCACAGTATTATCAAGATTTGGTGATGACTCCTTGTAAGCGGTTGGAAGAAGTCAGGAGCAGGGCATTGAGATTCATAAGATTGGAGGAAGATGAGCTGCGAAGATCAAAGTCCTCGTCCAAGTCGTCGACATATGACCACCCTGACAGGAAAACTGAATCATCCCATCGCAGGAACAACCGTTCCAATCCTTACCCAAGAATTGATACTAGCAAAATTAATTCAATAGACGGTGAGGATGAAGATAATGATAATGTGCCTAACATTTCTGATTATTGTTTTTCTGTTGACATTTCAGGTATACTCTGTGCAATGGGCAACCTAGGGGACAAAGCCAGATGGCCAAAGAAGACGGATAAGCCTACGGGATGGCGTGACAAATCAAAATGGTGTGCTTACCATGAAGACTTTGGGCATGTTACTGAAGATTGCATCGCTCTAAGAAAGGAGATCAGTTACCTGCTCTTGAAGGGACATCTTAAGGAGTTCTTGGGATCCGTAAAGAAGAAGGCCGAAAGTGCGGAAGCTCCTCATGAAGTCGAGAGACCAAAGATCACCCCCAAAGATCAACAAAGGTGATCAATTTCATTAGTAGAGGCTCGTAAATATGTGGCACTTCCTATTCTGCCGCAAAACGACATGCTAAGGAGTCAAAAGAGGAGAGGCCAGAAAGACAACCCAGAATGTCGACACCCTGACATGATCCAATCACCTTTGATGAGAGTGATCGAGATAACTTGCTGGAACCCCATCACGACGGTCTAGTTATTTCCTTGCAGATCGCCAACTGTACAATCCGGCGCATCCTGGTTGATGGGGGTAGCTCTGTCAATCTTATTATGTTGAGCACCCTCAAGGAAATGAACATCCTTAATCGAGATCATCAAGAAATCTGCGGTGTTGGTAGGCTTCAGTGGTGAAGTCAAAGAAACGGTGGGGGAGACAAAGCTTCCAATATACTCAAAGGGCCTCAACACCATGGAATGGTTCTGCGTAATTGATTGTGCAACATACTACAATGTCATTCTTAGAAGACCGTGGATTCATGGAATGAAGGTTGTACCCTCCACATACCATCAGTGTGTGAAGTTTCCAACACCTTGGGGTGTCGCCAAAATATACAGTGATCAGCAGGTGGCCAAGGAATGTTATAAAACTTCAATGAAGGCGTCGACATCTCCAAAACAAGCATAGCAATTACAGAGGAAAGTACGTGAAGTCCTGGAAGCTAGGGAGAACGATGTGAAAGAAGTATTACTAGACCTTTCCAACCTGGACATCAAGGTACTTATTGGCAGTGATATCCCATCAGATATAGAAGAGAAGCTTGTGGACTTATTAAAAAGCAGAGTAAAGAGTTTTGCCTGGAGACATGATGACATGACCAAAGACGCAAAGATGTCATCACTCACAAACTTAACATCGATCCTAGTTTTAAACCAGTGCACCAAAAACGAAGAAAATTTGCAGAAACAAGAAACCAGATCATCAAGGAAGAGGTGGAGCGCTTACTCAAAGCCAACATGATACGAGAGGTCGATTATCCAAGATGGTTAGCGAACGTGGTTGTGGTAGAAAAGAGGAACGGAAAATGGCGAGTGTGTGTTGACTTCACCGACTTGAATAAAGCCTGTCCAAAAGATCCTTTCCCTTTGCCACACATAGATTCGTTAGTTGATGCCACTTCCGGACATGAGCTCCTCACATTCATGGACGCGTCCTCGTGATTTCAACAAATTCGATGGAGCCATCTCGATCAAGAAGACACCGCCTTCATAACACCCACAGTATCTACCGTTATATTGCTATGCCTTTTGGACTAAAAATGCAGGGTGCAACATACCAGAGGCTCGTGAATAAAATGTTCAGAGATCAGATTGGGGACACAATGGAGGTATATGTCGACGATATGGTAGTGAAATCCAAGAAAGCTGAAGATCACATAAGCCACCTATCTCAAGCCTTCGACATCTTGGATTGTTTCAATATGAAACTTAATCCAGCAAAATGCAATTTTGGTATGAAGGCAGGAAAGTTTTTGGGCTATATGGTAACTAAAAGGGGAATTGAAGCCGCCCTGCACGTATTCGTGCCATTGTCATCCTGTCGTCACCTCAATCCGTCAAAGACGTCCAGAGATTGACATGGAAGATTGCTGCACTCACCAGGTTCATCTCAAAATCTTCTGATCGATGCAAGCCTTTCTATGACATCCTAAGAAAGAATAAGAAGTTCCAGTGGGAAGATCAGCATGAACAAGCCTTTCAAGAGCTCAAAAGTTATCTGTCGAGACCTCCATTATTGGCCAAACCTCAGGAGGGCGAGCATCTTTTCATCTATCTAGCAGTGTCAGAAAGCGATGTAAGTGCAGTCCTGGTGACAGAGTGAGAAGGTAGTCAGCAACCCATCTACTATATAAGTAAGACACTCTTAGATGCGGAGACCAGGTATTCTCATTTACAAAAGTTAATTTTAGCTTTGATAACTGCTTCTATTAAATTAAGACACTATTTCGAAACACATACTATAATTGTACGCACTAACTATCCTATTAAGAATGTTATGAGAAAACCAGAGATGTCAGGTCGAATGGCGAAGTGGTCTGTACAATTAAGCACATACGACATTAAATATGAGCCCAGAACAGCAATTAAATCCCAAGCACTAGCTGATTTTGTGGCTGATTTTAGTCCAACCATGCAACAAGAGGTGGAATTGGAGGTACAACAACTTCAAGATGATGACGTCCTGAAGATCTGGACTCTCTACACAGATGGTGCTTCTAACATGAGAGGTACAGGTCTTGGAGTTGTACTAAAATCGCCACAAGGGGACATAATACCACAATCCATCAGTTTCAAGGCCACTAATAATGAAGCAGAATATGAGGCATTAATTGCAGGTTTAACAGTAGCCCAGGACCTAGATGTCAAGCATATCCGGATGTTTATGGATTCTTTGCTAATTGTTAACCATTACAACGAATCCTACATAGCGAAAAATGCTAAGATGACGACATATTTGGAAATCGTAAAAATTCTTTCGGCCAAATTCAAATCATTTTCCTTGGAACAAATCCCACGAGAGGAAAACTCTCAAGCAGATGCCCTAGCAAACTTAGGTTCAGCCTTCAAAAGCATTTCACAGACAAGTGTCCCAATGGTGCATGTCGACATCCCAGCAATTGATCGTCTTGAGTTGTTCGTTCTAGATGTCGACATCCCTACCAGTCCAGAAGTAACTTCCTGGACAGCTCCTATTATCAAGTATCTCCAAGATGATACGATCCCAGCTGAAGAGAAAAATGCTCGAGCATTCAGGGTAAGATCGTCTAAATATTTACTTATTGATAACTTTTTGTTTAGGAAATCTGCTGCAGGTCACTACTTAAGGTGTCTAGAAGCAGATCGAGCCCATCAGGTTTTGAAAGAGCTGCATGAAGGGCAATGTGGAAATCATACCGGGGGCAGAAGCCTGTATACCAAGGCCCTAATAATGGGCTATTTTTGGCCCACAATGCGAAGAGACGCTGCAGAATATGCAAAGAAATGTGACTCCTGTCAGCGATATGGCGACATCCTACATCAACCAGCCGAATTGCTACATCCTATCCTGTCGCCATGGCCATTTATGATTTGGGGAATGGACATCGTATGAAAATTACCCAGGGCTCCAGGAGGAAGAGTATTTCTAATAGCCATGACAGGCTATTTTTCTAAATTGGTAGAAGCTGAAGCATACGTGCAGGTCCGGGACAAGAAAGTTATCTCATTCATAAAGAGAAACATATTCAGCAGGTTTGGGATACCTTCGGAGATAATATGTAATAACGGCTCCCAGTTCATTAGTAGGAAAACGCATGATTTCTTGACAAGGTGGGGAGTCAAGATGGTGACATCTTCACCTGTTCACCCTCAAGCGAATGGACAAACAGAATCCAGCAATAAGATTATCATAAGCAATCTAAAAAGGAGACTGGACCAAAAGAAAGGAAGATGGGCAGAAGAATTACCATTGGTCTTATGGGCTGATAGGACGACATCTAAGAAAGGGGGCATATCGATTATCAACTTTGAATGACCAGATGATCCCAAGAAGCTGGAATGCCATTCACCTCAAAAGGTACTTCATTTTAATAATATATGTCTCCTAATATCCTCACAAACCAGGTATGAATATTCGTTTTTGTTGTCTTTTCATTTCTTCTTGTTTTCTTTCATGATTATTTAAAAACAAAATGTCACTAACACGACCTGCGGAGGGGCGTCAACAAAGTGGACGCCCATCTCTAATATATCTTTGTCTTGTAAGATGTTGACATACAAAAGTGGGGACATATCAAAGTGCTCAAGTCAAAGTGACAACGAAATCTCCTCCGCTAGAGGATGGCCACCTCTTCTAAAGTTAAGGTACACAATCCCTTCTAAGGTTTAAAGAGTTAATTACCTCTTTCTCCGAAAGTTAGGTTTCTACACCTTCGCCTGGAGCGCACGATATCTCATTGGTTGAGGTGTGGGATGGGCCTATATGAGGAAACTTGTATAGCTTACCCATTTCCACTCAGTCAAATGATTGATCTTAAGCATGATTCAATTGGTTATGGCATATTCCTGTCATCTTAAGTACATCCGGTTATGACATTCTCATGTCTTCACTCGAAAACAAAAATATGACATTTTATTATGTCAACATCCTATGATAATACTTTAGCATCAGGGATCAAAGCATGACATGCACAGAAATTGCTAACAAAAGTTTTTTCTAAACATTAGGATACTAAATACCATTAATACTTCTCCAAATTCAGTTGGCCCGCTCCAACATCCAAATAACATAAAACTAAAAGTAAAGTGTTGAACCAACCCAACACTTGAAATAAATTTTCTTCGGTCCTTATGGACCAGGTACATACCAAAATTGATAAAATTATCTTTGGGGCTCATCCCTGGGAATCATCATCAAACAAAACAACTTAAAAAACTAACTTGAATTTTTCTTCACTTAGCATCTGCTGCAGGTGTTGTCGAGGAAGTTTTGTCTTCTTCATCCTTCTTCTCTCTTTTTTCTTCAACCATCGTATCCTTAGGATTAGATGACACCTCTCCTTCATCCACTTTTCTCACCCAACAGATTCTTCAACTTTGCATACTCATTCTCAACCTTTCAATCCTTAGATTTTCCATCATTATGTTCTTCCATCATCTTGATTTTGATCTTCGACATGACTTTGGCAGCAACCAACTTCCAGGATTCCCTTACTTCATTTATTTCATTTTGATAGTCACCCTTAATAGAAGTCAGATTGCTAACAACCCCTTCAGCGTCTTCTTCTGTTCCTCTAAATTACTCTTCGCTCATTAAAACTTCTTCTCCCAAAAGCGACTTCCTTCTTGGCCTAAGCCATATCACTCTTAGCGCTCTTCTTAAATTGCTCATTGATCTTAGCCATATCTTCCACTTGGGACTCCAAACATCCCATTGCCTGTTAAGAAAACACCATAAAGTTCCAAATCAGCAAATAATAGAGCTATGGAACAGTCAGAATAGTTTAGTAACATCTTACATTGGTTACTAATCCTAGAAGCTTCTTCTTCACCTCTCCTGCCTTCAAATCTCAAAAATATCCGCATGCGTAACTTCGATAGCCTCACTCTCTGCAACATTCCTCTTCTTTACCCTTGAATCAACGCCAGTACTTTCACCCGTTTGGACTTGTTTCTTTGGGACAATTGGTGGCCTAACATCAGACTTAGCAGGAGAAGTACCAACAAGAGCTTCCAAATCTTCCAGATCAAGGTCTGAGCCTGAAGCAACTGGCTTTGAAACTGAAGAGAAAGTTTTAGCATTGAGAAAAAAAAAAAGGAATCGAAAGACAGGGTAAACTATTCTTACCTGTTGACATTTTGAGAGATGACGACGGCTTGACTTCTTCTTGATTTCCTTCACCACCGAATGCTGTCAAATCATGTTCGCCAGTTACTCGGAGTCTGGAAACTTACCTCTTCGTATTCCACGAAGTGATAAGTTTGGGGGCAATTGTTGTGGCCATATTTTCCACATGTTGACATCCTCAGTTGTTCCTGCATGTCAAGATGATTCCCTGTAAGTTACGCATAATTTATTTTTATGTTTAACTAACCACTCTTTATTTACAAATTTATTATAGAGATATTTTCGGGATCACTATTATCAGCACGTGAACCTCTTCCATCCATGCCAAGGAGACCAAGTCAAAGGACGTTTGAGAGGATAAGAAGATGTGCCGAGATTATAGGGATTTTTGTTATTTTCTTGTTAGTCTTTACTATTAATAGGGGATATGGAGAATCACAAACACACACTCTCACACTCAGGTACACACTTTACACACAAACTCTTGTAATCCTCTCCATTATCTTCCGAAGTTGTAATTGTGATCATTATAGTGGAACCTTTAAGGTTGGAGACCTAACTCCCGGGGTTTTTTCCAAAGAGGTTATCACCTCCAAGGTTTTCCTCGTTAACAAATCGCGTTGTCATTGTCTCGTTTTTCATTTTCTTGTTCCATATAATCGAATTCCATAGTTCCCTCCTTATTATTCAATCCACACACTAAACATAGTTAAGATTCTACTCTATTGTTTTTTCTACCAAAACACTTACTATCGAAAGGACTCCTCAAAGATTTATTGAAAAAAAGGAAAGGACGGGCTGAAACAAAGGAATCTGTCGCTGAAGTTCCATTTTCACCTCCTCCTGCCACTAAGGTGATCAACTTCATTACAGGGGGGTCAGACATTTGTGGCACCACATATTCTGCAGCCAAACATCATGCTAAAGATTCTAAGGAAGACAAGACGGAATTGCCAACTAGACGTCCGGATCACTCCCTTGAAGAGCAAATCATTTTTGATGATGACGACAAAGAAGGCATTTCCGACCCGCACCATGACGGTCTGGTCATCACCTTGCAAATTGCCAATTGCAAGGTGAAACGCATCTTGATCAACAATGGCAGCTCTGTCAATCTAATCATGAAGAGCACCTTGGAAGAAATGATGATTCCCCCGTCAGAAGTCGTAAGAAATTCCTCTGTCTTGGTAGGCTTTAGCGGGGAAACCAAGCAGACAATTGGAGAAATTAAGTTACCCAACTATGTAGAAGGGATGAACTCTATGGAAATGGTGTGCGTGATTGATTGCCCATCCTCCTATAACCTCATCCTAGGACGGCCATGGATCCATAATATGAGGGCGGTTCCTTCTACGTATCATCAATGTGTTAAGATGCCAACGCCTTGGGGAGTTATCACAGTGAAAGGTGATCAACAAGCCGCAAAGGAATGTTACAAGATAGATATGAAGGCGTGCTCTACACATTAAACACGACCAGTAAATCTAAATATGCTTCGAGGTCCATGACGATGAAAAATGGTGAACTACAACAAATTAGTTAGCTGGATGTGACTGGGGCAAGCTGTCACCTTCCGATATGACGCCATGAGCTACGCCTTTAGTGGTATTACGTGTAAGTTAAAATTCATTGCAATTTTAACAACAAGGTACGAACTTCTTCTTGAAATTTAATTTTTACTGCCTTTCAAACCATTTACCTTTTCATTAAAATCCCTACTGACTTAAGCATCGAAGGGGTGTTAGCTAAGCTAACACCCAACTCCTAACATATTCTTGTGATGCAAGATTAGACACTCTTGACCGTGGATAGAAAGCTTTTCAAAGTCACACAGCAAGCTACTCCAAAGAACCAACGTTTCTTGGTAAATTTAAGGTACATGATCCCCCATACTTCTACGCATCTCTGCAACGTATTTATAAGATAATAACCATAACCGCCTGGGCGCACGATTTTCACACTCGACTTAGAATAACAAATACAATTCGCCTTGTCAAGGGAATCGCATTTGATATCCTAAAATTCGAAGATGTGAACTAAGGATTGTAACATTAACATGTTACCTAAGGACTCCGAAAAGTGACATTTCTACATGTCACCTATCACTTGGTTATAACATCGTTGCATGTTATCTTTACAACTTGGTTATAACATCGTTGCATGTTATCTTTACAACTCGGTTATAACATCGTTGCATGTTATCTTCGCCAATTGGTTACAACACTTGTACGTGTTGTCTTCCGTACCTAAAATAGAAAATTACTCAAAGGTATAAAGCATCCAATAGCATCATTGCAGTTTAAAAATACCAAAAGACCCAAGGTGTTGGACCAACCCAACACCATCAAAAGCCAAAGCTGTCTGGACTCTTATGAGCCACTTACAAAAAATTCCCAAATGTATAATTGTCTTAGGGGCAAACCCCCTACTTTTAAAAATTAACGTGCCAACAGAGGCACGATCAAACAAAACGCAAATATTGTTTAAAACCCAAATATTAAATTGTTTTATGTTGCGGGAGCATCACTTTCCTTACCCTCATTTTCCTTAGCAGGAGGTCCGGCTTCGATCTTCTCTTCCTCCTTCCTTGCTTCATCTCTTCCAGGCACCTTGACTTCATTCGAGTTCACTTCGCCTACATCAACCTCTTCACATAAAAATGCCTCCAACATTACGACCTCTTCATCAATCCTCCAAGCCTCATGCTTTCCAGGCTCGTATTCTCTCATCATGGTGATTCTACTTTCCATTACTGATTTAGTAGCGTCTGCCATGAATTGCTCTTTCGCTTCTGCCATCTCCTTGATATGTTCCATCTCCAGCCTCAACATCCTTATAGTAAGGTCTGTCAGCTCCTTCTCTGTTTGTTCATTTTTTGCCTTCTCTTGAGCAACCTTCTCCTCTCCCATCTTCACCTTCTGCATAAGGATCTTGATACGATCCTCCTTCATTTCTATTTCCTTTGCCAAAGATCCCATAAACGTCAATACCTGTAAAGCAGACCAAGCAGGGTGAACGTACAGAAGATACCATACAAACCAAAAAAGACATTTTTACCTTCTCCTTCAAACTCTCCTCTTCCACCACAATCACTGTGTCATCAGCCTTCCTTTTCTTGCCAGCTCTGGTTATGCTATCTCTCTTGGGAAGAGGAGGTTTACCTCCCTCAAACTTCACCCCAACCTTAGCTATCAGATTGGCCATGATATCAGATACATCGAAACTTGCTTTTGAACGGGTTACTGTTTCAAGTAGAACAACAAGAGTCAGATGAATATAGAAGTCAAGCGTTGAATTTATGGAGAGAGATTTTTACCAGAAGACATTTTTGCTGGACCAGCACTGACGGAAACTCTTTCCTCCTCCCTGGAATCCTCGCCAACAAATTCAACAAGACTAGGTTTATACTTTCGTAAAGATTCAGGAGTTAAATTCAAGATTGATTCAACATTAGAGGCAGTTCCCTCAGTAGGTGGAAACAATTCTCCCAATGGTGCAACTACGCAAAAAGGAAATAAAAGGAAAAATGGTCACAATGACAAATCCAGCAAGACGTAACGAGGTAAGCCAAGCAATAAAACAACATCTACCTTGATGAATCCAAACAGATGCCACCTCCTTGCCTTCTCCCTCCAAACTAGCCTTCTTCACATAGAAAAACTTGCGTTTCCACCCTCTATCAGCAGCATTTAACCCTAATACTAAAGGATCCCTACCTGGCCTAATCCTAAAGTTGAACCTACCATTCCCAAAAGCCCTAATGTCATACGTAAAAGCCAACTCTTCTAGGCCAGCAACCAACCCCTGTTCCGACGAAATTCTGTCTAAAGTGTGTAAAGTGCGCCAGCCAATGGGCATCAGTTGGCAGTAAGATAGCTTCGTGGCCTTAAAGAAGCGGGTAATCATGGGAGAAAAGGGGAATTTGAAGCCTATTGTAAAGGGATACTCGTAGAAACCTACCCAGTCAACGGAAAAGCAATCGGCGCTACCAGTTTCGCCTGGTACTAGAAACTCTGCACTTGGGGGAAACGCATTGTTTCTCTTCAACGCATCATCATGGGATGCGCTGAAGTTGCACCGCTCGTCATCCTTCTTTCTTATAAACCCTAAGCACTTAAAACCCTTGGGGGAGTGGCCTCAACGTCAATCACAGCCTTTCCCTTACCCATTAGCAGCGGACAGAAAATAAACAGAGAAACGAGAAGGAGAATACTCACCGGAAACAAAACAAAGACAATGACGCCGGCGAAAGAGGAACAGTTTTGGCAAAATATGGTTTCCTTTTGAAAATTCAAAATGAATTTGACAAGACCATTATAAAGCCCATAATAAGCCCTAGAGTCCTCGAGCATCGTGCGAGCCAACCACCTCATCACCTTCCTTTCAAGCCTGAAGCGACACTTGGCAAAAAATTAAAGCCCTCCGTATTCAACATGGAACGCTTCAATATTTTGGGGGAAAATTGTTACGTCCTAAAAAATCCACTCAACATGTTATGCATCTTGGACATCCATCTTGAGGTAACGTCTTGATTTACATCTTGGACTAACACCTTGAAATTATTTGTTGTGTTTATCCTATTTTTCAGGAACAGAATTATTAATAAATAATTCACCCATGTGACCATTTGGACCTAGTCAAAGAGCAACACAACGGACTCAAACTATCAACCAAAAGGATAACGGTTTGACTCCATCAACAAGGGGCGAGATTCTAGGCACAAAATCAGCACGACATTCAAGTTGTTACTTTCAGTTACAATAATGCCTATATATTGCTCTTAGGATGCACTCTTGTTCACGTTACACAGTTTTGCTTACTCTTACTCTGCACTTGTACTCAAAAACTCTCAAATACTTAATAAAACTTGTTTGGTTTAGGCAGGCTTGCCAAAAGCCTCCTGAGGTTTTTCTCTTGAACGACTGCTCTAAGGGTTTTCTCGTTACATCCTTGTGTTCATCTTGCTTTGAGGATCATATTCCATTTGTGCCCAAACCTCCTTGAGAAGACAAATTTACTTGTCGAAATTTGTCCAAAACAGTAAGCATAATTAATTACTCAAAATAAACAAGCAATATGGTTTTGTATACAGGTCGTGCACACACATTTAAATAAGTTTGAGCTTTCAAAGAATTATGAAACAGAATGTGAATCTTTATACGTATATAATCTTCGCTCCTAAGTTATAAACAACATTGACCAGACACCAGCCAAAAAAACTTGGCTTCAGCTCCATTAAAGAATTATGTAGCATTGTCCTAGGTGGTAAATATGGGATTCACAAAGTTCGAGGATATTTGACTTAGGGCCAAAAATACGATAAATAAGCAAATACTTAACCTGTATGAAACCAGCCATCTACTAAGACCTCATTAGTCAATTCTGGATTCTTGTAGTAACCAGCAAATGCCGTTTTCGCCCTCAAGCACACTTCACCTCGTGAAGGGTTTGCGAGTGGATCATAACCCATTTCTGGAACCTCCTCCAGACGCAGCTCATTATACACAAACTAGTATAACACCCGTGTGTTAAACACACGGGAAGAACACTTTTTAAAATTTACGTTAAACAACCTAAAAAATTCAATTTTTTTATTAACATAAAAGTGAAATAGTTATGATCTTAATTAAAGATGATACTTTACTTGTACAATTTTGAAACTTGAAATAGCGCTAAATATTAGTTTGGTACTTGTACAATCTTAAACCTAACTAAATATGGTTTTTCTAGGATTGTGGATTCTTTGTATAGCCGTCAACCCATAAAAGTTGATCTATATTGTGAGACCTGCATTAAGTGAACTAAATCAAATAAATCAATAGCAAAACAGAGTACTCCTAATGAGATATAACCTTAGCAAAAAATTGTGTTAATCACTGTGAAAAACAATGACTCACACTGCAGGAAACTCAAAAACTGAATAAAACTTGCAACCAAAAACCGAATGTCATGAAAAGTGCTAACCCCATACAAAATATGTCAATTAAGTTGTCATAATATGGAATGAAGAACAAAAAAAAGACAAAAGTTAAATTGTTTTCACTCATAATACTCAAATATAAGTTTTTTACAACCTAAATGAAAAAGTTGTTGAAATTACTCTTTTGTCAAATCTATGACACTGGTGTCAATCTTCTTAGGTTTTATCCATTGATTCCATTCGAGCCTTGCAGACCTTCTAACTCTTGGACGTTGAAGTGGACTGCCTTGTGCTTCACCTTCAACAACAGTTTCATTCAGTACCTAATAAAGACACAACATTAGTGCATAAATATTAAAAGTACTGAGAATAAAATATAGTGCAACCTAAGTCTCTTTATAACCTCATTTGCAGCCAAAAGTGTATTTGCCTCTGCCTCATTTAAAGCATGAGACAAATCCTTCAATAACATATCACAATCATTAATTAAAAATTCACATTCAGGAATTACTGGAACAATTTGTTTAACCAAATGACATACACGCTTGTTATGACCACTTTTCTTGCACAAACTACATTTTTTGGTTCTTGTCCCATGTGATCCTTCCACTTCAACCTGCAACCAAAAATAAAAAAAAATTATAAATAACAACACAGTTAAAATACCAACACATTATAACATTATAAGATAAATTAAAATTGTTTACCTCATTACCATCTTGTTCTTTACTCAATGGACATCCCCTTTTGTTATGTCCACTTTTGTTGCACAAACTACATTTTTTTGTTCTTCTCCGATGTGATCCTTCCACTTCAACCTGCAACAAAAAATAAAAAAAAATTCTAAATAAGAACACAGTTAACATACCAACAAATTATAACATTATAACATAAATTAAAATTGTTTACCTCAATAACATCTTGTTCTTTACGCAATGGACATCCCCTTTTGTTATGTCCACTTTTCTTGCACAAACTACATATATACGACCTTGTGTCATGTGAGGCTTCCCCTTGAACCTTCAACAAAAAATAAAAAAAAATATAAGTATAAAGTGCTAATGACGTCTGGCATCAAGGAATAATTGAAATGGTTATTGATGGGCTGCATAAATATTGCACCATCAACACCTGCTTCTTCCATACTAATGATAGTGTAAAGGAGACTGAGTGTTTCCAGTCCTATGGCATAACATAATGGGAACTCCTTGATTGGGAGATTGAACTTCTTGTACGGAACTAACTAATGAATACATGAGCAGTAAGCAAAGTTAAAAACAAATACAGTTCAGCCAACAATTACCACCAATGATTTTTATAAACGAAAGTTGGTTAAACACTGGTGAATCATGACAAATATCAAAGCTATTAGAAGTAAGAATCTATCACAACTACATGAAATCTTCTCGGTAGCATTCCTTTTCAATTGGACACTGTTCCAACAATATAATAGTAGCCACTATGAAACAAATGATTACAACAGGTAACAATACATACAAAATTTAATAATGAAGATTCAGTCTTTAGTGATGTTGCAAACCTGAAGGTGTAATTCCATCAGTAATTGAACTGGACTTTAGTTAATCAATACTTCATTTAAACAGCCAGACCTAAGATCTGCAAAAAAGAAACATTAATGATTCCTAACAAAGAATGAATCAATTGACACTGTTGTATGAGCTATTGGTTGGGGAGTATTTCATATTCAGCTAACTGACTAAGAAATTGTCTATCATTAAAAAAAAAAAAACTGATAAACATCTCTTAAAAATAAATATTTCCGTAAAGAGATTTTTAAGCTTGTGGTATCAAATATTTGTGGAACAAAATCAAAAATAAAAGAAATAAGCACTGCAAATAAACCCCCTTTGGTGCCCATATCCAGTGGCCATAAATAAGTAAATCAAGTAAATTTACCCAAACTTCAAAATCAAGAAGGATCATTGACATCATATTTAAGTCTAAGTATCATTTCAAAAGGGACATAATGACATGTATTATATAACATACAAAAGCAAGCAATCTGAAGTAAAAATAAAGCAATTCATGAGAAGAAAACTCTAAAAAACAACCATCTTCATGGATTGAAAGCAGCTTCTAGTATCTAAGAAAAGGATATGCATATGGATAGGAATAACAAACAAC
Source organism: Adenophora triphylla var. japonica (assembly GCA_022495995.1). Classification (NCBI taxonomy): domain Eukaryota; kingdom Viridiplantae; phylum Streptophyta; class Magnoliopsida; order Asterales; family Campanulaceae; genus Adenophora; species Adenophora triphylla. The sequence continues at coordinate 291,013 of JAFEMH010002238.1, read as the reverse complement.
AACTCTGATATTCATTTGAAAACCACAACTTAGAATAACAAACCTAGAGAAGCAGCTTCTAGTATTCTATAGCTCCCAACTGAACAAATGTAATGACAAAACGGGATGAACAAATAAAAATATCACAAAGTTCCAATGCGGAGGATTGAAATAGAGGAAAGGGTGATTCAATTGGATATGCAAATCACAGACTAATAGTTAGGGTTTACATAAAATTGAGTTTGAATTATTGATTTTAATATGCAAAATATGCATTGCATTGTTTTAGCACCCCATTCGCAGTACAGTAATACTACCTCCAAAGGGATTTTTATTTTCCAAATAGATAAGAAGATATCAAAGAGATGAAATAGAAAATCAAAGGAAATAAGAATAAATTAGTAGAGGAAACTGTGTTTACCTGGACGTTGGGAAAAAAAGGTAGACACTGAAGCGTCTAACAAATGATCGGAAATGAAAGAGGGGGCGGCGACCATGAATGGGGGAGGTGAGCCGGAGGTAGGTGAGGTTTTGGGGAAGAAAGGGTTTTGGTCTAATTTGTTGATTGCTGATGACGGAAGGGAGTAATGAGAGAGAGAGAGAGAGAAGAAGAAGAAGATTAGTGGGCAGAATAAGAAACCGCTTAGCTTATCGAGGAAGCTAGGCCATCCACAAAAAAATTTAATTTTTGATTAACATGAAAGTGAAATACAGTATTTATGATTTTACTTAAAGAAAGAAATACTTTTTTAAAATTACAAACATCTATAAATATTACAAATTTTGGAAAATTTCCTTATAGACAACATTTGTAGTTTCATTGGTGAGGTTTCCTTCGTCATCGCACATTAATATCTTCAATCCATGGCGATTTGTGACCCTAGACAATGCAACGTATAACTGACCATGACTGAAAACAGGCTTCTTCAAGAAAATTCCGACATTTGAAAGAGATTGACCCTGACTTTTATTGATTGTCATTGCATATGACACAACCAATGGAAACTGTCGCCTCTGTAATTTGAATGGCAACCGTATATCTGCTGGAGTCAATGTCATTCTCGGAATAAATACAGTATCACCAACATTACTACCGTTTAGAACTTTCCCTTCGAGAACATGATTTCCGATCCTTGTAATAATTAACCTCGTTCCATTACATAACCCTGAACAATGGTCAATGTTTCTCAAAGAACATGACCGGTGTACCGACCTTTAAATGTACTTCATGAGTAGGTAGACCGTAACACTTGATAGTGTTTAAAAACTCGATCGAATGAAGATCGGCAAAGAAGCTGGAGTTATCTTCAGGTTTGCAAATAGAATCAGAACTTAAATAAGTCCTTTGTTCAGATTGGTTGTACGAAACCATATAGGCATTAATGTTCTCAACCACATCCAGGGTTGGAGCAAGAATTGCTCTTCCCTGTAAATAATCAGGATCATTAAAATGATCAGTGAAATTGGGATATGTGCTTTCAACAATAGACTTGATGAAATCATCTGACTCATTAACAATCAAGTCATCAGGAATCGTTATTGTGGCTTCACCATCATTATCATTACCATATGACCCATCCCCAACACTCAGTATCCACTCTGAGAAAGTCTTGAGTTCTAATCCACTTTCATCATTTTCAATTTGTTGTAGTCTCATATTCTTGGAAAGCCTCAAAACTTTGACATGAGACCATAAATATGATAAATTGATTGTGGCCATAACAACATCTTGTCTGGTACCTTTTGGAATGACTGGAAGTATCTGACGGAAGTCTCCACCCATAACCAATGTCTTGCCTCCAAACGGTTGATTCAAGCTATCTGTGTGTTTGAACCTCATTATGTCCCTCAACGTTCTGTCCAGTGCTTCAAAACAATATCTATGAACCATAGGTGCTTCATCCCAAATTATAAGCTTAGTTTTAATCATAATCTCACCAAGAGGAGTACCTTGTTTGATATTACATGTTGAATCTTCATCCAAAGTTAATGGAATTGCAAACCTGGAATGACCAGTACGACCATTAGGGAGTAAGAAAGATGCTATACCACTTGATGCCACATTCAATACGATTTCACCCTTAGATCGTAACGCAGATGAAAGAATCTTCCATAAAAAAGTCTTTCCAGTTCCACCAGATCCATATAAAAAGAAAACTCGTCCAACATCAAGATCAATGTCATTCATAATAAGGTTGTAAGCATGCCTCTATTCATCAGTACATAATTCCAATAATCGTTTGTGCTCAGCCTCCAATGAATTTCTATCATAGTTCAACTCTTCTAAAATCATTCTATTGTTGTAAATAGTGGGATCAAAATCGCTTGGATAAGGCATATCAGGAAAGTCACGAAGGCTTTTTCCTCTGCTACGAAAGAGTTTTTCAATCTCCAAGAGAGTAAGATTTTTGATTTCTTCATCGCTTAGTTTAAGTCCTAGAAAGAAGAACATATATATTAACTGGTATTAGAGAGTAAGTAAATAGTTTAGAATTAAGTTTTTATGGGAATTTGTAGAAGAGAACAAAATAAATAAAATATATTATAAATTAAATTGGTTAGAGTATAATGGATTACCTTCATGATCTAAAAGACGTCTTTGATTGTAAAGGATGTCATCTGACAGAAATTCAAAGCAGTTATGCCAAACATATTCTGGCCGTGAGTAAGATCCTGACATCAATAATCGGACAAACATATATCTCAATGATGAAGCACTTCCCCATTAACTTGCCTCTTTTATCCCATCAACGTACTCCTTATCATCATCAAGCAAACCCAAAGCGTAACATGCATCTCTAAAAGAACCATGTTGTTGATTACCAACACGTCTAATTTCCTCATAAGAAGTTGGACCGCGCACAAAATTCAGCAAAGTTCTCAAATAATATAATTCACCTTGTCCAGGAGCTACAAAAAATATACGTCCAATCTTGAAACCACATCTTCTAGGATCCCACCTTCTTTCTCTCTGATTCCAAACAAATTTTGTAGGAAACTCAGCATATGTCAAACTCTTTGCTAGATCTCCATATTTGTCATTTGCTTCCATCCATGTGGTAAACATACTTTCTCGTGAAGTCGGACGATCTAGCACTGTGTCAATTGCATCATCATCTTGGAAGACAATATTTTGTTCACCTGGTAGATGGAAAGACAGTCTTTCAACAGAAGGATTTCTGTAATGAATTTCATAACCCAACAATCTCCAAGAAGCTTCACAAGGTGATATGAATCTACAATCTAAGTAATTCTTAATCTCATCAACAATTGCTTTGCTGCCATCATCATTAGCTGTCTTACAAAATGTTACAGTAACTCTATCTTGTCCTTTGCTTACATATTTGCAAAGATATTTGATAGTCCTTGACTGATTGCACCATTCAACATTAACATGAGCACCATATTTCATTAACAAAACCCGATTGTGAGGGACTACATATCTGTTGTCAAGGTTAACTCCCTTGACAACTACCGTACGATCATTTTCTGGGCGCTTGTAAATTGGATATCCATCTTCATCAATGATTGTCTTTTCACAGAATTTCTTTGGAAAATATTTGGTGCAACGACCCTTAGCCATGCATGGAGAGTTATACCCTGCTTTCCCACAAGGACCATGAATCATCAAATCCTTCACAGCATTGTAATATTGCGGATCTATAGATTTATCCGAAATCTCAGCAGATATTATTTTGTCTATTCTATCTACGGTAGAATCATCAGATTTATGATCAAGCCATAAGATGATATGAACATGTGGCAGACCACGTTTCTGATACTCAATGTTGTAAATAACTGTAACAATTAGAAATTATAAAACATAAGCTGATAGTAACATTAATTTTATATAATAGAAGAAATATAATTACGTGTAAAAAAATTAAATTCAATTCATCAAATGAAAAATTAGAGAAATGAATTAAATTCATACCTGCTAGAACTTTTCCAAAGATTTCTTTCTTTTCTATATCATCCATCAATTCATCTAACTTGGCTTTAAAAATATGGCACATAATATCAGCCCTATCTTGTGGTTGTTTGCCATTCTTTCTTAGGAACCGTTGAACCTCAGGCCATTTTGGATTACATGTGAATGTAATTAAAAGATTAGGATAACCAATCCATCTGCAAATTGCCATTGCATCTTGATAATTTTGGATCATGTATCTCGCACCTCCAACAAAGCTAGATGGAAAGCATATTCTTTTGCCACGACTTGAAGGGTCATGTTCTCCATTAGCAAGAGCTTCAGTCAAACCTTTATACATTTCACATCGTAGTTGCTTTTGATGTGTCCTCATAAAAGTCAAACGTCCTGCCTCGACCATTGTCCATGTATCAACTAAATATTGTTGAAACAATCTTTCGGAATGGAAAATATTATCAGACTCTGATTCTCTTTGATGCATCCTATAAGCAAAGTACTCTCTCATGCTCAATTTATAGCGTTTGCCATCTGTTGATTCGGTTTGGACATCCCTGAGAAAAATAGATTCTCGATAACCATCTTGTCCAAATAAAAATAGCAAGGGATATTGCAAGCCTAAGTAAGAAGGATGAAGCTCGGTTATCCTTTGAAGCAACCCTGTCTGAGTCTCTATAACAATATCTCTCTCACCAATTGAATTCTCGAAATCTCCGACCAATAACAATGCAACATCATCTTTAGTTGGTAGATCATAGCATCGACCATCAGTTTTACGCCTAGCAATTAGTTCAGTCTCAAATTGGTTTCATTTTTTTCATGCAAGGAGTCACGGACCATTCGAAATGACTTCACAAGAACATTATTCTCGTCAAGAATCTTCTTCAAATCATTAACAATCTCCTCATGCAAACGCTTCTTAATTTGATCATCCCTATTTTGTTTCATTAAATAAGAAAATGTAATTATTAAAAAAACAAAATAATGATGCATTAAATAAGACAAAATTAGTTTAGAAAATATAAACATACATAATGGAGCGAATTCTATTGTCAACTTCATGCTCTGTGTCATAAATATACAACTGAGCAAATTTAGGAGGGTTCCCTTCAGTTGGTATCAAACCACCAATATAATGGTAGTTTTGACCATATAATTTGAAAACAGGTGGACTATTTACTCTATTAACACCATGATCAATCTTACCTCCCATCGAAGTAAATGAGAACATCATATTATAGGATCGAATGTTGGACTTAAAAAGTCGACTTTTCTCAGACTCGCCATATAATAAATCTTTAAATAACTTCGGAGGTTCAGGCATTGGAGGTAATTGAACTTTTCCATGCATACAACAACCAGAATACTTTGGTGCCAAAGTTGACTTGAAACGTTTATTCAACCTCTCTGCATACCAAAACATTGCATTGCAATGGGGACATACTTGCAAAGGGTCACCAAAATCCATGTACACTATATGAAAAATGAATATTTATTAAAACTAATATAAAAAATATAATATTCAACATAATTTTCAACATAATATTAAAAGTAAAAATAATGTAAAACGTACCTCCAGTAAAATAATTATCATCATCAAAATTATTGAGATTAAATGAAATCGGGGAAACAAATGAGCCTAATTTATTGTATAAAATTAATATTATTAAAATAATAAAAAATAATGTAATAAAATTTCTTATATAAAGATTAGGAAAAAAGAATTACTCTTTCGTTTTCTACTCTTATTTGCATCACAGTTCAATCTGGACTTTGAAGACTTCTCTCGAGGAGTAGATTTAAAAACAATGGACTGATCGGAGGCGATATCTGTATAAAGACATAACTTTAAATTATAAGTGAATTTAAAAAAAATTTAAAAACAAAAAATATTACAAATGAAATTAGAAATTAGAAATATAATAATAATGGAAATATTTATCAAATTTGCTTTTTGACTTAGCAGTAGTAGGTGTAACAAATGAAAATTCTTCATCATTGGTCAAGTCAATTATTTCTGACGACGGTGTCCCTATAAAAAAAGTAAAAAAGTGAATCTTTTTTAAAGATGTTGGGAAAGATACAAATTTAGAAATGGGAAGGAAATGTTACCCTTTTCTGATATTTTGATTTTTTTAATAAATTGAGTATCATGGACAGTCTTCAATTTTTGTGACTTCAAATTAAATACTTGTGAATCAAAAGGGGTGTTTACTGCAGTAGTTCCATTAACATTGTTTGATATACTACTTCTAACCACATTCCCTGTCATATTAAAGATAAATGATTTTGTCATAAAGTGTTAAAAATATTGACAAAATAAAATATGTACCATTACCATTAGTTATATCAGAAAATGGCATGATTTGAGAAGATTGACGGGAACTTGTTGTCGATGAAGCCACAGTCATTATGTTATGTTGAACATTATTTTCTGCAAGAAAAAGATATGTGAAACAAATAAAAGTCCAAAATAGCTACATTTTTTTTTGGCTTAAATTAATATATCAATGACACTATGAAACGAAAAATTGCCAATGCAATTTGTTAAAATAAAAAAAAACACAAAAGAATTTATAAGACAAAAATAAAATTAAGCCAAATAAATAACTTCTGAATAAACACACATTTTACCTACACATTTTTTTTAATAAAGCCCACTAACTAAATAAAAACCAACCCATTAAGCAAAAGCCCAAACCCAAATAAACTCACCTAAACTACATGTGGAATAGAAGTATCCAGAACAAAGCCTAAAAAATTCAACGCCGACCGACACCCTTTCGTTCCCAAAGCAATTCCCCAAACAGATCATAACAAATTGAATGGCATAATCGGAGATAAATGAATTCAACTATTTAATCGATGAAGGGCGTCGAATATGAGGTTCGCGTTATGGATAATCAAGTCTTGAAACCCAGATCGAGGGTTATTGTTTACGCCTCCAAATTTTTGAATAAAAAATTCAGTTCTTTGATTTCGAAGGTATAATTTCTTAGATCTACTTATCAATTTACTTTTTAATTGTAATTTTAATACTTAAACCTCATTTAGGTCACATATTTTGAATCAAGAGTAGTCATCAATATAATTTGATTAGTTTCATCTGTTTTAGGCCAAATACTTTGAATAAGTTTGGTACTTTTTTATAATAGATACGAATTATTGATCGAATTGATTTTCTTGTCAATTGCTTATAAATAATATCTGCATGGTTGTGGTGTATTGAGAAAATGAAGCACGAAATATTGATACAAATTTATTTTTAATGTATTTGATTTAAAATAGGAATTTTAGACAAAAAAATGAAACACTTAATTAGGATAACTAACAGTGTAATACAATTGATGCAATTATTTATAAAGTAATTTCTTGTATAAATAATTTGTTCTAATTTAATCATATAATAATTTAATCATATAATAATTGTTTTTATTTCATTGTTTATTTCTCATTTATATATCTAATTATTTGAATATAACCTAACAGCTTATGGTATGTAATGAGACTTATAAAATAAAAATAGATAAGAGAAAAGGACAATAGACTAATATATATAAAAACTTAACAAAGAAGAAAAAAAAATTACAAACTGACATAAAAAAAAGAAATACAAAACAACAGAAATTTAAACTTGATCTAGAAAACACAAGAACCACCATCTTTACCATAAGAGCCTACAGATGCCCCACCATCACAGCCACCATCACCCTTATCAAAACGTTTTTTCTTGAAATCATCCTTTTTACAAAGAGGGGGATCAAGAGAACCAAATAGCTCTAGGATGTTCCTAAAGTATTCAGCTAAGGCTCTATTCTCTCCCCTAGATGCATTAGAAAAATTAGATGACCGGCTAGCATCGATAGCGTGCTGTAAGAGTGAGTTGTGACCCATATGTCGCAACTTACGACCAGTGCAAGGCTTGAATGGGCAACTGTAGGACATTTTAGAGCAATGACAGTTATAGTTTGGTATACGAATGTGGCCAAAGTGAAGCTTCTTAGTGGTTTCAGAGAATGCATGATTCTGCTCCTCCGTGTCAGAATCAATTTCTTCAGAAGAGGAACCATTTTCGACAGACATTTTGTGGTTCTTGAGAAAACTAAGGATGGAATTATAGAAGGTATGGTATTGGAAGGGAAGATACATATATATACCCAAAAAATGACCAAAACAACATTGATGAGAATGGATTATGTGAGCACCCCAACCCGGGACCTAACGCGTGTCCCGAGCTTGAGGAGCTCAAACTAAGAAAACCCATCTTATATTTTTAAAACTTTTATTTGCCTTTACAAGAAAACCAATTCTAAATTTTCCATAAACAAAATCAAATAATAATATCTCCACTTGGAGGAATTTAAACAAATACTTTAATAACCGTACTTGATTAATTACATTGAAAATCCTAATTAACATTGTTTGACAAAAGAGTTTTCCTTACAGCTTATAAAAGAGTAATACTTAAATATGACTTCCGACAACCCACTCATATACCTATCCGGACAAGTCCCAAAAGCAAGAGTCCAAACTCTTCCCCGGCCTCACTGGTTCAGGTCACCTGTCTCAGCACAATCTAAAGCAGTAAAAGGGAAGGGGTGAGAATAAATCTCAATAAGCTATTATGAATGCAGCAAGATGCCAAACAAGATGCAACACATAGCATGGTATCACGTAACACATTATGAAAGCGGTAAACACCTTACGTTACCTCATTTTACCTTTCCCGTCTGAATAATAAGTCGTACAACGTGGGAGTGAAACTCCTCTCTTTGGTGAGCGCCTCCGGCACATTCACCTCTTATAGGACTCATACTCGAGAGATCCATATAAGAAAAGATACCTATATCGAGTATCCAACAATAATATCGCTCTTGTAAAGCTTTAGGCTTAATACGTAAGCATTCCCCTAATCACCAATCGCAACGGTGCGTAAAGCTTTGGGTCAATACGGTCGATAGCACACCCACTCTGTGGCCACGGAGGGAACGGTCCACAGGTATAATGAACCTTCAATCACTTATAGAACAAATCAATAATTGATTGAATTCCATTATACCCCCGAAGATCAACACGTTCAAGCACATAATGGATACTTGAAATAAATCCACAAAAAGGGATAATCATATATCAACATGGTAATGTATACTCATGCTAATCAATACCATAGTGCAACAACCACTTAATACACTATGCATAGTATCATCAATAAATATGAATGATAACAAATAAATCCACAAATGGGATAACCATGCAACCACATAGCAAGCATATCCACACATTGGAATAACATAACAACGTGTCAAATAATCCACACTTGGGATACAATGTAACAACAAGCCAAATAATCCACACTTGGGACACAATATATTGATGTAACACATATACATTCCTAACTAATACAATAGTGTGATTATAGTCTCTACACTGATCAACTAATCACCAAGGTATGGGAGCAAGTAAGGCCACCCTAAACCATAAACCATTCTTACGAAGTTAATACTCAACCTCGAGAAATCTTAATAAAAGTGCAAGTCCTACTTCCCAAGTTTGAACCATTTTGGTGAAGTTACAATTCAAGCTTATCAATCATTTCCCGGACAATATTCTATATCACCAGGTCTCTATGAAGGTTCAAGCTCAATTTACCAAGTGGGAGTCACAATTTATAAGTGATAAATCAAGCTTACTAAACTAATTCAGGTTCAGCTTTTAAAATGAGGTCTGGGGTCTTGGGCGACCGCCCACACCACTTCGGGCGACCGCCCAGTGAGTTTCAAGGGTGTATGTTCTTGCCGAGGTGGGCGGCCGCACGGTAGGGATGGGCGACCGCCCGGGTGGAAAAACAGAGAACTACTTGCTTTGGACGGATGGGCGGCCGCTCGGCCCCACATGGGCGATCGCCCAAGCCTCCAATTCACTATTCCGTTGTGTGAACCAAACACTTAAACCAACAATTCATAACCAATAATAACCATTTACTCCTAATTCTTTCATACCTTTTCCCAAACAACTAAGATTATCCCACCCATTTTCATTTACTTAGTAAATTCTCACATTTCCTTATCACAATTCCATCTTAACATTCTTTATTCGATTTAAATGTTACTTTCTTACTCTTTACTGTTTTCCATGGACAACAACATTATACTTATTTCCCTAACCCATTCATCCACTCAAAGAAGGTTTCCTAAGCATCCAATAATCATTATAATAACAATAACCATACCAAATCATTCATGAACATTAAATAGGAGGGAAGATCATAGTAACTCTCAATATTTAAAGTATACTAAATCCTTGTTCTACTTCTTTCTATCCAAAGGAAATAAATTCATAATATCTCCCAAAGCAAAGAAAAATGGATATAAGCACATACAATAACTTCTTTAGAATCATGAACATCTTATACTCACTATACTCTCTTTCTTCCAACTTAGACCACCATATTCCAACCAAAATCAATTCAACCTTGACTAACCCATTTCAACTCAATTAATCATTTTTAAAATATCAAAATCATTTTCTTTCAACAATAGATTTAATACACATAAAGAGAACATTTATTAGAAAGAAGTCATAATAACTTACTTTAGAGATATGAGGTGAAACTATGATTTCTCTAGCTTGATGCATTCCCCTTGCCTCTACGAACATGGAAGTACACCCGGATCTTCAAATGGAAGAGAATTGCATTTATTATAATTTTTGGAAGGAGGAACTTAGGGGAGAATTCCATGGAGGATTTCCATGGGAGAAATGAAGGAGGATGAAGAAGAATGAGTATGGAAAGTAAAGAGGATGAAGAGGTGTGAGGAGGTTAAGGGGATGATGTAGGAAGTATGGAGGAGTATGGGGAATATTGACTAAGGAGGTGAAAGGGGAGGGATTTAAGGAGTATGGCCCCCAATACCATTTTTAATAAAAGTCTTTCCCCTACTACACCAAAGCCCCTACACAAATAAATCTAACTACCCACCTTTTATTTATTTTATCCATTTCTATTTTTATACTTCTTCCAAGAACATTATTTTATTTCCCTATCATTTTATCTTAATATAAGGAATCAAGTATATAAAAATGAACACATAATATTAACATTGATATTAAAAGCACACAATATGATGCTAAACTAGTGCCTAGGGTTAGGGTCGTTACAGATTAATTACCAACTACCTGTTATAGGGAAATGGTAAAAATTAAAGCCAAATAGATATTAAATACACTAATAGCGGCTGTAGGGTAATAAAGTGAAGATATCTGTAATAAATACATGGATTACTTCTTGGAAACTTGAGTAATCATTACACTTGTAGACATAGTGGACTTCTCTAGAGTTCCTAAGCTATGAGGCATTAAGTAATTTTACAGATGCTTCTATTTAATTGATAATTTCCCATTTGAAACATTCATATTCAGTGAATGTTAAACACTGTTTAAAATATAAAATTTGTTTTAACTATCATACACTCTTTTAAATTACTGAAGTAAATGTAAATGTATATTGTAATTACAATTGTAGAGAAAAGGACTAACTAAAACATTAAATAGCAAACCATTATTAAAACGTAATTAATTTTTTTATAAATAATTGATTATAATGAAAAACAGAGATAGAAAAATAAAATTTTAACTTGAAATTTCTATATAATATTCATTCTCTTAAACTTGAGCAGAGAACTAAACAAATGATAGGTACAACTTTGTAGAATGTATTTTACAAAAAATTAATTGTGAATCAAAATAAATAATGGTAAAAATAGAGGACATACCAGAATCATCATTTTCAGACTTCCCCTTCTTGCATATTATCATTGACTTTGTGATCTTCATTGTTCTTGTAATGACTTATGCAGTTTCTTTTTTGTAAGATAATAGAATTTGATAACTGATTGGAGTTTAGTAAAAAACTATTCATGGACTGTGATAGACACTTATATAAAGGAGTCAAGTGATTATGTGAGGGGAATTCAAAGAGTCAAGTGAAACTAGACATAAGAATTGTACTTAAAGTATTTTATAAGCTACAATATTAGGTATAGATAATTAAGTGTAATTGAACTATTACTGATGAAACAAAATTTATAATCATTCAGGTCTAAAGTATCTTACAATATAGATCAAAACACATTTGAGTTGGAAAATAATTATCAAAAAAAAGTTGAAGACCATAAAAAATTAAATAAAAAAATATATTACAAACTCCTAGTCAATATAAGAATTAAAAAAAAGTTAACACTTGATGTAATTTCGATTAACATAAGCGATTTTCATTATAGAATGGCGTAAATAAAAAGAAGGTATTTTTAGTGAATCATTATGACTTAGAATATCCGTAAATTATAATCTATTTTATACTTATATTATATTGGATACAATATTTGTTTTAACAAACAGTTTTAATAAACATTAATTTCTTCGTAAGATGATTGGATTCATGACTTTAGTTTTGGTACAGGACAAAATGACATTGGCAAAACCTTTAACCTGAAAACTTGATGTTTATGTCGCAGATTATTTATTTGAAGACGGCGTACATGAAAAGAAGGTATTTCAATAGCATCATTCTAATGTAAATCATTTGTAACTTAAATTATATGACATGAAGAGTATAGATAATATTTTTGAGTCCTAATAGGCTTTATTCTAACAATAAGTTTAATTATGCATTTTGTTTTCCAAGTAATGCAGATAATTTTGGTATGGAGATCTTCCAGAGGGGTCTTATGTTAGAGGACAAGTAAGTTTCTCTAATCTATCTTCCATTGTCTTTATTTAAATTACATGCTTTAGAATGTTATTTCGTAGAATGAATTGAATCTGATGGGCTTAAAAGCATGATCAAGGATATGATGTTCATGTATTTTAATTTGAAATGAATTACATTTAAATTAAATGCTTTAGAATGTTATTTTTGAGAATAAATTGAATCTGATTGGCTTTAAAGCATGATCAAGGATTTGATTTTAAGGAATTTTTAAGTGAAATGATTAAGTTGGTAGAAATAAGTTTAATAGAAGACCTAATAACTTGTTGGATCAAAAAAAGAACAAAAATAATAACCCTACAAAAATTATACAGCCAACATTTATAGTTATTGATAAAACAGTTATTCATAAAATATGGTTCAATGGGGTATTAAAATAAACAATTCAGGTAGTATAAAATTAATTTCTCAAAAAACAAACCAAAAGAGAGTGTAAAAACACTTTTAACATTCAAAGAAATGATATAAGTTCAACCAAGACATAAAACTGATATAAAGTTTAAATTAAAAAGAAATTGATGTAAACGCAGCGAAATGATATAGGAATTAATCAATAATGATTAAAACTTCTGCAGGAATTAAAGGAATTCCCAAGAACTCAAGAACGAATTCTTTCAATAAAACACAAAGTTTTATTACTAACTTGAAAACCAAAGAAAATAATAATAATGTCAATTACCTAAAACTAAAACTAGAGGGGAGTATTTATAGATCATACTCTCCTAAATGCTTAAGGAAACATAAAAAGAAAATATAGAAAATCCTAAAAGAAAAAGGAAAACAAAATACGCAGTAATTGCAATAAAACGTAAATAAGGAAACACCAAAAACGACGCCAGGCGCCCGCATGAAATTGGCCCAGGCGCCCGCCTGGGAGGCCGAGACAACGGTGCGTGAAAAACTGCTTTGAGGCGCACGCCTCGAATAGATTCAAGCGGCCGCCTCAAACTCCGGGAAGTTGACGTCGCCTCTTGCACGACTCGTGTTGTGCATCACGAGTCGTGATGCTCCAATTCACTCGTGCCACGATTCGTCTTCAATTTGGTAGTCGTGCAGATCAATTGAACGACTCGTGCATATAGTCACGAGTCGTGCTCCACCTTGATAATCTGGATTTCCAGCATGTGATACATCATTCGCCCCCACTTTAAAAGGATTCGTCCCGAAATCCGTATCAACATAAAGAGACTCATCCGGATGATATTCAACCAAATCAGAAACATTAAACGTAGGGGACATATTCCAACCATCCGGTAAATCCACAATATACACATTATCGTTGATTTTTTTCACAATCTTACAAGGTACAATGCGCTTGGGATGAAGCTTATGATAAGTACCTTGTGGAACATGTTCTTTTCGCAAATGCACCATCACCAAATCCCCAACATCGAATGTCTTCACACGACGCTTCTTTTCCGCGTGAGCTTTGTATCTAGCATTCGCCTCTTCTATGTTCTTCTTAACTGCACTTTGTACCTCCTCCACCATCTCCGCCAAATGCTCCGCCGCAATACTATAGCCCGGAATTTGTGGCAAAGGAACCAACTCAAGAGTGTGTGTTGGAGGCCTTTGATATACCACCTCAAACGGAGTCTTCTTTGTAGTGCGATTCACCATGTTGTTAAAAGCAAACTCCGCTGTTGACAAAGCAAGATCCCATTTCTTGGGAAACTTTCCACACAAACACCGAATCATAGAACCCAATGTTCTATTAACCACCTCCGTTTTCCCATCTGTTTGAGGATGAAAAGAACTACTAAAATTCAGTCCCGTCTCGAATATGTGCCACAAAGTGCGCCAAAAGTGACCAAGGAACTTTGTATCACGATCCGAGGTAATAGATTTAGGAATCCCATGAAGGCGAACTACTTCCTTAAAGAATAAACCCGCAATGTGAGCCGCATCATGAGTCTTACGACAAGGAATGAAGTGAGCCATCTTAGAAAAACGATCCACCACCACAAAAACCGAATCACACGACCGTTGAGTCCTCGGTAAACCAAGCACAAAATCCATAGAAATATCAACCCAAGGACCCTCCGGAATCGGCAAAGGAGTTTACAACCCCGTGTTTTGTGACGTTCCCTTGTTCACTTGACAAACCATACATTTCTGAACAACCCGATGAACATCTCGACGAAGGTGAGGCCAATAATACTTTCGTGCAACCAACTCCATTGTCTTATCTTGCCCAAAGTGTCCATTCTTATGAATTTCAATAATAAGACTCTCACGAACCGAGCCACACGGAATGCACAGTTTATCCTTGTAAAATAGATACCCTTCTTGGAGCAAGAAAAGCCCCCACAATGTTGCCACCTTGACACTTGGCCCATTCCTCCGCAAAATCATCATCATGATCATACAAGTCTTTCAAACACTCGAAACCCACACCACAATATTAGTCATAGTGACCAACAAAGTAGCTCGTCTACTCAATGCATCCGCAACCTTATTTTTTTGCCCACTTTTGTGCTTGATAACAAAAGTAAATTGCTGCAAATACGCAACCCAACGAGCATGCATTCTATTAAGAGGGTTCTTACCATTCATATACTTTAGCGCTTCATGATCGGTGTGAAGAACAAACTCTCTATGCAGCAAATATTATTCCCAATGCTTGATTGCTTGAACCACCGCGTAAAATTCCAGCTCATAAGTAGTCCACTTTCTCTTCGATTCTTCCAATTTTTGGCTCATAAAAGCCACCGGTTTCTTCCCTTCAAGCAAAACAGCCGCAATACCAACCACACTAGCATCCGTTTCCAGCTCAAAGGGTTTAGAAAAGTCGGGCAAAACTAGCAAAGGAGCACTAGTTAACTTTCCTTTGATCAAAGCAAAACTAGCGGTTGCTTCTTCACCCCAATCAAACTTTCCTTTCTTCATACATTCGGTTATAGGAGCCATAATAGTGCTAAAATTTTTAATGAAACGACGATAAAAAGTAGCAAGACCATGAAAGCTCCATACCTCACTAACCGTTGTAGGTAAAGGCCAATCACGAATAGCACGAACCTTGTCTTCGTCAACTTGAATCCCCTTTGAAGAAACCACATATCCCAAGAAAAGCAATTTATCGAGCATGAAGCTGCACTTCTTGAGGTTCACATATAACTCGTTGTCCCTCAAAACTTGTAACACTTCTCGTAAATGCCCAAGATGCTCCTCTTCCGATTTGCTATAGACCAAGATGTCATCAAAGTATACAACCAGAAATTTCCCATTAAAAGGCTTCAACACTTGATTCATTAATCTCATGAAAGTACTTGGAGCATTAGATAACCCAAAAGGCATCACCAACCACTCATACAACCCTTCCTTTGTTTTGAACGCGGTCTTCCACTCATCGCCTTGTCGAACACGAACTTGATGATAACCACTATTCAAATCAATCTTGGAAAAGATCTTGGACCCACGAAGCATGTCCAACATATCATCTAAGCGAGGGATAGGAAAACGATACTTAATGGTGATTTTGTTGATGGCCCTACTATCAATACACATCCTCCATGTACCATCCTTCTTAGGAACAAGCAATGCCGGAACCGCGCAAGGACTCATACTCTCTTGAATATACCCCTTCCTCAACAAGTCCTCCACTTGCTCCTTCAAGATATCATGTTCCGCCGGGCTCATTCTATAATGAGCAAGGTTAGGCAAAGAAGCACCCGGAACCAAGTCAATATTATGTTGTATATTGCGCAAAGGGGGTAAACCGGGAGGTAACTCATCGGGCATAACATCACGAAATTCTTCCAACAAAGAATCCAAACATTTTGGAACCAAACACACATCTCCTCCAACACCTTGACGAATCACCGCAAGAACATAAGGAGCCTTTGACAAATCATGATAAAACTCCTTTGATGTGCAAAGAGAAACAAGTGCCTTGGGTTTCTTTGGGCTAGGGGAAATAACATCCTTTAAGGCATGAATATGGAAACGTTTTTCATCTTTCTTAAAGTGAATGCTATTCTCCTTACCATCATACATCACCCCAAGGTCAAATTGCCATGGGCGACCCAACAATACATCACAGGCATTCATATCAACAATATCACATACGACTACATCCTTATAACTACCCAAATTAAAAGAAATAGAGCATTGTTCATGTACCTTGATATTGTCGATATTGCTAATCCAACCAACCGAATAGGGCATCGGGTGTGGCTGCACTTGAAGCTTTAGTTTATTCACAAGGCCACGTGACACCAAATTCTCACTACTACCACTGTCCACAATGAAGATAGAGGCCACATCATTTACCTTGCCTTTGGTATGAAAAATATTGTGTCGTTGAGGGTGCTCATCTACCAAAGGTGTAGTTAACATAAGCTTGCGAACCACCAAGGATTCATGGCTCTCTTCAACATCGTCAAGGTTGGGATCGACATATACATCTTCACACTCTTCTTCATTATCCTCCCAACCAAGATCGTCACGCTCCACCACGTGAACACTTTTGCCACTCGTACAATTACTAGATATGTGCCCCGTTTTCCCACACTTGAAACATTTATCTCCAAAGTTCTTTGCATAAGGATTATGTGCGGGTTGACCACTATTATGCCCCATATTGGTG
Organism: Adenophora triphylla var. japonica; assembly: GCA_022495995.1. NCBI lineage: Eukaryota > Viridiplantae > Streptophyta > Magnoliopsida > Asterales > Campanulaceae > Adenophora > Adenophora triphylla. Next base: position 273,751 of record JAFEMH010002238.1, on the reverse strand, counting down.
TTGCGACGGACCGGGTTTGTTCGCACCGGTAGTGGTTGCTTTTCAATAACCTCCTTAGATCCACCAGCTTTTGCTTTCTCACTTTCATTGTTCAAATCAGCCCCCGGAGTTTGTGCCTTGCCACTATGAGAAGAAGACTCACCGAACTTCTTGAACGTAGAAGGCGGACGATATGAGGATTCCAATTGTTTCTCAACCTTCTTGGCTCTAATAATCACATCATTGACCGAAAGTGAAGTAAACAGCTCCACTTGATTCTTTATATTCATCCGCAGGCCATTGGTGAATCGTGAAATAAGTTGAAATTCCATCTCATACATACCAACTCGTGCGGTTGTGGCGTGAAACTCATACACATATTACTCCACCGTTCGATTACCCTGTCGACATGCCAATAATTTTGAGTATAATTCCTGCTCATAATCGAAAGGCAAAAATTGATTTCGTAATTCCCTCTTCATGTCCCTCCATTCCACAATTGGGGGTTGATTTGTATATGCCCTATGGCGAATCAATTGTTCCCACCATGCGGAGGCACCACCACGTAATTTCTAGGCCACATAGGGAACTTTTCTATCATCTTCAACCATCATTAATTCGAAAAACTTATCGACCTCTCTAAGCCAATCCAAAAACTCTTCGATTGATAACTCACCCGTAAAATAGGGAATATCGGCCCTAATTTTGGGTCGATGTACTTCCGAAGGAGTTCCCCTGTCCTCGCGCCCACCGTTAGCTCTATTCTCCCGTCCAATCGGACCATCATGGCGGAGGTGTTCCCCATGAGGACCATGTTAATTGTTTAGGTTGACACCGCCACCATCTACTCGCAATCCCGCCAAGGCCGCTAATAATTGGGTGTGTTGCTCTCTTTGGAGGGCTTCTTATTGCTCCGCACGTTCCCTATATTCGCGTTCTTGTCGCTCCGCACGTTCCCTATATTCGCGACTTGAGTTGCTATGCACTCTAGGATTGCTGCAAGAGTGGCTTGTTTGTCTCCGTTGGCTCCACCGGAATTGGTCATCCTCCAAGGATCGCTCCTTGCTCTGATACCAACTGATGTAAACGCAGCGGAATGATATAGGAATTAATCAATAATGATTAAAACCTCTGCAGGAATTAAAGGAATTCCCAAGAACTCAAGAACGAATTCTTTCAATAAAACACAAAGTTTTATTACTAACTTGAAAACCAAAGAAAATAATAATAATAATGTCAATTACCTAAAACTAAAACTAGAGGGGAGTATTTATAGATCATACTCTCCTAAATGCTTAAGGAAACATAAAAAGAAAATATAGAAAATCCTAAAAGAAAAAGGAAAACAAAATACGCAGTAATTGCAATAAAACGTAAATAAGGAAACACCAAAAACGACGCCAGGCGCCCGCATGAAATTGGCCCAGGCGCCCGCCTGGGAGGCCGAGACAACGGTGCGTGAAAAACTGCTTTGAGGCGCACGCCTCGAATAGATTCAAGCGGCCGCCTCAAACTCCGGGAAGTTGACGTCGCCTCTTGCACGACTCGTGCTGTGCATCACGAGTCGTGATGCTCCAATTCACTCGTGCCACGATTCGTCTTCAATTTGGTAGTCGTGCAGATCAGTTGAACGACTCGTGCATATAGTCACGAGTCGTGCCCCACCTTGATAATCCGGATTTCCAGCATGTGATACATCAGAAATGTACCCCAAAATGAACTACAAAACAACATATCTGACAAAATAAGACAATTGTTCAAATTAAAATGTTCCATGAAGATTCCAAAAAAAACACTAAGACAGTAAAATTTTCAGTCTTTCTCAATCTTGATATCCTTTTGTAAATGAATCCCATCTTTGTTACTTGATCCACCATCACCTGTTAATGTGCTCGAAGCCGTGTCTTCAAATAAATGACAAAAATCTTCTCTTCAAACCAACATTTTCTGGGGTCTTCTCTTCATTATCACCACAAGAATCATTTATCTACATTACAAAATTGATAAAAGTAAGAAAAAAAAAATAAAATTTGAAAAAATAAAATTTGTAAATGAAAGAAATAAATAAATAACTTAGTCAAACTCAATAACTTCTTCACCAGCCTCCTTAATAGCTGCTAAAACATCAATCCTTTACAAAGAAGCGAACAACATTAATAAAGAAAAGGACAGTAGGCTAATATATATAAAAACATTACAAAGAAGAAAAAAAAAATACAAACTGACATAAAAAAAAAATACAAACTGACATAAAAACCTAATACAAACCTTTTTAACTTAATTTTTTCCTGAATATATTTATCCACCAAAGATTTCCCATGATAGCAGGAACCAGAAGAAAAATGTTGATCTTTACCACTTAAATTTACATCCCTCAAATGAACCTTGAAAATAGCAGTTTTGCCTACTATGGCAATGATTTCATCCGAACAATGTGGTAAACAATATTCTTTTTTTCCACTTTCAGAAATCTGAAAAAAAATGAAAATAAGTGAAACTATTAGTAGATAAAAGATTAAATAAATGACTTCAATTTAATAAAATGAAATAAAATTCATTTTAAATACCTTAATATAGTGGTCTTTTAGCTCCAAGGCAGATTGACCAACCAATGTTTCACAGCATCTGTCCCATAGCATGAATTTCGCGGTCTCATCACCAGAGTGAACATTCACCTTCACTTTATATCTTGGAATTGCCTTGGTTATAGTGTTGTTACAACCCTTGCAAAAATAACCGCTTTCTACAGAATCCAACTTATGCTTACAAACCTTACAACTAATAAAAGACCAGCATCCATCAACAAATACTTCAGAAATTTGACCTATCACCCAAAAGTATCCCTCCTTCAAAATATAAAAACAAATGAATGAAGATATTAATTCCTTTAAACATGAACAGGAAACAGAAATAAAAAAGAAAAATGTTTTTAAAAAAACCTCCTTGCATTCCAAAAGATCAGCTACAGTCAACACGTTAGCCAAACCACTTTCAAGTTCATCATAACTGGAATAAGCATTAGATGACTCAATTTGACTGATCTTATGAGAAGTTCCAGATTCAACCGCAAACAAACTATGAAATTTGAAAGAGAAAATATATTAGCATATTAATATAAAAGATGAAAAGGTAAATAAAAAAATAATCAATGAACAAATTTACTACCTTTTCAGTTCAGCAATTTCTGGAACAATAGGATCAACATGTAGTTTAGTAGCAAAAAATGCATTTGAGATTGTAATTTTACCTAAAATCATAAAATGGTAGTTAGTTATATTCAAATCAGAATGATGATGAGATAATTAATATAGAACAATATGGTATAAAATACATTACCATCATAATTTTTTGGTTTACACAACTGAATCAACACAATCAAAGGAGAATCACCACATGTTTCAATGAGTCTAAACATCTCATCAGCATAATCACCTCAAAGAGTACAGCTTAAAGAGTTGTTCCTGGGAAAAAAAATTGTCAATAAAGCAACAAAAAAAAATACAAATAGAACATCAAATCTGTGAAACATATATACTTCAAATGAAAGAAGTAATTACCCAATGTCCTCCAATACCACTTCTATTAACTTTTCACCTGGACTTGTACGTTGGTTGTGAATATGTTTCACTTTGCTTTTTCTGATCAATCTCCCGACAACATCTAAAAAAAAGATTCATTTAAAAAATTAATGTAGAAAAAAAAAGGAAACTGGATGAAAAATAGTTAAAATAAGAAATATAAATACCTATCAAGCCACAATCATCAACATCCGTTAAAGCTAGTAAATCTGGAAAAGACATTAGGGAAAAAACCTTTTTTGGGAAACTTAAGCCCGTAACTGAATAAATATCAGTACTGTTAAAGAAGATAATTTTCAAAGGAAGTTCAGTGATTCGATACTTTCCCCTGTTTTCAACTACACTGAAATTAGAAATGTAATATACTGCAGATTCATTCATTTTAGGACCATATTTATGCATAAACATTTTGGGAATTGTTGCTTGAATCCTTGCACCCTGAAATGTAAAAATAAAAGTTTCATAAGATGATGTACAAAGAAAGAGTTCTTCAACTGAGACTACATCTTTTCATATAACAAAATGTGTAGCTTACCTCTGAATCCACAAGAACTAACTCGAAACTTTCAGGTATCTTCACACCTTCTCTAACTTGAACTTTGTACTTCCTAGCCACACGAACGTTGATAACCCAGTCAGATCTTCCCCTACGAAGGTCTTTTAATAGTGATGCAGGAACTGACATTGTTGAATGCAGCTTCACGGTTGACAAAGAATTAAGAAGCTGAATGAAGATGAATGGAGAAGCACAGAGAGAAGTAAAAGAAGAAGAGAAAAGAACAAACTTGAAATGGAAATGTAAATCTATTTATATGTGATGTAAAACGTTTGGACTTCATTTCTTTTTTTACATTTTTTAATTGTTTATTGTCTTGGACTGTAAAAGTAATTAAGGGACTGTAAGTAAATTGTGGCCTTGTTTCATTTTCGATTTGGAGTTGTAATAAGTTTTTAATTATGGGTAGCTGTCATTAAGTAGAAATTAAATTAAATGCTCATTAGAAATTCGAGAAAGCATGCATATTAACTTAATGGTGAATCAGGTTAGTAATAATTAAACAGATTAGGATGACGAAGCATTTTAGTTTCTATATTTAGAGGCGAGTTTTCCCGCTCAAATTTCTGTTTAAGGAAAGAAAGCTTATTCACTTCAGCCATTTTATAGTTATAGATGGACAACCGACAGTGCCAATCATGGACATCTCATCCGGGTAGATAAGAGTCGATAAACCACAAGTCTCGGTCAAACCTGAGAAAATCAAAATGACTTCTCAACCCCCAAACTATTAGGAGATTAACTTAGAAATACCCCAAAAAGATTTTTGACAGAGTCAGAAACAAGTTACTTACCATACCCTTGTCCTACAAAAGCACAAGACATAACCCGCAAAAACTCTTCAACCTCGGTGCTTAATGGAGCTCCTCCTGATACTATAAGACGAACCGACCACCTAGCCTGTTCTTAATCTAGAGACAAATAAGGCGTCAGCGTCAAAATCTTTCCATCTTCCCCAAATGAAGGACATTTGTCAATTTAAGAGGTGGAAAAGGAGGGGGAAAACAGTGTTGTCTATAATCCTTAATATTTAATAGGAATAGTTTGACCATTGCCAACCGTGATAGACTTATTATGATTGTTTAAATTAAAATAAGAAGAGAGCATACCTTGGGAACCCCTCATATGTGAAGTAGCGCCCGTATCCATATAAAACCTTTATCCGGAACATTTAACAACATAGTTTCGATGTTGGGCACATAAGAAGCAGCCTCTGAGGTAGGATAAGCTTGGGCAGTATACGCTTGAGCATGAGCCGGCCTTTGTCCCAAAATTCCTCGAGCAGATGGTGTAGATGGAGGGAGGGGCACTGGGACTGTTGGGTAAGGGCAATGAGGGGAAGATGCATACTGTAGGTTGTGGCTCGTCGGTTCTTCATGGCTGGGTCTTTTGCCTTGAGGCGGGCGCCCCATACAATGTGAGGGGGGCGCCGTGAAGACAGAAGATGGAGCCTTGATGCCTTGGTTTGAGGCGGCCGCATGGAGGGTTCCTGGGCGGGCGCATCAAACGCCGAACGTGCAGCCTGACATTGCACAAAAGCCAGGCGGGCGCATGGTGGGGCTTGAGGCGGACGCCTCAAGCTGGCCGGGGGGTTTTTGGGCCGTGGGTTTCTGGTATATGTAAATCTTAGTTGGGCTAGGTTTGTAGGCATATAAATACAAGCTTTGTAACCTAGGAAAACTTGGTACAGATTTTGCACAAATAATATACAGAAACGTGGTTCAAACCCCAAATCAATTTCTTCTCATTCTCTTTCGATTTCCTTATTGCTTGTGTGTGTGTTCTTTGGTTTTGTCAATTGGCTTCCGCTGCAATTGCACAACACATACCCATGTACAGGTGGGGTCAAGGCAGCCGCATAAGGCCACCATGGTTGAGGAGGCTGCCAAGCCCTAGCTGACCCATATTGCCCAAACTGCTGCTGCGGTTGAGAAGGCCCCCCACCACTACGACCTCGCCGGTCCTGACCGTGATTCATACCCTTTCCATTATGCTTGCTGCCCATTGGAAGACCGCTGCTGGCCACCAGAAAAACTATCTGAAACATCATCAGAACCACCACGGTTTGTTACTACTAGCGTTGTACCCGAGAGATTAGCGGCCATAGCCGCTTGCTTTGCTTTCCTTCTTTCTTCCAAAATCAACTTTGACCGTGCTTCGTAAAATTGTGGGAGAGGATTTCTTTGTTGTAAGAGAGTAGCCACAACATCATAGCTCTCGGACAACCCAACAATCAATTGAAGCACCATACGATTATTCGAGACCGGAGCTCCGACATTCGCCAATTGGACAGCCAAAACTTTGAGTTCTCGGCAATAGGATGAAACATTTGGAAAATCATCCAAACGAACTTGAGCAAACTGATTCTCCAAATACACCGCGTGGGAGTTCTTTTTGTCCTAAAAATTAAAATTCCTTCCAAACGCTCTTATTGTTGTTGGGCAGTGGCATTCAGTGCGAGAATAGTGTGCATTAGATCATTCTAAAGAGTTCCATAGATCCACTGGAGTACCAATGTATCAAGGCGAGACCACAAAACCTCATCATGAGCAGGCTCTTTGGCTTTCGAAACTGTGTTAGTAGCATCTCCGGTTTCCTTGCTTGGCTCGGATGGGGTTTGAGGGATGATATGGTCAATGACCAAGAAGGCACGGCAATGAATCCGAAACAGTTCAGACCAAGAAGAATACTGCCTTTTTTCCATCTCAAGAACAAGAGGGATGAAGTTCTTGATATTGGTGACAGTAAATGCCGAATAGAATTTATGTTCGGCCGCCATTGAAGAAGAGATGAGGAAGAAAAGAGAACGAAGAAGACAAACAATGAGGAGAACGGCGGTTAAGGATCGTATCGATCGTCTGATACCATGAAGGAAATTGATTCCGTGTCCTCTTTCATTCCAAACTCTTCAATATATACAACCATCCATAATCTAAGCCTATAAATTAGGAACTAAATATTTGACCTATTCTAATCATAATACATTAACATATTTACAAGGCTAAATGATAGGTATACCTATACATAAATATTTGACTTATTTTATTACATGTGCAAATATAGATATTTGCTAACAGAACTCTCCCGTTACCTTTTTCATTTGTTTCATCTATCAGTTTCTCTTTCACTTGGAGAGCCGTAATAAGCTGTGAGTTCTCAAAGGTTAAGGCAGCCACCATTCTACTTGTTTCCGCATACTTTTCCTCTAAATTCTTATGCGAGTTCTTTTGTAGCCTTCATCACAGCTTCAGTTACCCTTTTATCCTCCTCTTCACTTGCCATGGCTTCTTGTGCCACTTAATGAATGACTTGAATCCATAGAACTGTTATTACAGTAGTTCTAGTATTTTTCATAATTCAGTTTATGCATTAATTTTATTTTGAGCTCATAATTAAATCACTTTTGAAAAAAAATAAATGAAGATTAACATTTTAGAATTTAATATTCTCTTGTAATGATTGATGCCCCAGAAAAGTGCTTGTCAATCTTCCTCCACGTGGCAGGACTGTTCACCTGGCTCCTTGACCTGAAATCAGAACCCACGACTAGCCGGATGTGTCTCCGGCTTAGACCCTCGGGCGTGAGAGTAAGTATTTGATGATTGGAGAGCTAAAATGTATTGAATAATAGAATTCTGATTACAAAATAGCAGTTACCTTATAACCGTGGTAGTGATGAAGTATATATAGTTGATGAGAGCGGTTATTTTTGGTGGGCTACATGAGCTCCGTGATTCTTGGGACAGTTACACTTCATGGGAACGTGTCCTGATATGGCTCCTGATTTGTAGGAAACCGGTTATGGAAAGATTTGACTCACGTGCACCCACATCATTTAGGTCGATGCTTGAGGATTAGATCGAGTTTGCCCTTTGAGGTTAGGTCGACCCGACTGGCGGGTAGAGCATGGATCGTACCCGAAGCATAGTATGGATCATTGGTTCGGATCAAGCTAGGTCGGGACCTGGGAGGTCGGACAATGAGCTTAGATCGACTGATACTGTTACTGGGCCTTGGGCCTTATGGAGATTGGGCCAGCCTCACTAGGAATGTGAATGCCACGGTTGTCTGTGTTTGGGCTTTACTTGCTTGGCCCAGCTCATCACTTTTAGTATGTTCAGTGGCCCCCAACTTTCGAGTTGACTTTGTCGACTTGGAAGTTAAGGAAATCCTTGATGAGAATTGTTGTTACTCGCAGGTCGCTACTCGTTCTGAAGTTTAGTCGACCCAAGATGACGTGGCACGATCCTGGACGTCGGCGATGAACGGTCAGAGATGAAGGAGCGCCGTTTTTCTGTCATCATTGCTATTCTGACGCTTGGTAGTCCACCTCGGAAACCGCTTCCTTGTTTAATTAGGAAATTAATTTTGAATTTTCTTTTTCCTTTCCAATTTTGGAAAATATAAATACCAAAATCCTTTTTTGATTTGAATTCTTACCGTCTTTGAGCTCTGAGAATCCCCGGCGAAAATAGCAAGGAAGCCATTAATTAAATTCAACCTTCGTTCTCCGCAACAGCTCTCTTATTCCGATATCAATCAAGGTATTCTTCTCTTTTCTTGTCTTAGGGTTTTGATTGTTGTGTTGTTTCCGTTTTTCGCCATGGCTAGAACCTTCAGTAGCGAACCAGGAGCCAGGTATGGCTATTGCACTGTTAATCATAGGGTGTATAAGAATGTGAACGGAGAGTGGAGAGAGATGTCCCTTGATGAATGTGCCTCCATCTTGTCAAGGTGGGGATTGAAATTTAGCGAAATAGGTTTTCCCGTTGTAGAAGACACTGTAGATTTAGTAATTGACGATTCGAATGTAGTCTCTTTTCATCTCTTTCACGAATTGCTCGACCACATAGCTTTGTTCTATGTTAGGGATGTTGAGAAACCCTCTTTCCTTAGGAACAGAAAAGGCTTTCCAGGGGAGTCTAGGTCGCCCTTAGGTAGGTCGACTGAAATTGTTCACAGGTCTGACTCCCCTGTTTCTCCTTTTTCTTGTACAGATATGGCTTCTCAAGGTGGAGCTACTGCATCTACCTCTTCTGGCCCCAGGATTGTGGATGCGTTTGATGATTCAGCCGTGCCTGGGAAGAATGAGAGAGGCTATGTTCCTCACGGGCAGTTGCGAGGAAGGAAGAATTTGCCCTCTAGGTATAGCATGATCTGGGATTTCTGTGAAGTGAGTAAGGAGGACTATAGAGTGACCATCTATACTCAGAAGGATTTCATGGCCCAGTTTAGGTCGACTTTCACCAAGGATGCCACTAGAGTAGCTTTCTTCTATGGCCAATTCGTGGCCGGCCTCAGGTTGCCACTTGACCCCTTTATAAACGAGTTCTTGGAGTGTGCTAATGCCCTACCCCTTCAGCTCGGAGCTAATACCTGTAGGGTTCTGGTATGCTTTGCTATGGTGTGTAGGTTTCTAGGATATGAACCCTGTATGAGGGTCTTCAAGGAATTCTTTTGTATTAAGTATAGCGGGAGGACTCGAGCATCGCACCCTTCTAAACCCAAATCTCCCAAACTCTTCACGAATCTCCCCAGCAAAGCAAGTGGATGGAACTCCTACGTAGTGGTGGTAGAGAGTAGATTGGGATGGGAGTTTCCTTTACCCAATGGTGAAACAGAAGCCATGGATGAGAGGGACTATTGGGAGCCACTCTGGCATTTTGACCTGTATAAGAAGTTGTGTCGATTAGCTGACAAAGGGCCCATCAGTTGGGAGAGTCTGATTACTACCAAGTATAACTTCATCCAGGCCGGAATGATGGCTGGAGAGGGAGAAGTGCAGCCCTTGGTGGCCATTGGTAGGGGCACAATATATCCAGACTGGGTTACCCACGCCTTAGATAAGTTTGAGGATAAGTGTCAATGTTGTAAAAAGGCGCGCCAACTACCGCAAGCGATGATACAATGGGAGCATGCCGGCGGTAAGATACCCTTATTCTGCAACCCTTTACTCGCCTATTATTTGTCTGCTTGTTGATCTGATAGCATAATAAATTATTTTGTACTGCATGCTCTTCTCTTAGCTCGTCACTTGTTAACTCGCATATAAGATGGTTAGGTCGCACATAGTTTGCTCGTACATAGAACTTCTGCTCGTATGTAGAACTTTCGTATGTCGATCTAACATTTTGCTATTTTGGCTTTGTTGCAGTCTTGACTCCCGAACAAGAAGCAAATATGGGACGCATTGTTGGCGTTTCTGACAAGAAGAAAGCTAAGAAGGCTCATGGAGCTGCTAATGCTCGAGCTAACAGGCAGAGGGAGGCTGAGATGAGGACCAACTTGCTGTCCAAGGATAACATTGGGATGGTGCCAATGGAGGAGGTTGAATCCGAGGACCCTGTGCAGAGTGGTACTCAGTCCATGGATGTTAATGAAGGAGGTGACGAGTCCACCAGGTCGGCTAGAGCAAGCCTAAGCTCCGACCCAATTCAGGAGGCTAATGTTGCGACCTCTGGAGCTGAGATGGCAGGGGCCAGCCCTCTGAATGTTGTAAATGTTGAAGATGATGACATGGAGGTGGATGCTGATGATCAACCTTTAAACACGAAGAAGAGGTCACGGTCTGAGAAAGGGAAGTCAGTTTCTTCGAGCCAACTTCCTCCACCAATCTCTTCTCCCCCTACCAAAGAGTCTCTCGAGGACCAGATGAGGAGATTGAGCGATGTTCCTCCTCTCATAGGAGTCAATAGCTTGAGCCGCCGTTACCCAGATATGAGCTTGGGCCAGGTCGTGGTCAGGAGGGCCATCGATGTCGACCTTCTAGCTCACTTTGCTGATAAGGGTATCACCCCTGAAGAATTCTCAGCTCACTCTGGGATGGTGCATTGCGAGGTAATTTTTTACTTTCCCTTTCCGTTCTAGTCACTTGTTCTTTTAATCAGCCAATTTAAGTTTCGAGCTAAGACTTCTCTGGTTTTCTTTAATGCAGAATCTTACCATGGTAGAACAAGTTAAGAGTTCTTGGAGGGCCTCCATTGAGAGGGAGAAGCAAGCTCTGAAATATTACTCCAAGAAGTCTCAGGAGTTGGCCGAACTAAGAGAAAAATACAATGATCTCGACAATTCCTTTGACGCTCAAGAGTTGGTGAAGAAGAAAGCTTTTGAAGATCTGGAAGCTGCCAAGGCCAAAGTTGAAGAAGTGACCTCCGAGAGAGACGTTGAATGTCTTGCTCATGAGAAGACAAAGGTCGAGCTTACCACAGTTTCTGAGCTGCTCAAGGAGAGAGACTCTTTCCTGACTTCGCTGAATGAGGAACATAATACTGCCCTGGCCAAATGGAGAGAGGATCTCGAGATTACCGCCAAGAATGCTGTTGATCAATTCAAAGATGGAGATGAGTATTATAATGCTATTTTCGCCAAAGCACAGGACTTTCTGGAGGTGGGTAAACGTCACATGGCGCGTCGGGCTTTGGTAGATCCAACGGCTGAAGTCACCCTTGAGCAATTAGCTCGTTGGTTCTCTGAATCCCAATATGACATGACGGTCCATGGTGGACACTCGATTGTTCCTTATCTTGAAAATGATTTGGCCTTCATCGCCCAGGAAGACCAAGAGGATGGATGTGAGATGTGGGAAGTTCCCCCAATTGCCGAGAGGAATCTTGATGTTGTTCTGCAGGAGCTTGAAGATGCCGCCGTTATGGAAGAAGAGCCTGAGCAGCAAGTATATTCAGATTCGGGTAAACCCATAGGCCCCCAAAGAAGAAGGAGAAGATGGGGAAGGTCGGGCTGCCAATGATGATCAAGCTGACGTGGGTCAGGACTCTTGAATTTATTTGAAGGAGTTGTAATGGACAAGTCCCAAACACTATTTTGTTTTTTGTTTTGAAACTATCCAATTGCCTTGGCCCAGTTTTTTGGGAGGCATAGAACCATGTAACTTTATTTTGCGTAAGTCTTGGCCAGCCTTTTGGGAGACTTATTTATCTACTATCATAACCGACTTCATATCCTTGTATGTTTTATGCTTTTAATTTCAGCATATATATGTCGAGCTAGATGTAATAGGACAAATGGGTCGCTCTAAGTATTAGGTCGACCTGGTTTTACGTTAACTCAATCGACCTAATACTTGCGAAGGTTTTTGGTAAACGAGATTGACTCAAAGTCGAACCTGTTTTCCAGAGACCAAAGCTGACCAAGGATCGAGCTTATAAGAACGAAGTCGACCTAAGGTCGGACTTGTAAATAGGACTCAGCTGATTAAGGATCGAGCTGATAAAGCTGACTAAGAGTCGAGCTCTTTGGGACAAAGTCGACTAAGAGTCGGACTTGTAAAGGGACATAACCGATTAAGAATCGGGTTTGTTAAAACGAAGCCGACTACAAGTCGAGCTTGTTGAACGAAGTCGACTATGAGTCGGACTCATTGAAGAAACTAAGCTGATTAAGAATTGAGCTCGTTAAAACGAAGCTGACTACGAGTCGAGCTTGTTGAACGAAGTCGACTATGAGTCGGACTTGTTGAAGAAACTAAGCTGATTAAGAATCGAGCTCGTTAAAACGAAGCTGACTAAGAGTCGAGCCTGTTGAAGATAGTGTAACAACACGTTTTAATCGAGTAGAACTGTGACTTTTATTGAAGTAGAAATATGCTTACATCGACTAGAACTATGATAACTTCAAACTTTGCAACTGTACATACTCTGAACTGAACTAGCAATTTGAACTAGAAGTAGTATTTGATAAGATGGGTGGCATGCCAAGGATGTTTTAGCTCTTCTCCTTCTGGGTGAGCAATCATATAGGTCCCTTCTTTGACGACTCGAGTAACTATGTAAGGACCTTCCCAATTAGGAGATAGCTTGTTCTGCTGGGTCCTTCTCCTTGTTGCCTCGATCTTCCTCAACACATGATCTCCTACTTGGAATGATATAGTCTTTACCCTCTTGTCATGGTAACTCTTGGTTCGCTGCTTGTAGTTGACCATCCGAAGGTAAGCTGTGTCTCGCTTCTCATCGACTAAATCCAGGTCGATCAATCTGTTAGTGTCATTCTGCTCTTGATCAAAGAAAGTCACTCTAGCAGTAGGAAATCTGAGTTCAGCAGGTGCCATGGCCTCTGATCCATATGTGAGAGCAAATGGGGTTTCCCCCGTAGGCCCCCGAGTGGTTGTACGAACTGCCCAAAGAGCAAGGTTGAGTTCGTCCAACCAATTGTTACGTCGACCAACCAAGTCTGTCTTTAGTGCGGATAGGACGAGTTTATTTGCTGTTTCAGCTTGCCCATTTCCTTGAGGATAGGCGACAGATGACTGCCAATGCTTGATCCCTACTCGAGTCATTCCTGCTTTGAAAGCCCTTGAGAATTGTAAGCCATTGTCTGATACTATGGCTCGAGGAAACCCAAATCTACACCAGATGAAGTCGTGAATGAAGTTGATTGCATTTTCCTCTGTTATATGAGCTAGTGGTTTAGCTTCGACCCACTTGGTGAAGTAGTCAATTGCAACGATCACATACTTGCAATTTCCTCGGGCGGGTGGGAAGGGTCCAATTAAGTCGACGCCCCACATGTAAAATGGCCAAGCTGCAATCACGGGGGTTTGCTCAGTCATAGGCAGATGAGGTAGGTTGGCAAACCTTTGGCATTGGTCACACTGCTGCACAAAGTCATGGGTGTCTGCTCTCATGTGCGGCCAGTAATATCCCAGAGTGATCAATTTATCGGCTAGAGTCCTGGCCCCCGGGTGTCCACCACAAATTCCACTGTGAACCTCATGTATCAGCTGTGTGATTTCTTGAGGATGAATGCACTTCAATAAGGGCCTGGTATATGATCTTCTGAACAGCATGCCTCCTTGGATGACATATCTCGGAGCTTTCTTTTTGACAGCTCGAGCCTTCTTCTCGTCTTCGGGGAGCTCGCCACTTTCCAAGTATGCTTTCATCTCTTCAATCCAGCACTTCTCATAAACCCAATTTCTAGAGGGGTCCTCAATACATTAGATTTTGACCCTTTCATAAGCTGGGTTCTCAAGGTAAGAGATGGGTTCTTCATGTGGCTCGTCAGATGTAGCTAGCTTTGAGAGTAAGTCGGCTAACTCATTGTCTTCTCGACCAATCCTTTGGATCTCCCAAAACTCCAAGTCTTTTGTCAGCTCCTTCACTAGGTCATGATACTTGACTAGAGTAGAGTTCAGCACCTCGTACTCTCCTCGGACCTGGTTGACTATCAACTGTGAGTCACAATATGCCATGATTTTGGTAGCTCCGAAACACTTGGCATACACTATGGCTGCAACCAGAGCTTCATACTCCGCCTGATTGTTGGATGCATCGAACTTGAATCTTAGTGACTCCTCATATACTGTTCCAGATTCTGGCTCAATCAGGACTATCCCAGCTCCACTGACACTCTTGGTTGCTGACCCATCCGAGTAGACTTTCCAACAATCGTCGGGTAGGTTGATGACGACTTGGGACTCTGACTCCTTCCCTATTAATTTCTCTTTCTGAGCTCGCACCTCGCTGTCTTCCTTGGTGAACGTAAGCTCGACCAAGAAATCTGCTAAAGCTTGAGCCTTCAACGCTTTTCGAGGTCGATACTCGATGTCAAATTTCGTAAGTGTTATTGACCAATTGAGCAAGCGACCTGAACTCTCTGGCTTGTGCAATATTTTCCTCAAGGGTGCATTCGTAAGTACCACTATAGGGTGAGCCAAGAAATAAGCTCGCAGCTTTTTTGAAGCCACGACTAGAGCATATGCGACCTTTTATGCATTGTAATATCTGCCCTCTACGTCTGATAGGGCCTTGCTAACATAGTACACTGGCTTTTGATGACCTTCCTCTTCTCTAACCAAGACTGCTGCAACTGATTGTCTCCCACAGACAGATACACGAACAAGGTCTCACCAAAGAGCCTGCCGCTCAATAGTGGGGGAGTAGCGAGGTATTCTTTTGAGTTGTTGGAACGACGAATGACATTCGGCCGTCCACTCAAAGTTTTTCGCCCCCTCAATGATTTGAAGAAGGAGAGACCTTTCACCGACTTGGATATAAAACGACCTGTGGTCGCTACTCGCGTTAAGTCGCTGCGTCTCCTTTACACTTGTAGGTTCCTTCATCTCGACTAAAGCCTTGATCTTCTCAGGGTTAGCTTCTATGCCCCGTTGAGATACCATAAATCCAAGAAACTTGCCAGCTGCTACACCAAAGACACACTTGCTAGGGTTGAGCTTCATGTCGTTTGCTATCAAATTGGCAAACGTTTCCTTTAGGTCGACCACGTGACGTCCGGTCTTTGTTTTGATGACCATATCATCGACGTAGGCCTCCATGTTTCGGCCAATCTGTGAGGCAAAGACCTTGTACACCATCCTTTGATAAGTTGCCCCTGCGTTCTTCAATCCAAATGGCATCATGTTATAGCAGTAGATGCCTCCAGCTGCTTGGAAAGCTGTTTTCACAATGTCATCCTCGTGCATCTTTATCTGGTGGTACCCCGAGTAAGCATCTAGGAAGCTGAGGGTAGAGTGGCCAGCAATGGAATCAACAAGTTTGTCGATTCTGGGAAGAGGATAGCTGTCCTTTGGGCAAGCAAGGTTTAGAGTGGTGAAGTCGACACACATCCTCCATTTGCCATTTGACTTCTTCACCATAACCACATTGGCCAACCATGTTGTATGAGTGGCCTCTTTAATTATACCTGCGCTTAAAAGTTTTTGTACCTCAGCTTTTATGGCCTCTTCCTTATCACGAGCAAAACTTCTCAATTTCTGGGGTCTGGGCTTTATAGTCGGGTTGACCTCAAGCCTATGAACTGCGACTTCTTCCTTGATTCCCTTCATGTCCTCTACTCGCCATGCAAAGACATCATTCTTTCTTTCAGCTGACCAACGATCTCTCGCTCGCTCCTCGTCTGATAGGCTTTTGCTTTCCTATTTGAATTTTTCGCTCCTGATAAGAGGGATTTGTGATAAGCGATTCTAGCTCGTCAATGACCTCTAGCTCCGGGCCATCCCCGAACCGTAGGGTCTCAATGATGATTTCCTTCACTTTACGCCTCTCTTCGGCCCCCCAAATGTGGAGCTTCTGCCTATCATGTCATCTAGTTTATCGGCGATCTCATCGGTGGTGGCCCCCGAGTTATTGTTGACCTGGAGACATAGGTTGCCTATGATGATTTGGTCGACCATAACTACATCTGGATCAACCGCTGTGGCTTCGAAGCGACGTGTCGACTCAACCATGACCTCGTCATTTGAGCGATAGGTCGACTCCTCCACGTTGGTGATCGTTGACAATCGAGTAGTTTTGGTGACTGACTGGGACAGCTTTAAGTATCCCTCCGCCGTTTCAATCTCCAATTCCCTCTTCTTTCTTTCTCGTAGGACATGGTCTAAGTATGCTCGAGCTGTGCCTTGTACACAACCGACTCCAGCATGGGTTGGAAATTTGACTCGTTGATGGGGGATTGACGCCACCATTCCAAGTGCGACCTGACCAGGAATACCAAGGATAGCAGCATAGTCACTGTTCACATCTATCACAATAAATTTTACCTTAGAAATGACCCCAGTAAGGGGTGCCGCCTAGGTCGACATCTAGCTCGACCGTCCCTTAGCGTCGACTCGGTGATTTGTGAAGCCCTCCAACCTCGCCATCATATCTTTCAAGCCGCTCGTTGGAAAGACCCATCTCCTGGAAGGTTTTGTAGAACAAAATGTCTTTGCAGGCCCCCGTGTCGACTAAGAGTCTGCTCGTCGTACATCCGTCGATAAGACCTGGGATGACGAGAACTTGCTCTCTAGCCACCATATTAGTTGCCAACTCATAGGGGTAGAAGCTGATCACCTCATCTCTGACATCTCTCCTTGGGGGCACATGTGGGGCCTTGTTGAGTTGAAAGATTTTATGTTTGATCTGATCCCGTGGTTGCTCGTCTCCACCGCCGCCGCTCTCCTCCACCGGAGGCCTTTTGACATAAGCGTCGAGTCTTCACAGTCGACCATTCTCTGGATGATACGCTTGTGCCTAAGCAATCTTACGTGAGATGACCCGTATCTTTATGGTAATCGCAGATTTGCTATTGTCCCTTCTAAACTTGTTGTTTGGGTTCATTGGAGTGGTGGGGCCAACTCGACCGCATTCATTATTTCGTTCGACTCACCGTCGTGGAGTGAAAACTTCAGGCACCTTCTCCGTCGCCCTGGTCCTGTTCTTTCCATTCTTGTTGTTTCCCCCATTTTTGGCTGAGTCCTTCTTATCATCAGCGACCTCGACCTTGGGGCCTTTCCCATTCTTCTTTTCTTTCCTTTCCTCGGCTAATGCCACATTGTAAGCCTTCTCGAACAACTCATGTCAAGTGGTGAAAGTATGAACCGTCAGTTCATAATCCATGTCTTCCGAGGAAATGCCATTCCGGAAGCAATTGATCACCTCCCTGTCAGTGAGATCCTCCTCAATCTTGTCAACCATTTCTTTAAAATTGGTGTAGTAGCTCATGGAGCTTTCATTCTTCCCTTGCACCAAGTTGTTTAAGTCGGTGACAGTCACTTTCCGAGCTCCAGCAGTCGAGAAGCGCTCTAGGAATTTTGTCCTCAAACTCATCCAGGAGGAGATGCTACCAACTGCCAAACTGTTGAACCACGTTGGGGCTGCCCCTGTGAGTGTGCTTATGAGGGCTTTGCACATATTGTCGTCCTCATTGGCGACGAAGCACATCGTAGCTTCTAGGTGTGCCACGTGGCTTTTTGCATTGGTGGCCCCCGAGTACTTCTCTAGAAGTGGCACCCGAGTACTTCTCTAGAAGTGGCAATCTGAAACCAGCAGGAGGTCGGCTATCGATCAAATCCTTGGTTAAGGGTCGAAGAGCAAAGTCAATTCGTTCGACCTTTCCAGTATCATTCTTCTTCTCAGCCTCCCATTGTTCAAATTTCCTTTTCCATAGCAGCCACTCCCCAGCATCGGGTCTGTCTTCTCTGGCAGGGGGAGCAGCATTTGACCTTTGACCCTCACTTCTGGGGGGAGTTACTTGTCTACTTCTCCTATCCTTGTGGGAAGGTGACCTTACTGACCTGACTGGCGACCTGCCCCCCTCATCTCTTGTTGGCGACCTGCGCCTTTCGTTTCTGAGTGGCGACCTGCGCCTATCGTCCCTGGGTGGCGACCTGCGCCTCCCTTCTCTCATAGGCGACCTGCGCCCATTCCTTCCCCTGTGGGATTGAGACCTCTCTGTCCTGGCCGGAGATCTACGCCTACTTCGGTTTGCCTCTAGCTGCGTCCTCAGGTCCGACTGTGCCTCCTGCTCCCTGTTCCTAGTGAGACTGGCCTTTAGGTCGTCACTCGGAACATGAATGGGTGATTGAGGTCGAACCACCATCCTTTGATCAACGTTCTGACCCACAGTTTCGTTTGGCCTGGTGCTCCTGGCACGCTCCCTATTAGAAATTTGAGATGGGGCCACTCTCTCAGACCTTCTATCCGCCGCTCCGCCGCTCCTCCATTGCCAATAACTCGGCCTGGGAATGCGAGCTCGCTCCATCAGCATTTCCTTTCTACTCAACGGATTGGATGAGGGACCTGCCCTGTTTCCAATATTCATTTGTCCAGTTGGACGCTTTGGAGGAGGTGGAACTCCTTGTCCCTCCATAGGACGCTTCTCTCTCCTTGCATCTGGCAATCCTCTGCCATCAGCTACACTGTTAGAGCGTGTTGCCCTAGCATGATGACGAAGAGGAGGAGGAGGAGGGGGCAAATCTGCATTCACATTGGTAGTAGCATTGGTGTTGGCATTCACTTCATTGAATTCATCAGAAGCCTCTGCAACATGCCCGTCTGGGGTTACCATGATTGTGGATTGAAGAAAACTTCGAGGTCAAGCTATGCACTCTTTCCCGGCAATGGAACCAAACTGATGCCGCAAGAAAAGTGCTTATCAATCTTCCTCCACGTGGCAGGACTGATCACCTGGCTCCTTGACCTGAAATCAGAACCCACGACTAGCCGGATGTGTCTCCGGCTTAGACCCTCGGGCGTGAGAGTAAGTATTTGATGATTGGAGAGCTAAAATGTATTGAATAATAGAATTCTGATAACAAAATAGCAGTTACCTTATAACCGTGGTAGTGATGAAGTATTTATAGTTGATGAGAGCGGTTATTTTTGGTGGGCTACATGAGCTCCGTGATTCTTGGGACAGTTACACTTCATGGGAACGTGTCCTGATATGGCTCCTGATTTGTAGGGAACCGGTTATGAAAAGATTTGACTCACGTGCGCCCACATCATTTAGGTCGATGCTTGAGGATTAGATCGAGGTCGCCCTTTGAGGTTAGGTCGACCCGACTGGCGGGTAGAGCATGGATTGTACCCGAAGCATAGTATGGATCATTGGTTCGGATCAAGCTAGGTCGGGACCTGGAGGTCGGACAATGAGCTTAGATCGACTGATACTGTTACTGGGCCTTGGGCCTTATGGAGATTGGGTCAGCCTCACTAGGAATGTGAATGCCACGGTTGTCTGTGTTTAGGCTTTACTTGCTTGACCCAGCTCATCACTTTTAGTATGTTCAATGATTTTGAGGAAACTCTTGATATATGTTTAAAACAAACCCGTTTTTCTAACTTAGCATTTTGGCATTTGGCTGTATAAATATACACTTTTTTGCATTGAGTGATCACTAGCGAAAAAAAAAATAAAAAATAGGTAGTATATTTTTTTATTTTTAATAATTAATGAAGGAATTTGCATCTAAACTGTCCACTTTGTGTGGATATAATACCCAACAATCTTTAGTATAACAAATGTGCATCTAAACTGTCCACTTTGTGGGGATATAATACCCAAAGTCATTTTTGTTGCATAATTAATATCAAAATTGCTCACTTTGTATGGGTTTAATACCCATGACTAACATTATCCAAAATTCATTGTTAAATTATACATGATGCACATAACTTTTTAAAAAGACAAAATTGTCAAAATAAAATTGGAGCCCCTCTCTATCTTCTTTCTTCTTCTTCCTCTTCTCTATCCCACCATTGTTAATGGAGAAATGAATAAAATGTAAGCTTCCACCAAACAAATCCCCCATTTTAAACAAAACCATCTTACCTATCATCACCAAACAAATCCCCCATTTTAAACAAAACCATCTTACGGCGAAGATATCGCCTGCAACACCCAGCCAACAACACCACACCCACGCCGAATTTAAAAAAAAATCGTTAATCTAAGAGCATGCACAATGGATGGTGACCAAAATTTTCGCTCACCGGGTGATTTTCGCGGATGAGCGAAACTGGTGTTTGAGGGAATTTTTTCTCACAGAAACTGATATCCTGCGGTGGTGAGCGGAATTTTCGTCAAAACATTTTTATAATTAATAAATAAAATATTTATTTTATTTATAAATTAGTGATATAAATTATTTTTTTATTCGTTCACATTACAAAATAATTTTTTAAAAAATTATATTTAATTGTAATTGCATTTTTTTATATAAAACACTGATAAATAAACATCAAGTTAGATATGACAAATCAACTTTAACAGCTATAATTTATTGGATTCCTGACTCTTGACAAATAATGGAGATGAGTTGAAATTAAAGTTGACCGTAACAAATCATACACTACGCATGTGAGCTTGCTCAGAGTTTTTCCATTTATTGGTATACCAATATCCAATTTTTTTAAAAAAAATGATTAGACTATACAATATGTGTGTGGACAAAAGAACTAGATTTCATGATAATAACCAGCTTCCTGATGTCATTCATTTATTGACCAACTAGACTACAATTGTCATTCATTTGATTTGATAAAACACAATATGTAACAAAGAACACACATTTATTCATAACAAACCACTTCACAATACAGAAATTTAAAAACAACAATACAATAAATTTAAACACAATACTGAATTAAGAAACACCACACTACGATAATTAAAGAAAGCAAACTTAAACCGACTAAAAATTTTTCAACTCGCTTATCA
This sequence comes from Adenophora triphylla var. japonica, assembly GCA_022495995.1. Classification (NCBI taxonomy): domain Eukaryota; kingdom Viridiplantae; phylum Streptophyta; class Magnoliopsida; order Asterales; family Campanulaceae; genus Adenophora; species Adenophora triphylla. The sequence goes on along the minus strand of JAFEMH010002238.1, from coordinate 252,682 downwards.
AACGTGCCTTCGTCTCCTCCTCTTCTGGTGACAATATCGCCTTTTCAAGTAGCTTTTTAAGTAAAGCTGATTTGGCCAACATTTTCTTCATAAAGTATTTGTTTTTCAAATGCTCCAATTTCTCTCGTTCCAGTTCAGTAATTGATGGGTGTTGATCAGAGAGTAGCTGAAGTCGAGTAGTAAAACCTTCTACTACTTCAGCAGTTGAAGACCCTCCATAATCAAAAACTCAAAAGTTTTTTTTTAACTTAAGCTTAAAGAAAGAAAGTAGGGAAGAAGAGGTGTGAATAACCTATACAATATTAGCCTCTATTTATAGGCGGAAAAAAATTATGAACTTTTTTGATATATTGCATAAACGACGTTGTTGGGAGTTAATCAAAATTAAAAAATAATCTTTTAATCCGTTTTGGATTCAAACACATTTTCGCTCACGGTTTCGCTCAAACTTTGAGTAAAACAGTTTCGCTCAGGTGTCTGAGCGAAAATTTACTCATCATTGCAGCAGTTGACCGAATTTTCGCTTACCCATTTTCACTTTTGTCTGAGTGAAAATTCGCTCTAATTAAAACAAATCTCTTCCTCTCTCTCTCTCTCTCTCTCTCTCTCTCTCTCTCTCTCTCTCTCTCTCTCTCTCTCTCTCTTTCTTTTTCTCTCTCCCTCTCTTATCTTTTTCGAATCTAAACCTATGTCCCTTAATTTCTCACTGCGTACGGAAGAAGAAAAATTGATGGCAAATCATCAAAATTAGGAATTAGTGGAGTTTGACTTTTACATTCATTTTGGGTTTGATTGTTGGAAACAAGTCCTTAATTTGTGGATTTTTGAGTTCTCGAGTTTTTAAATCTTGAGTTTCGATAATCTGAATTTTAATGGCTCAAAAATAATCTGGTGGCTGTTGTGAGATTGTTTGGTTTAAAATGGAAGATTTGTTTGGAGAAACCTTTCTGATGACTCCACATGACTCCACAGCTTATAGGTATTACTGTATATAGATATATGTCTTTTATATAAAGATCGTATCTATAACACAATGAAGATAAGAATCACCGTTATATATCAAGTCGCAGTTTAATCCAGCTCATACCTTCGGGTGTGAGAGTAACATCTCTGAGAATTTATAACTGAGAGTAACACTTGTAATGTCTGAGTGAGTAGTGTACTATGATTTATATAATGTGGCTTACAAATAGTAATTTTTTACTTACCTTGTCCATGAGAACAAGGGTTGATATAAATAGCAAAAGAGTGTTGTTGATTATGTCAGCCTGGATGATATCTTTGTCTTTTGACCTAGGACACGTATCCGTGTATGGTGGACTCATACAATAAAGTAAGATTTACTGCAAAGTGACTCGTACAATAAACTAACTTTCCGTCAAATTATTAACGAAATTGCTTACTAGGATGGCTTTATGGTAATTTTGCACATGCTCGTCATTTAAATTGGTCAGATAAGCTCATAACTATACTACATCGTTTTAGCCCTTTAAAGAAAATCCCTCATAATGACGTTGTTTCATAAAACCCTTTCACTCTCTTCCTTCCCTCCATTCCTCTCTCTCTCTCTCTCTCTCTCTCTCTCCAAACTTTCCCACAATTACTGTAAGAAAGAGAGTCAAGCTTCCCATCATCATCCATGGCGGCCGATTCAACTCAACTACAACTCGCTCAAATTGCAACCATCCTTGGCTCTGAGCAAGCCCCATTCGAAACCCTAATCTCCCACCTCATGTCCGCCGCATATGACCACCGTTCCCAAGACGAATCTCTTTTCAATCTCTGCAAACAAACCCAGCATGATACCCTTTCTCTCAAGCTTGCTCACCTCCTCCACTCTTCCCCTCATCCTGAAGCCCGCGCCATGTCCGCAATCCTCCTTTGCAAGCTACTCACTCGTGGCGATTCATCTCTCTACCCTTCTCTTTCTCCTTCCACGCAGTCAACCATCAAGTCAACGCTTCTCAATTCCGTCATCAACGAATCCTCCAAAAATATCACCAAGAAGCTTTGCGACACCGTCTCTGAGCTAGCCGCCTCCGTCGTCCCCGAAAATGGGTGGCCGGAGCTTTTGTCGTTTATGTTCAATTGTGTAAATTCGGAAAATCCAAAACGACGTAGTTTATTTATGTATAGTTAGCATGCTTATCTAGCCAATTTAAATGACGTGGATGTGCAAAATTACCATAAAGCCATACTAGTCAGCAATTTCGTTAAAAATTTGACGAAAAGTTAGTTTTGATCAAATTTACCCTAATTAAATGTTCATATGAGGGCATATGTGGAGGAAAATAAGTACAGGGGCAAATATATCATATTTCTCAATTTTTTACTTATCTTGTCCATGGGGACAAGGGTTGATATAAATATTAAGAGAGTGTTGTTGATGATGTCAGCACTTGAGGATATCTTTATATTTTGACCTATGACACGTGCTCGTGTCTGATGAACTCGTACAATAAAGTAAGATTTACCGCAGAGGGATGTCTTTAATTATACAAAGACGGAGGAAACATGCGCTAGTTGGTGCGGCACCTTACACGCATTGTAGGCGCCTGAGCCACCATTTAATGTGATGGGGACAAGCCGAATCTTGGCATCAGTGTAGGTACATGCATTTGTCTCACTAGTTTTGACTTCAACTGGGAGTCTATTGGAATAACCAGGAGTTTGGTATGAGACAACGATTAACATAGTTGACGCGATTTCAAAAATCACGATCACGGCTGGCGCGATCATCTTGTTGACGGTCTTGATGATCGCGGTCTTGACACTAGCGGTCTAAGTGATCGCGGTGTTGACTCTAGCGGTCTAGGTGATCGCGGTCTTGACTCTAGCGATATAGGTGCCCACGGTTTTGAATGTCACGTCATAATTGGCCTTTGAAACAGATCGAGATTTATGCCCGATTTGGAAGATCCGGGCTCATCACTTTCACTTTTCATTCTTCCGGTAACAACGACGGTGGAATAGAGAAGTGGAAGAAGATGGAGAGGGGCTCTCATTTTATTTTGACAAATTTGCCTTTTTAAAAAGGCCACATGCACAACACTTGTCTAATTTAGTGAATTTTGGATAACGTTGGTTATAGGTATTAAACCTCCACAAAATGGGCAGTTTAGGTACTAATTATGCAATAAAAATAACTTTGGGTACTATATCCATACAATCTGAATAGTTGAGGGTTTTTTTTTTTTTTTGCATGTTTGCCAAAAGTAAATATATTATTTTGTACATACATATATTATACTCCCTTTTTCACTCGAAAAGACACAAAATTTCATTTTTGTATCCTATTTAAAAAGCACACTCCCAAAATGAAAAGTTTTTTAATATTTCTTTATTTATGGGACCCACCTGTAATAATTACAATAACTATCTACTTACTATTCTTTATCTCACATTCTCTCTCCTACCTTACTTTTTATACTCACAACATTTACTACACTATACACTCTACTTAATAGTCGTGCAAGGGTCATTTTGTGTCTTTTCGGATGAGAAAAAGGGAATATGTGTATTTATTACGGAAGTAATAATAATTTGAGCTTAACAAGCCGAGTATAAGTTGAGGTCGAGCTGAATTCGAATAATAAATTTATGTGTTAACAAGTTTATCAAATCGAATTTGAGCTCAAGTTATTCATGAACAAAAATAGTTCGAACTTCTAACGAACGATCCGAGATCAAACGAGTCGATCTCGATGAACAAACGAGTCAAATACGAAGCGACTCGATAACAAAACGATCTAAAAAATGTAGGTTTGAGCTCGACCTTGAGTTCATCGCAAGTAGGGATGACCAATTACGGTTTCGGTTCGAAACCGTCGGTTCCGAATCCGAAAAATGGAAAATCGAAATCGAACCGGCGGTTCACGGTTCGAAACCGGAGTTTCAACTATTTTTGTTTTGTTTTGTTTTTTTTAATAGAAAAAACTGTTTTAGAATTTTTTATTACTAGAAATATTTGCAAAAAAAAAAATAAACAAATGAAAGTATATAAAAGAAAAAGAAAAGAGGGAGGACTGCCATTTATTTATTTTTTATTTATTTTTATTTTTATTGAATAGAAAATAATATTTTAGAATTTTTTTATTACTATTTTTTTTTTACAAAAGGGTATATAAAAAGATAAAAAAAAAAAAACTAAACAAATGAAAGTATATAAAAGAAAAGAGGGACGTAATACCCTTTATTTATTTTTTATTTTAAAATTTTTTTTTATTAGGAAATAATATTTAGACTTCTTTTATTAGTGATTTTTCTTACAAAAATGTACTGTATATAAAAAAAAAGATAGAAAAAAAACTAAACAAATGAAAGTATATAAAAGAAAAGAGGGACGGACTACTCTTTATTTTTTTATTTTTTTATATACTCCCTCCGTCCCATTACAAATCGCACACTTTCCTTTTTGGGCGTCCCACTACAAATCACACACTTTCTAAAATGAAAAGTTTTTATCACTATTCCCTTCACTCATTCTCTCTTCTACATTATTTTAATACTCACAATCAAGGTTCTAAAAAGCGCTAGGCGGATGCTAGGCGGCGGAGCCGGGCCTAGCGCCTAGGCGGGGACTTGTCGAAATTAGTCGGGATTAGTTGGGACCTAGGCGGGGCTTAGAAACTAGGCGTTGGAGAGGGGCCTAGCGCCTAGGCGGGGCCTAGGCGCCCTTAGGCGGGGTCTTTTAGAACACTGCTCACAATACCATTATAATTTACTATTCCCTCCACTCATTCTCTCTCATATTTAACTTTTACACTCACAACATTTATATCATTATTTTTTTCCTTAATCCACGCGTGTACAATAACTGTATGATTTCTAATGGGACAGAGGGAGTATATTTTTATTAATTAGGGAATAATATTTTAGACTTTTCTTATTTATTAGTGATTTTTTTTTACAAAAATGTATATAAAAATGTTAGAAAATTAAAACAAATGAAATATATAAAAGAAAAACTAAATCATAAATCAAATACATTAAACCTAAATTTCGTATATGACCTATACCATTAACCTTAAATCTAAATCATATACTTCATACCCCATATCCTAATTCATCTACATATATATCATGTATACCCTATACCCTAAACTTTAAATTTAAATGATATACTTAATACCCTAAACCCTAATTCATCTACCTTAATCATATACCCTAAATCTTAAATCTAAATCATACACTGCATACCCCATACACCAAATTTTAATTCATCTACCTAAATCTCATATATATCCTATATCCTAAACCTTAAATCCAAATCATATACTTCATGCACTAAACCATAAACCCTAATCTATCTACATTAATCTCACATATACATATACCATAATATTTAAATCTAAATCATATACTATACTCCCTCCGTCCCGGACCTATGTGCTCGATTTGACTTTTCACGTAAATTAAGGAGAGAGTATTATATTGAAAGTGTTGTGAGTGTGAAATAAAATAGGAGAGAGAATGAGTGGAGGGAATAGTAAATTATAATGGTGTTGTGAGTATTAAAATAATGTAGGAGAGAGAATGAGTGGAGGGAATAGTAAAGATTCCTTTCCATTTTAGGAAATGTGCACGTAGGTTTGGGACGCCCAAAATGGAAAGTGTGCACGTAGGTATGGGACGGAGGGAGTATACTCTAAACCCTAATTCATCTACATTATTCTCATATATATATTCTATACATTAAACCTTAAATCACAATTATATACTCCCTCCGTCCCACCGTAGTGTAGACTTTTGGTCAAATTGACCAAACTTTGACCAATAATTTTAGCCCAAAATAATTATCCTAATGAAAATCTAAAACTTGAAATCGAAAATAATCTTAATTGTGATACAATAACCATTTTTAGATTTTCGTTAGGATAATTATTTTGTGCTAAAATTATTGGTCAAAGTTTGATCAATTTGACCAAAAGTCTACACTACGGTGGGACGGAGGTTAGTACTTCTTACGCTAAATCCTAATTTATCTACTTTAACCATATACCCCATATTCTAACCCCCTAAATCACATATATAAATCCCATATATACCTCTAAAACGAATCACTCAATTTTATACATATATTCATTATATACATTTTACCCTAAAACTTGAACAAATGAGAGTTAGTTTATGATTTGAGCTTTAGAATCAAAGAAATTAACCAAATTCGTCAGAGAAAGTTAAGAGACTTAAGGGGGTTTGTGTGAAAAATTGTGAGGGGAGGGGGTGGTATTAATAGTTGAGAAAATATGTTACGAAAATAAAATATTTTGTATTTAACCATATACCCAATACTCTAATGACTATATTTTGATAAATCTAACGAAATTTTTGACGAATTTGACGGTTTTGACAACGATTTAACGGTTCCGATTCAGGCGATTTGAAATCGCCGATTCACGATTTTTCAAAAGTAAAAATTGAAATCGGATCGATTTCAAACGATTTCGATTCGAGGCAGTTACAATTTTGACAAATTATGATTTGTGACGGTTCAACGGTTACAAGTCAATTCCGATTCCAATTTGTTCATCCCTAACCGCTTGCCCAAACCGGCTCGTTTCATTTAACATCCTGCATCCGACAATGAGATTCCCTAACCGCTAGCCCAAGCCGGCTCTTTTCATTTAACATCATGCATCCGACAATGAGATATCCTAACCTAATTCCCGGTGTCACAAAGCAAAAGCAGTGCTACTGCTAGTGGAACAGGGAAGAACACCTAGAGGTGATAATGGCTTCAATTGAGAAGAACAGGTCGATCATTTTGATTCACAATGCGATGATAGTGACATTGGACCCAGAAAGCCGCGTATACCGGAACGGCGGAATCGTCATTGAAGACGATCGAATCAAAGCCATCGGTCAATCCTCCGATATCCTGCTCCAATTCTCTTCTCTTGCTAACGAAATCCTGGATCTCCATGGCCAATTCCTTCTTCCCGGTTCTCCCCTCTCTCTCTCTCTCTCTAAATATATGCGTATGAGCTTTTATAAATACAAGTTTGTGTGTGTGTGTTTCTATTGTTGTTATGTCTCTCCGTAAAATTGAATTTCATTTTCAGTTTTTCAAGCAAATTAAGGAGTTCGGAGTGTGAGTCACTTTTACTTGCATATACTATGCTCCGTATGTGTGTATATGTATATATTGATAAATTTCATAAACAGAAATGGGTTTTTCATATCTTATGCTGTAAAGAAGAGTTACAAATATATACACCAGTGGTGAACCTTCCAGACTAGGGCTATTCTAATTAGGCTATGATTAAGGAACCTAAACAAGGAATATGCAACAATTAGGTAACCTAAAATAAGGAATATACAGTAACTATGGAAGAGAGAATCAGTAGTTGACCAAGGAGATATACTCAAATCTTTCACTCCCCCTCAAGTTGGAGCATGGAGGTTTCGAATGCCCAACTTGCCGACAAGAAACTGGAACTGTGCTGCCCCCAAAGCTTTGGTAAATATGTCAGCAACTTGTTGTTCGGTGGTTATCTTGCATGGAACAATTTCGCGCGGCTCAACTCGTTCACGGACAAATTAACAATCCATCTCCACGTGTTTAGTCCGTTCATGAAAGACGGGATTGTTGGCAATGTGGAGCGCCGCTTGATTGTCACAATAGAGTGGTGTAGGTGTGGATTGAGTTGATTCAATGTCCTTAAGTAGCCAACGAAGCCACAATATTTCACTAACCGTCGTTGTCATGGCTCTATATTCGGTTTCGGCCGATGATCGTGAAACAACGGATTGCTTCTTCGTTCTCCATGATATAGGTGCTCCACCTAAGGTCATAAAATACCCGGTGCAAGAGTGCCTTGTCATTTTGCATCCTCCCCAATCGGCATCGCAGTATGCCTCCGATTTGAAATCATTATTTGCTGGAAAAAACAGTCCCTGTCCAGCTGTGGTCTTGAGGAATCGAAGGACACGCATCACAGCGTCCATGTGCTTCTTTCATGGTTCGTTGATGAATTGACTCAACAAATTTACGGCAAACTGTATATTAGGCCTCGTGACAGTTAGATAAAGCAATCGTCCAATCAGCCGTCGATAGCGGAGTTTGTCAACCAAAGGACTGTCATCTTCGTTGTTCAAATGCAGGTTTTGCTCCGTGGGGAACTCACACGGCCGACTCCCTTGGAGACCACTTTCTTCTAGAATATCAAGATTGTACTTTCTTTGGCTAATGAAAATTCCTTCCTTTGATCGATCGACTTCAATCCCAAGAAAATATTTTAATGGCCCCAAGTCTTTTATGCTAAAAAGCCTATCCAAATACTGTTTTACTTGTCAATGGTGAGGGGTTGGCTGCAAAGTTCAATGGACAAGGAGGTACGTATTTGACTTGTCAATGTTTATGCTTTTAAGAAGTGTGATTTTACATGTTTTTATAGAGATTGTAACATGTTAAAAATGCACTAAGATTATTTCCTTATTTAGAAATGCGACATTTATTTTGGGACATACTGAAAAGGAAAGTGTGACATTTATTATGGGATTGAAGGAGTATAGTAATAGTTGATTAGGGTGGATTTATTAACTTCATTAGTAAATGATCACTCATTTAGAAACATGATATTTTGTAAATGAACACATGTTTAGGACGGATGGACAGGATTAAAACCAATGAATTCATGGGTGTGTTGTGTGTTTGTATGTGTGTGCTTGTGTCTCTTTATGCCCTGTTGGAATATATGGGTTTTTGTAGGTACGAATTATGCCGGTGATTAGAAATTATTCTATGAACAAGACCGATTACCTTAGTTGTTGTTGTTATTGTTGTTGATAGGTTTAATTAATACGCATGTTCATACCTCTCAACAACTTGGTAGGGGGATTGCAGATGATGTGGATCTTCTCACATGGTTACACCATCGAATTTGGCCTTACGAGTCAAACATGACTGAAGAGGACTCGTATATATCCACATTACTATGTGGAATAGAGCTTATTCATTCTGGTGTGAGTTTCTTGGTTCACTTCTTTTTTTATGTCATTTTAATTTTCCCTTTCCTTTTTTCTCTTTGTAATACTCAATCCATTCTACACAAAAACTCAACTATGCCATTTTGTGATGCTCCACATAAGGAGTCCACTATTCTATTTTGTGATGCTCCACGTAAGGAGTTCATTTTATGTCTTCAATTCACTTACCTTTTAACTCTACTGTCCATATATCTAATCATCTTGTGTAAGCTCAAGCAATTTTATTTTTTTAGCCATACTGGTATATCCCATAATTATCAGACTTCTCAAGCTCTTTGAATGAAATGGAGGGAGAAATTGAAATGCTAAGCTTTATAGAGATGATATTGTCTAATACTCTCTATGTACCACTCATAGCTACATAATTGACCTTCTCCAAGTAAACTTGGCTAATTTTTCTAATGGAGACTTTTCACTTTGTTTTGAGTTGTTAAACGGTAAAGCGTGCAGCGATTAATTTACTTTTCATGGTTTACCATTGTTGTAAATTTGTAATTCTAGTCGAATAAATATCTAGAAAATGGTCAAGTTGATGTTTTGAAAGTCAGGGTATTGAGTGTTAAATTTTCAAGTAGTCATTTCTCCTACTTGTTCTTATTTGATTGGTCAACGAGCTGAATTCTTATTTGATTGGTCAACGAGCTGAATTAATGAAAGACTTCCCCGTTATATGTGTTATTATGTTCATCTTTTGAACAAGAACTAAGAAGCAAGCGTAGCTTATAGCAGAAATGTAAGTAGCTTATAACAGCAATGTAAGATTCGGGTGTTCCATTGCCGATAGCATCTGTATTAGTAATACAACTTCAATATTTTAAGTTGGAAGGTTTTCTTCTCTTTATAAGCAATGTGAAACTGAATATGTACTGCTTTTAAGATATGAGCTGCAAGTTGGGTCAGAAAAGTGTGCTGAATGCGTCAATGTATTGTGGAATCAGGTCACATGTTTTGCAGAAGCAGGAGGTCAACATGTCACAGGAATGGCAAGGGCAGTGGAATTACTTGGAATTCGTGCATGTTTGACACAATCGACGATGGATTCTGGCGAGGGTTTGCCATCTTCTTGGGGCATCAAGAGTACAGATGACTGTATTCAGGTAGAAACATTCTTTCTTGATTTGCAATGGATATTTATTTGAAGGTGCAACCAACACGGAATGATTCTTCTAAGGGCACAGTCTCAGAAGGAACTGTACAGAAAGCACCATAATACAGCAGATGGACGCATCAGAATATGGCTTGGGATAAGGCAAATTATGAACTCAACTGATCGCTTACTTCTTGAAACAAGAGACACGGCAAAAGAACTGAAAACTGGAATCCACATGGTAAGACCCTCTCTCTCACTCTCCCTCCCCCCTCCCCCCTCCCTCCCTCTCTCGTTTCTCATGAGCACTACATATCTCCCTTATATAAGGTTGTAAACTTTTAATAGCCAGAAAAGTTTTCCTTTAAAAAAGGCTAGTTCTGAAACTAAAGTAGTATATGTTGTAGAATTCCCACCTAAGATACGATGTTGCAATACATATAGTTCTCTTGTGTATATGCTTGTGATGAGGGTCCTTTCTTTCTCTTTTGTTCATTCATTTTCAACTTTCCATACACTTTTGAGTTCCACAGCCAGTTCATAAATTAACAGGCTGGTCTGATTGACATAACTTTGAAAAATTGAAGTTGGTGGTTCTAATTACTTATCTTCTTTATATCAGCATGTTGCAGAGATCCCTTACGAGAATGATCTCGTAATGCAAACTCGAGAAGTTGATCATGGAACAGTTACATACCTTGAGAAAATCAGTTTTCTGCAAAACAATTTGCTTGCAGCTCATAGTGTTTGGGTCAATGCAAATGAGGTAGTTTGTCTTCTTACATAGGTGTGGATTTGTTTGCTCCTGCATTATGATAAAATGCTCAGATCATGGTGAAAATCTTTTGACTGTGAACTGTGAGATTACGCTTACAGCCCTTAATTTGAACAATGCCTTTTGAATTTTAATTCGGCTTAGTTAACTTTCTTATTCCTCTCTTAGTTTTATTAACGTTTACCCCCTTTCAGATAGGTTTTCTTTCCAGTGCCGGGGTTAAGGTCTCTCACTGTCCAGCTGCTGCCATGCGTATGCTTGGATTTGCACCTATAAAGGAGATGATTGATGCTAACATTTGTGTGTCCTTGGGAACTGATGGAGCACCATCAAATAATAGGATGAGCATTGGTATGTCTTCCTTTTGATGCAATTATGATTCATATAAGGATGAAGGGTGTACATGGAAATCACTCACAACTTTGTTATGTCCTAGTAAAGATCATACATCAAAAGACCCATGTACAAATTCTTTTCACCAAATCGGGCCCCATATATTATTCTTTTTTGGTTTTTATCTCCTCTTTTTCTTTTTTCTTTTTTCTTTTTTCTTTTATATATTTGTTTGAATGGTGTGTGTGGAGAGGGGTTGGAGGGGAGGGGGAGGTTATGCCTTATCTTCATCACAATAAACATTCAATATAAAGATCAAATAAGTGTCTTTTAAGGGGTTTACTTTAACTGAATCCAGCACAACATGTTCTAGAAAGTGCGAAAGAGCTTTTCCATGGGTATATGTTAGCGGATTTTCAGTCCTAGTTGTATTGTCGACTTTGACCAACTTTGGTTTTGTATAGTGCCCTTTTTGGCGCTCATGTATAGCCCCCTGTACATGCTTCTCAAGTAATAAGACGGCAACGAGGGGGTTATTTACGGATACTGCAGTGATTAAGTGTGTATTAACCTAACCTTCATAATTTTGTCATAAGATTTAAGCAAAATTTTGGAAGAAAAAGAAAAAAGTTGAGGAATTCTTTTCTGAAAGGCTCGTACCAATAAGGTGGTAGAGGTTAATACTACTTGTTGGGATTGGAGTCCTAAACCAAGGAAGAAAAGGGGCCTAAGTCGGAGGAGTTTGTTAAGATCAAAAGGAGTTCAAAATGGAGTAGAAGTCGAGAGTGGCCTGGAGCAGCGCCAGGCGTGCGCCTCACGTGGCCGAGGCGGGCGCCTCATTGGCCGAGGCGGGCCGAGGCTTCATCAACGCGAGGCGGCCGCATGGAAGGCCCGGGCGGGCGCCTCAGGCATGGCCGAATTCTGGGCTTCTGATTTGTTTCCTTAGTTGATTAGAATTCTTCTTAAAATAGATTTAGGGTTTCCTTGTAACTATATAAACATAAATCCGGCCTAGAATACATTGTAGCAACATATTAGAGAGGAGACTAATACATATTGGCTTGGCACCGCCCCGACGTAGTTCGCGAGTTGGTGAATGAGGCAAGGTAAACAACTCTTGTGTTCTTGTGTGTGATTGTTTCTTTCTTGTACGTGTGGGTGTGTTGATTTCTTTGTCTTGATTGCAAACGGAGAGCACGATTTCACAACAAGGTATCGAGCTTTGGTTTGGTGGATTCAAAATTCTTTCATTAGTTGATTAATTTTGAATCGCGTTCTTGGGGGATTTTGGTGAAGCGGTCAAGATGAAGAACTCAATCGAGAAATTCAACGGTGTGAATTTCACGTTTTGGAAGACGAGGATTGAAGACTACCTTTATTGTAAGGATCTTCATGGACCCTCGAAGGCGAAGCCCGAAGACATGTCACAAGGAGATTGGGAGACGTTGGATCGGAAGGCGTTAGGAGCGGTAAGGAGCGCCTAACCGACGACGTTGCACGGAACGCTATGGAGGCCAAGACAACGGTGGAGTTGCTACAAACGCCGTCGGACATGTATGAGAAGCCGTCGAATATCAATAAGGTGCATTTGATAAAGAGGTTTGCGAATGCGAAGATGTCGTAGGGGGCGGACGGCAAGTCATATCGGCAATTTCAAAGGTATGGTGGACCAATTGAAAAGTGTTGATATTACTTTCTCAGATGAAGTGCTAGCTTGTTTTCTTCTAAAGTCATTGCACGATAGTTGGGAGGTTCTTGTCACAACGATTAGTACGTCGAAACAAACATTGGTGTATACGGAGGTTAGAGATCTCATCCTTCAAGAGGAGGCTGCGAAGGAAAGAGAAAAGGGGAGAATCGTCCGTAGATGGGGCCGCACTTAAAGGTGGAGAGAAAAAGGGGTGGACCTAAAAGGGGAAAAAGGTCAAGTGCTACAATTGTGGTGAATTGGGGCATATCGCCATGACCGTCCGGGAAAAGGTGGTTGTGCTAACGTGGTGGATGATGGTGGTGATGTATTAATCCTAGGGGAGGAGCAGTCGGGTGAAGATTGGGTGTTGGATTCTGGAGCTTCTTGTCATGCTAGTGGGGATGCAGAATCAATGAGGCGATACAAAACTGGAGATTTTGGGGTTCTCTATCTTGGTGATGGTCAACCATTGAAGATCAAAGGTAAGGGGGATGTGATGATGAAGACACCTAATGGGGCTGTTTTACAACTACACGACGTGATGCATGTTCCGGATTTGAGGAGAAGGGTGATTTCTGTGGGACAACTCGACAGTGAAGGGTATGGTGTTTCTTTCATTGGTGGGTCTTGGGAAGTCACAAAAGGGGCTAAGGTGTTGGCTCGTGGGGTTAAGGGGAAGATGTTGTACTCTACCTACAATATCGATGTTCGTTCCGGTGGGAGCAAGAGGCTAAAGAACCGGCCTGTTGGTGTGAAAAGGGGAGACATCAAGAAACGGTATGTTGGGGGGGACTCAAAGTTGATCAACGTGGTGTGGAAGTCCAAGGGCCCTAACAGAGAGCGGTTTCTGCACCAAGAACGGTCGATGCAAGAAACAAGGTGTGTCCAAGTTTCAAGGGGAGGCATTGCGAGGAAGGTGGGTCTGGAGGGAGAAGGCGAAGTTAGACTTGCGGGGAGAAATCAAGGTAGAAGCTGATTTGGGGAGGCAAGAACGATCTAACACGGAGTGGTTGAAACGTCGCTTGGTTTCAACTCGCCTTAGTACTTGAGGAGAGGTGCGGTAGTGTCAAGCCAATATGGGATGGGGGAAATGTGTTCGAAGGTCTTTACTCCGTGGTGGGAGTTGATGGGTGATTCTATGTTTGTTAGTTTAGTCTCCGGTGGGAGATTGTTGGGATTGGAGTCCTAAACCAAGGAAGAAAAGGGGCCTAAGTCGGAGGAGTTTGTTAAGATCAAAAGGAGTTCAAAATGGAGTAGAAGTCGAGAGTGGCCTGGAGCAGCGCCAGGCGTGCGCCTCACGTGGCCGAGGCGGGCGCCTCATTGGCCGAGGCAGTGGCCGAGGCTTCATCAACGCGAGGCGGCCGCATGGAAGGCCTGGGGCGGGCGCCTCAGGCATGGCCGAATTCTGGGCTTCTGATTTGTTTCCTTAGTTGATTAGAATTCTTCTTAAAATAGATTTAGGGTTTCCTTGTAACTATATAAACATAAATCCGGCCTAGAATACATTGTAGCAACATATTAGAGAGGAGACTAATACATATTGGCTTGGCAATTGCCCCCGGACGTAGTTCACGAGTTGGTGAATGAACCGGGTAAACAACTCTTGTGTTCTTGTGTGTGATTGTTTCTTTCTTGTACGTGTGGGTGTGTTGATTTCTTTGTCTTGATTGCAAACGGAGAGCACCAATTTCACAACACTACTTTGTTCTGTACAGTTGACGAGATGTACCTGGCTTCTCTCATCAACAAAGGCCGGGAGGTTCATACAAAAGGTACCACCGATCCTACTGCTCTTCCAGCTGAAACAGTTCTCAAAATGGCAAGTATAAATGGTGCAAAATCAGTACTCTGGGACAATGAAATAGGCTCACTTGAAGTTGGGAAAAAGGTTGGTTCTCTTCAAAACTAAAATTTATTATCGTTAGGTAAACCTTCTATGGGTTGTCTGATAGCCAGAATCATCTATGGTATCTGTTGTAGGTAAACTAATGTCTGTTTTGAAACTGCTGCACTTCCTGGTTCACTATCTCCGACAACAATATTACTCCCTCCGTCCCGAAATGATCTTCCCACTTTTTTCATTGTTAGTATGAAGCTGCTTTGAGCAATAAATTTAAGTTAACTCAATTATTCTAATGAAAATTTAAAACATGTTATTGATACCCTATTATAAATGCTATCGTTAACAATTTTTAGATGTTTATAGATCATTGCTCAAATACCTTCGTACTAACAACGAAAAAGTGGGAAGATCATTTCGAGACGGAGGGAGTAGTTTACTAAATAGAGAATGGTAGAGGAGATCATTTGTTCGGAATTCAGTAAATTCTTAGTCTATTTCTCCTGCCCAGAAGAACAGAAGCTTGGACCCAATGAGCTGATGAGTTTAGTGTTAGGGCTTCCAGGTGGCTCTGAGATCTTGAAGTAAGGGAAATCAACCGAGACCCTGTTAGTAGCGTCTCTGATACCACTTTTTGGATCATCAAGCAACCATCGGAACTACCACCTTCCTCAAAATCGGACTTGCTATAACCTGATTTTGCGGATGAACTACTCATCTTCCATTTACTCTTGTAATATAAGAGCCCCACAAAAAAGTGAATTATATAAATTAAAAGGGGTCAGAACTGATGAGAAAATGTAATAGAGTACAGTCTACAGTAATAAAGGAAAAACAAAAAACAAAAATTGAATATCCCTAGACCACCTTAGTAATAAGACTGTTTTTAGATTGGATTATACAACTTCAATGAGGACAATTACTAGAGGGGCTATGATTACTAGTTCTATGACGAAGCAACTTTGATATGAAAGTCATGTCTATCTTGCACCACGTGGCTTTCACGAGCCAGAAAGTGTTAGATTTTTTACTTTATGGTTGTGGGTTCGAGTCCCACAACTTGTATTTTTCCATAATTTTTCAAGCTTTATAATGTAATTTGTGCACCCACTTAAAAAATGTCCTCGGTCCGCCAGTGTTCAGGTATTGTAATTGTTTCTGGACGTGTAATGATTTGAACTCTACTCTGCCTTCACCTTTCATCTGTTTGTAAGTACTTCCTTCGTCCTTAATTGAATGTCCGAATTTCATTTCAAGGGTCACTTTGAAAATGTGTGCTTTTTATACATTTTAATAACAAAGATCCATAAATATTCTTGTTATCTACTTTCTCAATATTTAGTTTTACAATAATAAAATGAATAGCGAAAAAATTATACCTGAATTTGGACATTCAATTAGGGACGGAGGGAGTACTAGTCTTTCTTAAGAATATGCCAGACACGATGCTGATCTTTGTTGCCCATGTTCATTACAGGCTGATATGATTGTAATCAATCCTTCCACTTGGTCTATGGTCCCCCTTCATGACTGGTATAAATCTTGACACTTGTGCTGTATAGTACTCCCTCCATCCCTAAAAGAATGTTTTTTTTCCAAAAGTCTTGTCCTAAGTGAGTGTACTTTATTTTCTAGTTGAATTAAGTAATCTTATAAACTACGGAGTAGTATACCGTGTAGATTTGCCTATGTGCTGACATAGTTTACCACTTAAAAGTGTTCAAAAGACAACTCCCTCAATTTCCTTGAAAAACTAAGAATTGACACATTTAAGGACTGACGTGTTGGGAAACTATACAAAACACGATAGGCCCATGAGTAATAGAGGAACAATAAAGAAGGAGAAAATTGTACAAGATCACACATAATACCATAAGAATTGTTTATCCAGTTCCTTCTAATCAAGAAGTACGTTTGGGGGCACTACCAAACCATGATTATTCTCAATAATCTCACAATATGATGTTACAATGTGTTTATGACCGTCACTTGGATATATATAAAATACAAGAGATAACTCTAATCCTAGATACAAGAGAGAAATCAGAAAATAGGTCAAAAATGGCCCAGCCCGTAATTTTGTCGTCGAGTACGACCGTGTCCTTTAATTGACATGCCCGTGTCAATGTTGGCCAAAAAACTTCTCCGGTGACACGGCTGTGTCACCTAAACTGCACGACCGTGTGCGATCCCTATTTTCCTCGCCCTTTTCTTCCTCTTTCACCTAGTCTTCCCAAGTTGTCTCTATCCCAACAATCTCCAACCTATAAACAAAGCCAAATTTCGTGACTACCGCCGTCAAACTCCCACCTAAGTATGACTCCCCAAACACATGTCAGTGGCCAAATTGAAGCAATTGGTAGTGCCCGACCTCTTTCTCTTGAGTTGAAGCTAAGCGAAGCTTCAACGTAGCTGTCGGTTCCACGATGCCTTGACTCTTCACCTCGAGATCCTCCTTTGACATCCCCGCTCACTTGCCCGTTATCCAACCTTGAACTGCGCAATCCTCCATGCTCGACATTATCCTGACCTTTCCATGTCTCCTTAGCAGCCCATTGCGCCACAATTCTCCTAGGTACCACTCTCATGTTGGTGTCGTTGAATCCTCGGTCCCCTCTGCGCCGGCCAACGCCCATCAAATTCTTCCCAACATACCGTTGTGGAATTTCTTTCACCCCGACGATCACCATCCTCCACTGGAATGCACTTTTGCTTTCCCCAAGCGGACCATGTTGTATGTGGTGTACAATATATTCTCCATACCACCCTGAGCTATCAGGTTAAATCCCTTGGTAACCCTCTATGACCGACAATCGAAGGGGACCACACAACCTTCCCTGTCCAGTTGCCCAATGAAAATTAAGTTTCTTTTCAAATTCGGAATATGTCGCACATCACGAAGCCGCAACACAGTCCCGTCCGTTGCATTTACTCGAACGTCACCATTCCACACAATATTGACCAGATTATTACCTCCTAGATGAACAACCCCAAAATCACCGGAGACATACCACTCCATCCCTTCCGCACTAGTGTATGAATGAAACGTAGCGCCCGAATCCAAAACTCACGAATTGGTCGGACTGCTATCACTTAAGACTAATGCATCCGCGATTTCCTTCGCAACATTCAGTCTCCTCTCATCGCCCGACCCCTCTGGACACGTCCTCTTAATATGCCTCCTCTTCCCACGGTTGTGGCACTTAATCGTCTTTGATTTTTAAGCCACCCTACTCTTTTCCCCGACCGCTAGTGCAAGCCCCAATGTTTGCCCTTTGCTTTTCCTATGAATTTCTTCTCTCAGAATCACATCCACGACATCACTAAACTTCAACTTTGCCTTCCTGTTGAAACATTAACTGTTATTACAGTTGTATCCCACATGGCCTTCAAAGAAGATAGCGGGATCTATGCTTTCACTTTGTCGGCTTGGTAGTGCCCCCAGACGTACTTCTTGATTAGAAGGAACGGGGTAAACAATTCTTGTGGTATTGTATGTGATCTTGTGCAATTTTCTCCTTTTTTATTGTTCCTCAATTGCTTGTGGGTATTTGTATCGTTTCCCAACACGACGGAGTAGCAATTTCACCTCTATGCACTATTTTAGAATCTGAATGCATTAAAAGTGTTCTGTCTGAATTTTTATGGCATTATGAATCCCCCTACAATTTGATTATTGCTGAAATCTACCTTAACCTTCCAAAATCTAGTAGAAATAGAAATTCAAATTTTCTTCTGTATAAACCTACTCGCACTTTACTCGTAGCTGATGTTAATCATGTCTTTTCCAAAATCTCTTAGCTTACCTTCTTCGTGTTGGGGTTAGAATCCTAACCAAAAACAAACTAAAGGGAGGGTTTCACTCATAAGAGTAAAATTGGAATAAGAAATAGGCACGTGGGAGAAGTTTTTTGCGAACATGCTTGCACGGCCGTGCAACATTGCACGCACTACCGTGCGGACAGGCAGAAGGCAACTAAAACTTTTCTAGGATTTGGTTTCATAATCGTGGTGGATCTCTTGCTTGGAAAGAAAGAAGTCCTTTCTTGGACATTAATCCTTATTGACCTAGGACTAGATTTATTGCACTATAAATACTTGTGATAGCTTAGAAACAATTTTGTAACATTATTGAAAATGTTGGAGAATATTTTGGCTTGGTAGCGCCCCGGACGTAGTTGTTCTTGCAACGAACCGGGTAAAACAATTCTTGTGTGCCTTCTTCATGCGTGTGATTTACTTTTCGTGTGTATTGTTCTTATTAATCGCTCTATTGTCTTGGGCCATTCCGCTACGTGATTTCGTAACACTTGTTGTGTCCTGTTTTAATAATCAATGGCTCCTATTATTCATTGATTGCTTGTTGCCATCTATCTAACAACATTAGTTGATGATCTATATGCAGCATCTCCAGCCTCGTGTACTGCTTGCGGAGTGAAAACATAGTCTCTGTAATGTGCAATGGTCGTTGGATTATGAAGTATCATAATATCTTGACTGTGAATGAGGTACTTCGGCAAAAGATTTTATATACTTCATCCTCCCAATATAATAGTCCCATTCAAAAAAAAAAAAAAAAAAACCTGTACTCCAATACTCCTAGCCTTTTTTGCATGTACCCCTCTATAATCGCATTAAAACCACACTCTTAGCTTTACTTATAAATGGAACTGTTTCTTTTCGGAGCAAAGGGAAAATGTTAAGATACCATCGAACGTGTAGATTAGCTAGTTAGGGGCAGTTCTAGCTTTTAACCAGATGTTTCGAGTTCGAGCCCTAAGAATGCAACTGCGTTTTGGTAGGGATGAGTTTATTGTCATTTCAATTGCATGTTGCTGAAATCTCTTGCACATTGTTGGTTTTGATGCAGGTAGAAATAATTTCAATGGCAAAGCATGCTTCTACTGAACTTTTGAAGAGGGCAGGCATACAAATTCCAAACAGAATGAATCTCCTCTGAGCTCTGTTTTTGAATTTAGGGAAAGATGAGCGTAGTAGTGTACATTATATCTAAATCCAGGTGTTGTGTCATTATGGATGGGGAGAACTGACCATCAGGAGATTTTATCACGTATTGTATGTTTTTGCTGATTCATCATTTTCGATGGAGTCAAAGATTTACCAATTTTTGGCTTGGAAATATGATGGAATAAAGTAAAATGGTTCAGTAAACTGTCCGCGTTTCTTTGTTATAAATCTGCAGTCAGTCCATGCAGTTTTCGACGCAATTTTCATCGTGGGTCATCTAGAAACAGACTCTTTGTGTTTTAATACAGGGTCAAGGCTGCGAACATCCGACATTGCGACCCCTCTCACCCTACCGTAGGTGGGAGTATTTGCGGCATCGGGATAATGTTGTTGTTGTAATGTATGTTTTTGCTGCTGTAATTTGTGAATCTTAAGTATTACTAGTAGAATACATGAAAAACTATTCATTCTACTGAGGAGATAAGACTAATGTTCCCCTCGTTTTGATGTGCAAGTTATTTTCTTTTTTTTTAAACTCTTACTTGACAGAGCTGGCATCAGTAATTTTATTTTTATTTTTTTGAAACTTTTAGAAAAATTGTATTTTTCAAAAAGCAAGCGTCTCAAAATGTATCAAAATGTATGTGCTAATGTTACAATGTATCAGATATTCATAATGAGACTTATAAACAATCAATAGAACGTTTAGCATTTGTTAACAAGTGCAAGCGCATGTTAAAAACTGAATTCGGGTGTTAAAAAGTATCAGTAGTGAAGTGAAAATGTTAACGAGCTTTAAATAAAAACTAGTATGCCACCCGTGCGTTAAACGCACGGAAGAAAAGAGAGAAATCAATAAAGAAAGTTCATTTTTTAATGATGATTAATGTAAAAAAAAAAAAACAGATGACATTAATCAAAGAGATACTTGTATAAATACACAAAATACTAAAACAGATGTAAGTGCTTAGAAAAGTGCCATCAACATCCTTGGTCAAAGAGGTGTTGTTTCTTGTTTCTTATCACTTCTGTCACTCTTTTTGATATTACTTAACAGGTAAATGAAAGGAGAAGCTCTGTACTCAGGAACAAAAAAAATCTCACCTCAACAATTCATATTCAATATTTCATTCACAGTGAAACTGAGTCAAATGTATAAATTATAATACATGAAACAAAAATAATAATTTCCTCCATCCCAAAATGAATATGAATGACCCCAAAAAAATTA
This sequence comes from Adenophora triphylla var. japonica, assembly GCA_022495995.1. Taxonomy (NCBI): domain Eukaryota; kingdom Viridiplantae; phylum Streptophyta; class Magnoliopsida; order Asterales; family Campanulaceae; genus Adenophora; species Adenophora triphylla. The sequence continues at coordinate 231,767 of JAFEMH010002238.1, read as the reverse complement.
ATTTTGCTCTTGATCTAGAATAAGTATGAAAATTTTGTGATCATTCATTTTGGAACAGATGTAGTACATTGAATATCAGAATTTGGTAACTTGAAATAGCGCTAAATATTGGTTTGATACTTATACAATCTTAAGCCTAACTAAATATGGTTTTTCTAGGATTGTGGATTCTTTGTATAGCCGTCAACCCATAAAAGTTATAAAAAATTGTGAGACCTGCATTAAGTGAACTAAATCAAATACTCCAATCAATAGCAAAACAGAGCACTCCTAATGAGATATAACCTTAGAAAAAAATTGTGTTAATCACTGTGAAAAACAATGACTCACACTGCAAGAAACTCAAAAACTGAATAAATCTTGCAACCAAAAACCGAATGTCATGAAAAGAAGCAACTGCATGCAACTGTAACTTAAAAGAAATATTGAAATATCTAATGTTAAGTACAAATTACACAGAAAGTTATATGAACTCAAGAAACCATAAACATAAATATGTGACCTACGAGAAACAAAAAGCAGCCCAACATTGCTGAAGCTTTATGCCATTACAACCTCCGGCTAAATTCTCAACAATACGAATTAACACCCATCCCAATCACATCCAACCTGTCCCAGATGATCAAACAATTCAAATTTCATGAATCTGTGTAAATAACTGCATGTCTCGTCGGTGAACCCAACCGACAACTATGGCTTAAGGACTACAAAATAGTTAATTACAGAAACCCAATGCGCTTAAGGACTACAAATTTGGTGTGTTAAAACACACGAAAAGAACACTTTTTAAAAAGTTTGTTAACCAACCAAAGAAATTCAACCAAAATACCCAAATTTTAGTTTTTTACAACCAAAAGGCAAAAGTTGTTGAAATTAGTCTTCTGTCAAATCTATGATGCTTCTGTCAATCTTCTTAGGTTTTATCCATTGATTCCATTGAATTCTTGAAGACCTTCTAACTCTTGGACGTTGAAGTGGACTGCCTTGTGCTTCACCTTCATGAGACTACGAAGCTTAAAATAAGTAGCATTATCAAAAAGAAGATGACAATAAGACGATCGTCCATCCCGTCCAGCACGCCCAATCTCCTATAACTACAAAATTGTTTTAGCTAAGAATAATATCTAATACAATGACAGGTAAATGAAATAATAAATCAACATGGACATATTCTTTAGGCTTTCTGGTAAGCTGTAATGAATTACCTGAAACATCAGTACGGAACATTTCAGCTTTGGTCTTAACACCAAATCATATTGTTCAGAAAGTAAAGAGACATATTTATACAGTTAAAACTCATTGTGTGAACATAATTATGGGGACAGATGATATTAGGCAATACAGTTTGTGTACCTAATCAGATGATTGATGATATACTACACACTCCGTCCCAAAAAAAGAGTTGCACTTACCATATATACTCGTCTGACATAAAAACAGAGTCACGTTTTTGAAAGATAAATTTCTTTTATTGCAATTTTGTGGAAGTACACACAAGTGAAGCTACACTCTTATAAAATGTGCCATGTATAAATCGGCTCCTTTTGTGGGACAGAGAGAAAGTGTTAGCAGCAATTGATAACTTGATATGAATCAACCACAAAAATCACTTTAGAGTAATGAGCATTGTAAACTACTGTTTGTGTCAGTATACTGTGATCTGCTAGTCTTTGCCATACCTGGTACCATTTGTAGATCCATTTGCATATTTTTGCACATAGGTACCTTGGAATGCTGCTTCACACATTTTTTTACTGGCATAAAAAGTTGCTAATTGTCTGATGGACCTCACTGATGTAATCACTTCTCACTGAATCAAATGTTTGGTAGCTTTTTTGTTGAAGATTTAATATCCGATTGAGCGAACAAACCTCAAATCTAGGATCAAATAATACCTTAACACCCCCACCCCCGCAGTTATATTTAACACCATCTTTTATGTGGTTTATTAAGAAATAATCACTTTAATGGGTAACTGCTTTGATATGCACAAAAAATTAGACTTACCTGGCCAGCATTAGTGTCAAATTGAGCTTGAACTTCATCAAGTAATGCAGGCCAAGATTCCAGCTCCATCTTTTTCCATGATAACACAAGATCAAAAATCGGTTGTAGCTGATCTGTATACCCAATACAGAAAAATTAGGAAAATTCAAATTCAAATTCAAATTAAAATAGTCATTATCCAACAACTGCCAGAAATAGTAGCTTACCAGAGAGAGGGAATTTCGAAACAGTTTCTTGTAGCGTCCGTACCCTGTTAAGTAGAAACTGCAACCCCGACAACGCCTTCATGCAAGAAAAGAAAATATGCCTCAGATGCAGCCATAAGAAAATCATATGCAACCACAGAAACAGAAGCTTTCTTGAAGAAATGAATCAAATCTTAAATGAAATTTAACATTAAATGATTTAGACCAGATATAAATGGAATCACAAGCCCAACCTTAGCAAGTGGGGTGCTCAAAGGTATTGCCAAGATCATTTCAGTCACATCCACAATTTTCTGAAGAGCATGATGATCGTCCCATTATTTTAGAAGAGAAAGAGTTCGCTGCTTCAGAGCTACAACTGACTTAACCATTTTAGACATCACAGAAGCATTGGAACTCTACACAAAAAATCAAAAGACTTAAATTAGAAACTGAGAAACGTAGATCTCCAATAAAAGATAATCCAAGCACACAGACCTTGTAAAAGTTGTAAGCATCCGGAGATGAAATGAACTTCTGTTCATGCTCCAGACAGAGACGCAATAAGTGTTCTGGCACAAGTTTATCATCCAAACTAAAAGACGGTAAATCCTCTAAATCTGAAAATAATGTATTAGTGAGAGACGTAATAAATGGTCACATATGGAGCCTTCCAAAAATAATCACCTTTGATCACTCTTATTCCCAGTGTATAACAGTTCATGAATGAACATAATCTCACATAGAACCCGAGATACTCGCTTCAATTCTTCTCTATTGTTTGGATGACCAGCAAGAACTTTCATTCGATTTACCTCAATGAGAGCTTCTACATGGGCCCAATTTCCGAAAACTATAAAGACGATGTACCTCTTAAACATTCAGAAACCCAGACTGATCTAACCATCTGTAACACACTATTCTGATTCTGGAGTAACAAAATACACATCAACATATATCCGAATTAATAGCAGCCAATGAACAATGTATCACAAATACATATGTTAACAACGTACCACAAATACATATGTCGGCACGGGACTATAACTAATAGCTAATAGCAATACGTCTCTATATATACATATATAGTATATTACATGAGATTATATGTTTCATGTCATAACTTAATGAAAATTAAGGGTACGTCTTGCCTTGCATTGACGCAGTACTGTTCAAATGATTATTGTCCAAGAGGAGGACCTCCAAATTCCACAGATTCTTCAGTTCTAAAGGATAGTGAAAGGAAGCATTTCACAATTTGACAAGCGAAGTCATGAACAACAAACAAAAAGAAGCATTAATCAGTAAAAAATAATATTCTTCGTAATACATAAGCTTGAGGATCAGTGTAATCAATAAAGAAGAATGGAAAAAGTCAAAAGATATATATATATCTTGAGCTGGGAATGATCGTGAGAGTACATTGACAACCCTTCAGATCCTGCAAAAACAAACCCAATACATATTAGATGAATCCCAATTTAATTGTAGTACCAAAAAAACATACCTTGTTGACTGTCGAGCAAAAGACGTAAATTGTTATCAGACAAATTGAGTGTTTGAAGGTCCTTAAATGGTAGAAAGAGGGAGACATCCAACACCCATTTATTGATTTCTCCACGGGGTAGTTGCTCTATGCTGTTGAGAGAGAGCTCTATCACGTGCCCAGTATATATGAAAAAAGTTCAATCGTTTTTGTGCCCTAAATAGCAGATGCCCTAAAATTTCAGATCCAAACAATGAACGGCGAAGGATAAGAGAGAGAGAGAGAGACAGAGAGAGAGAAAAGCATATACCCAAGTAGATCGTAGAAATCGTCATCGCCATCGTTGAAGTAGATTGACATTGAAGGTTGAACGAAGAAGGAAATGATGGAGAGAGAGAGCGCGGCTACATAGAAGAAGAAAGAGGGGACGGCGACCATGAATGGGGACGGTGAACCGGAGGTAGGGGCAGTTTTGTGGAAGAAGGGTTTTTGGATTAACGATGAAAGGGAGTAGAGAGAGAGAGAGAGAGAGAGAAGAAGAAGAAGATGAGGGGGGATTTCAGGCCTTCACGCTGAATGAGGGAGAAGAGCGATAGACAATTAAAGGCCGAATACAAAAGGACCAAAGCGTGTCTTGTAAGTTGCACAACACCAATTTGGGTATTTAAAAATAATTTAAATTCAAAAAGCATGCAGCATACATAGAGAATGATGCTTTGTAATTAATCCTAGTAGTTAGAACATTAAAGGCTGAAATAAGTTTCCAGAAATAGATTTTCATTTTCCCGCTCTTTTTGCTGTTTTAGAAAAGAGAGCTTATTCACTTCAGAAATCCGTTTTTGGGATTCAAATTTCTACCGTAACAGAAATATTTTGAATTATGTCTACCTATATTAGAAACAGAGCAATTGAGAGGGGTAAAATTGGAATTTGGAAGTAAATGTTGTATTTTTGGATATATAAGTTTATACAAATTGGATTAATTTAATGGTCTTCTTTCTTTACACGACAACCTTAAAGTAGCAGCTGCCTAGGATGATTGTCATGTGATGGTTCAAAGTCAGCAATCATCTTTCTTTACAGGAAAACAAAATCAATAATGCAGTCACCTTGTATTAATTTAATGGTCTTCTTCACATTTGAGTAGCATGACAAAAACTATGGCGCATTTCAAATGACACGAGCATCAATCCAAAGAGCCCACTCTCAGGAGGACGTATTACAAATTTACAACAAATGGACAACCACAACTGTTGCTGACTCACAGCACACCTAGGCTTCTGTTGAAATGGCTGAACTGTTAATTGAAGACATTCATTTGAAGATTAACAAACAAGGACCGATAGCATGATTCAGAAATATATAAATTCTTTGTAAAGTGAATGTCCAAAGATGTTAAAATGCTAAATCCAACAAATGATTAGAAATGACACGATTTGAAGGGAAAAAATGGAAAATAGAGTAAGTTTATAGGTTAAAATCTAGAAATCAGACAATTTCTAGGAGACCAATGAAAACAGAGGGTGCGACTATTTCTTTACAGAGAGGGTATGATAAGGTAACCAATTTCGGAAAAGAGCTACTAACTTAAAGAAAATTATTAATGTTTGCACAAAAACAACCAACAACTAACTACAAATCTTTAGATAAGTAAGTCATACCTCACGGAATGAGAAGCATAAACATGACTTAAGAAGGGATTATAGAAAAATAATATTAGACAGGATAAAAAACAACTTATTGTGCCCCAAGAGACAAATCTGGGATCCATGAGAAATATTTGGTTTACCATTCTGTTTATATGCACCATTTATCGACTTCAATGACAACAAATATGTTTTCGGCATTTTATCAAACACCTCATGAGCATGCCCCGACTTCACCATGTATCAAATTCATAGTATTCAAGGGATTACCAAGAAACAAATCCCATTCCATCTCCATCTATAGAGGGATAATACTAATATTAGCAATCATCTTTAATCAGTAAACAAATGTAACTGAAGACAGATGGACAATCAAAGATAGCAGAAAGAAATTTATAATACCATGAAACCAGAAGTCTCTGTTTGCCAGCTAGTAACAAAAATCGGGCATCTAGAATCTCAAACTATATTGAAAAACCACCTGACATGTTTTCACAAGAGAAAGAACTGATATAGTATTAGTTTGAGTTCTAAAATGATTACAGTAAAACCCATTACAAGTGTTTATTTTGCAATCAACATGAATAACCTTGACATCAAATTGAAACTGAAATTGAAGCCCTAAATTGAAACTCTAAATCAAAGCCTCATGGGAAAGAGAGTTGAGAAATAATATTTCTTTACCGGTTAAAAGTTGCCGGGGAAACAAATCGCAGCAAGAAAGACTCAACAGCGAGTCTCTTAGTTCGCCTGTGAACCTCGCACGTGACCTTGGATAGAAGGCTGGACTAAGTTCCGATTTGCACTGCCTGATTGGATAGCTATATTTTGGGTGCGGCGACCATCAAAGGAGTTTTTGGATTAACGATGAAAGAGGGTAGAGAGAGAGAGAATGGGGTATTTGGGGAAGAATTGTTTTTGAATTAACTATGAAAGAGAAGAGAGAGAACGAAGAAGAAGATAAGCGGCCGGAATATCAAACGTTTTGCTTACCAGTACGCTAAGGCAGGTGAATGTTTCCAGAATGTTCCAAATTTGAGCGGGAAAAAGGAAGTGCTTATTCACTTGAGCTTTTATATATATATTGATGTCATTCGGTTATTTATATAAATGATGCATCATGTTTTTTAAACACATTTTTCCGTTGCACCCTTAATGTCTAGAAATATTGAACTTTTTTTGGTGTAGTAGAAATATTGAACGTGAAATTCCATTAAACTTATTTTGACCTCTTTTCTATGGCTGCAATTTTTTTAATTTTTTGTATAATCACATGTTTTTCATGTGGCTTGTGATGCTGCCATAAGAAAATCTGGGTGCACCGGGACCGAATAACACAGGATACTTCGGCTCCTTCCTTGCTAAAAAAAAGGCCTACACACAAGAAAACACGTTAACTAGGCCGGGGGTGACTCCGCGAACCCTCCCGCGTGAGAATGAGGTTAGTGAGCTCAAGGTGGTGAAGGTATCAACGGAAGCTTTTAGAGAGAGAGAGAGAGAGAGGACAGACCTGGTACAAATGAGCCACTCCTCTTACTTTTATACTTCCAAACCCCCATGTGCCTTGCACATGGGGGACACGTGTCAGTCATCCACATGGTTTCACCAACCACTTTCTCTATAGTGGGATTTCACTGTTCACCTGATCAAATCAAGCTACAGTGGACTGCAACACACCGAAGCGGGATGTCCCTCAACGAAGCCGCAAGCGACAAAGGGTTTTCCGGCGGCTATGTCTGTGGCGCAACCCGCATGGTTCCTGGCGACTCCCGCACAGGGACCCCACTGTTCACGCCACTCCCCGGGGGTTGACCTTGTCTTATCTACTTTCCTATATCCGTAGGCGGGTTGGGCCCATCTCGTAACGGCCTTCCCGCCATTGGGCCAAACCTATTGTCGTATTATATCAATGGGGCCTTTGTTCCATTATTCCGTTAGGCCCATTGTGCTGCCTTGTGGCCCAATTGACCTCGGACCCAATCACATTTTACAATATCACATCAGAAGCCCCCAATTTCGAGACCTGGATTATTCATGATCCAGGCGAGAAATTTATCCGGTTGCGCGGGCTCGTCATCTCGCTGCTTCCCCTCAGGCATACGACAAGACCGTGCTTCGACACGTGTTCATACACGTGTCAGACTGGGGTTATGGGCCATGGGTAGTGCGTCAGAGCCGTGCGCCTGGGGATTCGTGCTTCCCTTTAAATAGCTTTATTAAGGGCGGGTGAAATTCAAAAATTTCAATCGTCGTTTTTCCCCTGAGACAACTTCGAACGCCCTTTCGTCTTCACAGCACCTCTTCGTCTTCATCGTGTCAAGGTTAGTCCATCATTACACATTTCTCACTTTCCGGTTACTCTATCAACTATTTTCTCTCTATTTTCCGGCGAACGGTTTTTGAGAAAATCTCTATTTCCCATCGATTTCACCGTTTATTTGCCATATTTCTTTGAGATTAGTGTTTTTTGGTTACCATTCTTCGAGTTTTAAGCTTTCTGGGTCCTCTTTTGACCAATTTCATCGCTTTCTTGAAGATTCCGCCACTTCTCCGTCCCGCCGTCACCTTCGTCATCTCAGTTTACCCTTCAACTTTTCCAGGTATTCTTCAACTTGATTTCCCGCATCCTCTACTATTTTCGCTTTTTACTTTCGTTTTTATTACCTTGTAAAAATGGCGAGAACCAAATGTTGTACTCGAGCCATTCGATTTGGTCGGAGTTTGCACACCTGGGGTATTACAGGTGGTCAAGGGGGACATGGGTTAGGATCCCGCGTGAGGATCTGAACGTTATGCTTATGCGACATGACGCTGAAGCCGCAGTTCTGAGCACTTTAGAGATTAGGGGTCCCCCCTTTTTGTCTAAGTCAGCCCCCATGCAAACCTTCCATAACACATTTGAACTATGCTCGCACATTTGTTCCTTCTACCATTTTCGCTTTGAATCTAATTTCTCTGATACTCGCAATCCCGCAGCTCCCAATTTATGTAGTCGCTTCTCTGAACAGGTTCAATCCAGTTCAGGCGAGGAAAAAGAGATGTCTTCAGCCCACTCTTCCTCCGACCATGATGTCTCTGACACCCTTGACGCGGGAACTTCTTCTCGTGCCCGTTTCCTCCGAAGCCCGTGCTCTCCTCGAAGCCCAGGTTTCTTCTGAACAACCCAATGTCATTGCTCTCGCGTCAACCAGTACCTCATCTTCCATTGTCCAAACCCCCATTCACCAAAAGTATGGCATCGACCACAACGTTTATCGCATTGAGACGTACAACGACGATGAAAGTCTTGCCGTGATGCGACAAAGGACTGACGGGGTTATTGCTTATGTCTCGCAGTTTGAGGCCGGCTCGACTCCTCGATCCATTTATTTGCGCCTTCCTACACCAAGCCCAAGCCGCCATTGTGGATCTTCATCCCAATGCTTTCCGAGTTTTAGTAAGTTACATTGTCATATGTCGCCTCCTGAAACACGAGCCCTCTCTCCCCTTGTTTGTTCATTTTTTTCGACGGCTACACCTCCGTCTCCAAGCGAGAAGGCGTGGTTGAGAAGCGTTTGTCTATCAAGTATAGGCAACAAAAGATCCTTACTCCCCTCCTTAGCAAAGTACATTATTGGCAATCAAAGCCGCTGTTAATCACTTCTCGCATTGGTTGGTCACATGATGGTGGCGACTTGGGTGAAATAAACCCAAAAATCCTGACCAAACAAGCCTTAGTTTCTGGGGATTCGTGTCTTAAAGAAAGGATCCTCCAAGTCCTGGCCGCTGCATCGGATACCGGGTTAGCTCTGTTTTCATGGCGAGAAATTCTCTCTAGCCCAGCTCTTTTGCGAGAATGCGGCTTTCCCGATTTCTCTTTCCCGCCCGACGAATCCCGCGTGACGATTACTCATATTCCTTATCCCTGTTGGGATCGTCATACTAAAGGTCGCTTTGAATCAGAGTGTGAACCCTGTCGAAAAGACGATCATTGCTGCACTGCTATGTATGACGTATACAGTATGTATTCTCGCCTCTAGCACTATCTTACTTCTTCATTTCCCGCATTTATATTTTCTTTTCCCGTCATAGTGATCTTTCCTTTTTCTTCTCGCAGAATTTCGGAACATGTCGCTTGCTCAGCGCAGGGAGGCTCTCTCCAACATGGATGGTCGCCACAAACGGTTGGTCGACACCCGCCAAGCTTCCCTTAGCCAAGCCACTGAAAAGGTGGCACCTACTTCAGCTCACGGGAATGACTCTGAAGCCATCGCCAAAGAGCGGGATGCCGCTGCTGTCGTGAAAGCCGCTGGAAAAACCGCAGCCACCAAATCCCGCAAACCACCCAAACCTAGGACTCCATCTCACGGGTCTGGGCTACATTTGGTGGATGAAGCTGACCCTGAGACTCAGAATGTTTTAAGTAATGAGCCCCTGACTACCAATGTCGCTGCGACGACCGGTTCTTCCGGCGGTTTACCAAGTCCTTCTGCTCGCCCCAGCAAACGATCTCGCACAATTGACGACGAGCCCTCTGAGCATACTGTTAGAGTCGAAACCTAACGGTTTATTTTATATCCGCAAGCGCACGGGCTATTGTAATATAGCGGGTGCAAGTACGAGTCGATCCCACAGAGACAGGGTTTACTTTGGTATAATTTTGTCTTTAGAAAATATAAAAAGGATTGGGGGGTAGATAAAATTTGTTTTTAGAATAATAGAGAGCATAGACAGAAAATACTTTAATTGAATTCTTATAAAACGAAGCATTCTCGGGATTGGAAATCATACACATAATCTTATTCATCAAATTGTCATTGTCTTAGAAATAAAAGGTTTTCATAAAAAGCAAGGATGGTATGTTAAGCCTACACTATTTCGGGCTAGGACAATAGCGTTTGTATTCTTCACTAATTATGTTCTAACTGTTTGAGAAATCCGTTTATGTTTGATCCCGCCCGTCACAAACGGGCATTCCGGCTTATCTCTAGCCGACCATAATTAGTAAGAATCCATTAAGGACGGAAGTTCAACATACTTTCCATTAAAGGAACATCCCTAGGCCATTGAACTACTCTCGTGATCAATGAACCTAGTTTCTTTATATGGTTCCGTCAATTGAGATTCTCCGCTAGGTACTTCTCTCAATTGATCGAATCATACAAATTGGATATCGCCAATAAGTAAGGCATTTAGAGAATAATATAAAGAAATTGTTTTAGATGAAGAAAGAAGACAAGACTAATCATTTTTTAGATGATGAATAAGCATGTTTTGAGTTTCCAACCCCAAGAATATGGGGATTACTCACAAGCCATTTATAAAGTAAAAACAATTAAAATAAGAGATTGAGTAAGAGAGACTTATGATGAACAATTGCTGGAAATAATGCTTCTTTTATTGATCTTCTTCCAAAGTAACTTTTAAGAACAAAGTAATGACTTGATCTTCAAATCTTCTTAGAAATTGATATCACAAGTATTTCGTGTTTTCTATCTATCAACTATCGTATTTCTCTCTAATAATTCGTACTTAAGACTCGATCTCTAGTGGTCCTATTTATAAAAAGGAGGGAACTCTTCAATCGGGTGCAACCAAAAGGTGCCTTTACATCGAGCCACGATTTGCACGGCCGTGTCAAGGAAGTTGCACGGCCGTGTGACCCTTGGCGCCGCATTTGAATTCAAGCCTTGACACCTTGCACGGCCGCTCCTACTTTAGCCGCACGGCCGCTCCGCCCGATGACACGGGCGCTCCCTCTTCAAGACACGGCCACTCCATATTTTAGGGCCAAAAGTGGCCTGAAAAATGCCAAGTGCACGGCCGCTCTGACTGGTTTTCAACTAGGAGTGCTTATTTGCTTGGTGTCCCTTCATCTTTTTGGACCAAAATGTCCATGTATCCTTTGTATATATAAAATGACCCTAAAACCCGTCTAAAAAGGCAAGAAATATACCAAAAGCGTAAAATCTAGAAAATAAGGAAAAGAAACTAAAAAGTATAAGAAATGAAATGAGAAATGATGTTTTATGCTATAAAAGTATATAAAAATGAGGATAAATGACTATATAATAGTCACTTATCAAACTCCCCACACTTAAACCTTTGCTTGTCCCCAAGCAAACTTATAATGAAATATGGGGAGGGAGAAAAATATGATTTGATCCTCGTAAATAAAGTAGCAAGCCCTTAAATGCCTTGTAGATAATGCCTTTTATCTATCTACTCATATTTTGAATACCTTTAAAAATTTATTTAGGAAGAAATATTTTAGGGACATTTAAAAGAGATAAGATGCAAGACAATAACCTAGTATAGCATATATAGAATTTTGATCAAGTAAAGCATGCTAGAAGGAAGAATTTTCTTGGTAGAAAAAGCCATCACTTTTTAGAGTGATTTTTTTTTTTTTTTTTTTAGAAAAGATGAATTTTATTTCTTTAAGATGTACAAGAAAAGGTATAGACATTTATTCACAATTTAGAAGTTCCGAAGATTTGCATTACATTCTTGAATCACAAGGGTGAAGAATGGGTGATGGTAGTGGAAAAATCTCGTCAAAGTCAAACAAATTTATCTCATTTTTGTACGTGTTATATTTTTTGCAAAGTCCTACGTTATTCTTGATCCTTTCAAGTAGGAGACATTGTGGTCGCGAGCCCCATGTTCCTAATACTTAGATCAAGAATACTTTTGGATATTATTTCCGTTTTGGCAAGGAAGCATCGTCGCAGCGAACGCCGTGCCCCGAGTTACTTAGGAGATAATTTCTTTTTGCTTTTGGTGATCATTGTCACTCTTTTTTTATTAATAAGATAAAAGTGTTTTTTTCTTTGACTTGATTTGAAAATGGAAAGATGGAATTTATGAAAGGGTGTGATTCAAGGGATGCAAACAAAAAGGTGCTTCTAAAAAAGGGAATAAAATATCTAATAAAGATAAAAAATGTACAAACTTAAAGGAATATAAAAATTTAAATATATAACCAAGCATAAAAGAATTCCTTTCTAATCAAATGCATTTTTCTTGATGAGATTCTATATTGTGCTATACTAACTTATGAGGCTTTCAATTATTTCCTAAAAAGATCCCTTATACTTTTCCTTTTTATAAATTTCTAAGTGTATAGAAAATATGAGAGGAAAGATAAAGGCATTTATACTAAGGCAATTGGCAAGCATAATGATAATGATTTTTGATCATCATAGGGATTTTTTTTTTTTTTTTTTTTTTTTTTTTTAATTACTATTATACAAGCATAAAAGAGAAAAAAAAAATGCAACTAAGTTAAAAAAAAGAAAAAATTATACTAGAAAGCGATTAAATCTATCCTAGAAAGCAAGTAAATTTTAAAAACTAGAAAGCGAAAAATAACTAGAAAAATAAAAGGATAGATTTACCCCCCCACACTTGAAATGAACATTGTCCTCAATGTTTCAAGGAACAATGCCAAATCCCGGGAGGGTAGAGAAAAAAAAAAAACTTACTAAAATGGTGGTGGTGGTGGTGGAAAGTTGTCCCAATAGTTTGCCCCATAGTTGTAAATGTCGTCAATCCTTCCTTGAGCATATTGAATACGACCATCCATTTGGCCGAGTTGTTGAAGGATTTGAGCATTTTGCTCAAGCAATTGACCTTGTTGGGCAAACATTTGATCGAACCTTTGGTAAAAGTCGGGTGGCAATGGGGCTTGATTCTCTTCTTCTTCTTCTTCTTGATCTCCTCCTCCAATAGCATTTGGGAATATCCAAGTCTCGGGATCTCTTATCCGGATGGTGGGGAGATTATTACTTGGGAGTACAATGTAGGGCGTTTTATCCGCTCCTACTAACCAATTATACTCATTATTCCCCCTCACCGAAATGAGTTGCATAGTTCGAAGAGTTGGAATATCCAGTTTTGTTGACCCTCTCACTTCAACCCACTCATTTGGAATTTCAAAATTGGAAGTGTTTGGCAAAAAGAGTAACTATACCCCCATATGAATTTCTCCATTAAAGGTGGGAGAAACAATGTCACCAATCAACTCAAAGAAGAAATTACAAAGGTTCATCCTTCTTCGCTCCCAAACAAAACACCATAAAACAAACAACTCCTTTCTATTCACGGTTCCCTTATCTTCCCTAGCAAAGAGGGTACAAGCGAACATCCTATGAATGAGGCGGATGGATGGGTGAATGATAGAAGAAGCTTTGGCACTTCGGGAAGTATAGGATGGAAGGCCGGTAATTTGATTCCAAAAATAGTCTCATTGTATTCAATGGGCATGTCGGGAAAAGACTCTGTTTGGAAAGACAACCCCAAGATTCTACTAATCTCAGCCAGGTCAAATGAAGCTCTCTACCACCCAAGCGAAAATCCAAATGGAATTGATTAAAAACTCTCCTGTCACTCTACAATTTTCCTCCACAATTTTCACCTTTAAAGTACTCAAAAATTCTAAGGTAAGGACCTCATAGGTTTTCTCATGTCTTTGAAGGAAGACATCGGACCTCATTCCCATAAAAGGGTAAAGAGCGTCCCCATAAAGTCCTAATGCTCTCAAGGCAAGCCTATCGTGAAATTGGGTTGGCCTAATCCTTTGAACTCAAGGCAACAAAACGTGCCGTCTCCCTCTGAGTTCTAAAATCAATCCCCAAAGTTGAGAGTAGGATTCAAGTTAGAGGAAGAACCTTGCTCTTTTCGAGACTTCTTTGTTACTCTCTCTGCAGCCTTTCCTTTCCCTTTGGTAGCCATTTATCTCAACCTTAAAAATTTGAAAGACAAGAGAGGTGAAGGAGTTCTTACCCGAAGAAATCGCTGAATAAACCCAAAATCTCCGATGCCCAGCCACCGAAATGTCCAAGAGCTTCCTCCTTAACCTTAATCTTGAGCAATCCCTTCGAATTTTATGAAATGGGTGAAGGGTTTTGGTATTTTTCGGAATTGGGGTTTTAGGAGGGTTTTTGGACTGATTTTGATGGTGGAGAAATGGTTGAGTGATGGATTTGAGGATGATTGAGGGTTGTAATGTGGGTTAGAATGGTAGGAAGATGGGTATTTATGGTAGATGGGGCGGAGGTTTTGATGGAGAAGGATTGAAGAAGGAGTAAATGAGGGAGGAGGGGGAAAGGTGCGTCTTTGATCGAAACGACGCAACTCCCCAGACGCCTCTGCACGGCCGTGTTAAGGAACTTGCACGGCCGTGTCCCTTTTACCGAGTCAACACATCCCAACTCGATATGAACCGCACGGCCGCTCCAAGAAGAGCCGCACGGCCGTGCGAACGAACTTCACCACTTTTTAAATCTTTTTCCCTATAAAATAAAGTTAGCACAAACAAATATGATAAAACAAAAAAAATAAAATAAAATAAAAATAAAAATAAAACAAAAATAATCCATCGGTTACCAGCCCGATGATGCTTGTTTTAGGTCCTTAGCTTGACCCCCTTCCCGGTAGTAGGAGATGCATGATACTTGGTTGGCCTCTTGTCATTGACAACTTGCCATTGCAATCCTTCCTAGGTAATGAGTATCTTCTGCGGTAGACATTTCTTCCATCCCGACTTCTTGGGTAGAACAAGTGACCTATAGTCTTTGCACTTTCGAAAACTCGAAGTGACCTCCGTCTTTGTTCTTTTTGACTTTTTCACCGCATTGTTAGTCTTAGGACATGCGTAAATATCTAATATATCATTACAAATCAAAGGTTCATTATTTATAGGATCATTTTTTATTTCTTCCTTTGATTTTGTTTCCTCACCCTTTAGATCTTCTTCACTAGGAATCCAATTTTCTTCGCTAGGGGTGTAGGTCTCTTCAATTGGGGTCCAATCTTCTTCACTAGGAGTATAGGCCTCTAAATAGGGATCTTCGAGAACCTGCCTATGCATACTAAATTCGACCCTTTCTTTCCCTATATTTAGGGAAAATGTGCCATTTTTCACATCTATGATTGCCCCCGCTTGATGCAAGAAATGGCCTTCCTAAAATGACGGGAATATAATGGTCTTCCGCCAGATCCAAAATAACAAAGTCGACAGGGATGATTAAGTTCCCTACTCGACAAGGCAAATTTTTCATAATACCAACGGGGTATTGAACGGATCGGTTCGCAATTGGAGAGTTATGGTCATGTGGGTCTAAGTTCCCTATACCAAGCTTCTCGCTAACCGATAATGGCATTATACCGACGCTTGCTCCTAAGTCAAGGACAGGCGTTATCTATGTTTATTACGCCAACACAACAAGGAATGGTGAATGTACCGGATCCTTTAATTTTGGAGGGTCTTTATTTTGCAAGACGGCGCTCACCTCCTCCGCTAACATAACATTCTTATTTTCTTTTAGCCTTTCTTTTTCTTCTATTAATTTTTTTAAAGGTTTAACGGCTAAAGGCATATCTTCATCCTTCCTAAAATAAGGAATGTTAACATTAATGGCATCCAAGTTATCAAGGAATTCATCATAATCCTTGCCTTCTTCTTTAGGGGATTCCGTCCCCAAACTAGTCTCAATCATTGGAGGGATTGGACTGTGATTATTTCTAGGGCATTCATTCTTCTTTTCTTGCTCATCCCTAGTTTTTACCACATTAACTTGCTCATTTGGCCTTTGAGGTTGACCGGGAAGACTCCACTTGTGGTCTATTCAATGGGGTAGCCTGTTGAGCTTGTTGGGTTTCTAGCATCTTATTATGCGCCAAGTTATCAAACCTAGCATTTAACAATTTAAAACATTCCCTAAATTCATTATTGATCTTTTCTTGGGAATTTTTATTTTCCACTACGAAATCCATTATAAGATCTAATTTACATTTAGGGGAAAGGTACTTGCATTGTTGTTGAAATTCTTAGGTGCAAACCCGGTGGTTGTGTAGATGATTGCGGGTTAAGAACGTTGTTATTCTTATAGGAAAAATTGGGGTGATTCCTCCACTCGGGATTATATGTATTAGAATACATCCCCCTTTTTGCCCAAAAGAATTAACGAAGTTCACTTGATCGTTAGAAGTAACGTCAAGCAACTCGCGATTATCCGTACTATGTGAGTTAGACCCACATAGTTCGCATAACACATTTACACTAGCAATGGGATTGACATTAAGATTTTCAAACTTTTTCAAAAGCATGTCAACTTTAGAGGAGAGAAGAGTAACCGCATCAACATTATATTTACCGGGCGTACCTTGTTGTTGCTCCCTCTCGTTTGACCATTGGTAATGGTTCAATGCAATGTTTTCAATGAGGTCATACGCCTCATCTACTCCTTTCGTTCATCAAAGCTCCTCCCCGCAGCGCATCAATGGTCTCTCTTGTTTTAAAAATGAGACCGTTGTAGAAGGTGTGAACAATCAACCACTTTTCAAGCCCGTGGTGGGGGCACATTACGAGAAGTTCCTTGTACCGTTCCCATGCATCATACAAAGTTTCACTATCTCGTTTGACGAAGTTAGTGATCTTTGTTCGTATCTCGGCGATCTTGCTTGGCGGGAAAAATCGACCAAGGAAAGCTTCTTGAATACGGTCCCATGTTGTCAATGAATTACGGGGACCGAATTCAACCATTGTTTCGCCTTATCCTTGAGAGAAAATGGAAAAAGGCGCATCCGAATCGCTTCTACCGTAACACCTTGAATACGTGTAGTATCACAATATTCAAGAAATGTTTGGATGTGTAGATGGGGGTCTTCGAAGGCGGTCTTGCATTGTATTGGTTATTCATAACCATATGCAATAGTTGCGGCTTTATTTCGAAGTTTGCCGCTCCGGCATTCGGCACAACTATAGGGGATCTAGTTCCTGGGTACTTGGGTTAACAAAGTCCCGTAGGGTCCTAGCAGTGTTTGCGGTTCTCCGTCCATGTGTTTTGTAGGGCTTCTCTAAATCTTCTTAATCTTTCGTGAAAGCTTCTTTCGGGTTCCGGATCAAAGTTGTCAACAAATGTCCGAGACCGTTTCATAAACTACAAAAAAAACACTTGAAGAGAAATTAAACGCACAGATTATAGGATAGGAAAGCAAAATAGTAAAAACAAAAACTAAAAATTTGTAGTAAAGACAAAAATAAAAAGTAAACCGTTGTCCCCGGCAACGGCGCCAAAAACTTGTTAGAGTCGAAACCTAACGGTTTATTTTATATCCGCAAGCGCACGGGCTATTGTAATATAGCGGGTGCAAGTACGAGTCGATCCCACGAGACAGGGTTTACTTTGGTATAATTTTGTCTTTAGAAAATATAAAAAGGATTGGGGGGTAGATAAAATTTGTTTTTAGAATAATAGAGAGCATAGACAGAAAATACTTTAATTGAATTCTTATAAAACGAAGCATTCTCGGGATTGGAAATCATACACATAATCTTATTCATCAAATTGTCATTGTCTTAGAAATAAAAGGTTTTCATAAAAAGCAAGGATGGTATGTTAAGCCTACACTATTTCGGGCTAGGACAATAGCGTTTGTATTCTTCACTAATTATGTTCTAACTTGTTTGAGAAATCCGTTTATGTTTGATCCCGCCCCGTCACAAACGGGCATTCCGGCTTATCTCTAGTGACCATAATTAGTAAGAATCCATTAAGGACGGAAGTTCAACATACTTTCCATTAAAGGAACATCCCTAGGCCATTGAACTACTCTCGTGATCAATGAACCTAGTTTCTTTATATGGTTCCGTCAATTGAGATTCTCCGCTAGGTACTTCTCCCAATTGATGAATCATACAAATTGGATATCGCCAATAAGTAAGGCATTTAGAGAATAATATAAAGAAATTGTTTTAGATGAAGAAAGAAGACAAGACTAATCATTTTTAGATGATGAATAAGCATGTTTTGAGTTTCCAACCCCAAGAATATGGGGGATTACTCACAAGCCATTTATAAAGTAAAAACAATTAAAATAAGAGATTGAGTAAGAGAGACTTATGATGAACAATTGCTGGAAATAATGCTTCTTTTATTGATCTTCTTCCAAAGTAACTTTTAAGAACAAAGTAATGACTTGATCTTCAAATCTTCTTAGAAATTGATATCACAAGTATTTTGTGTTTTCTATCTATCAACTATCAGTATTTCTCTCTAATAATTCGTACTTAAGACTGATCTCTAGGGTCCTATTTATAAAAAGGAGGGAACTCTTCAATCGGGTGCAACCAAAAGGTGCCTTTACATCGGCGATCCACGATTTGCACGGCCGTGTCAAGGAAGTTGCACGGCCGTGTGACCCTTGGCGCCAGATTTGAATTCAAGCCTTGACACCTTGCACGGCCGCTCCTACTTTAGCTGCACGGCCGCTCCGCCTGATGACACGGGCGCTCCCTCTTCAAGACACGGCCACTCCATATTTTAGGGCCAAAAGTGGCCTGAAAAATGCCAAGTGCACGGCCGCTCTGACTGGTTTTCAACTAGGAGTGCTTATTTGCTTGGTGTCCCTTCATCTTTTTGGACCAAAATGTCCATGTATCCTTTGTATATATAAAATGACCCTAAAACCTGTCTAAAAAGGCAAGAAATATACCAAAAGCGTAAAATCTAGAAAATAAGGAAAAGAAACTAAAAAGTATAAGAAATGAAATGAGAAATGATGTTTTATGCTATAAAAAGTATATAAAAATGAGGATAAATGACTATATAATAGTCACTTATCACATACCGGCCATCTATCTGCTGATGCCGGTCCTTCTGAGACTAAGCTCGCAAGTTGGTTAGTGTCGGGCTTCAAAATGCCAACTGATAACGCCAGTCTTCTGGCCTTGAGTACCGAGATTGGCGCTGTTCCTGATCTTCCTAACCTTGATATCCGGTCCGCAGACCAGGATTATAATATGCTTGGGGGCGGCATCATCCAACGCTCATGCGTTCCTCAGCGGGTTAGGGAGTATGAAAATCTCAATGAAGATTATGGTGTCAATGATGCGGGCTTTCATCTCGCAGGGGTATGTGGTACTTTATTTCTTGCTTTCCATTTCACTTTTCTTTTGTCTTAACCTTTTTCCCTTCACAGATTTCGAGTATACTATATGGGTTAAGGAACCGTTGCGGCAAGGCTTGCCTGGATTTGGAAAAAAGCGAGAAGGATTTGAAGCGAGTTCGTTTGGAGAGGGAGAGAATAAAAACCAATTTTCATGAGCGAGAACAGTATATCGCCGCCCTGCAAGAAGATAAGGCCAAGCTTGAGCAAACTGAGAAGGATCTCCGCCGCGAGATGGAATCAATGAAAAACAAGTTTGAAGAGCAGCAAAAGCTCTTGGCGGCGGATTTGGCGGCCTCTGTGAAGAGCAATCTCGATAACAAAACTGTTATCGCGGAACTTCAGGCTACCATTGATGACAACAAACTTAAGGCTGAGGCCGAAGCTATGGATTTGTATGATAAGGCTTTGATTCAATGCATGCGCTCTGCGGCGGCAAGCTCTCGCGACATTCCTGCTATTACCCCTGAACTGATTGCTAAATGGGGCTCAGAAACCATGTATAGCGATTTTAGTCGCTTGGGTCATAGCCTGGTTCCCTATGACAAAGAAGAACTTGCTGAATTAGCCGCTGATGATCAACTCTTGGGCAAGCCCGCATGGGAGGTCCCCGCTTTGGCTAACCCAGATGTGTTATCTCTTTGGACCGACCTTTCTGGCGAGAAGGCCAACGCTTATAGGGAAGCTAAAGAGGCCGCTCGAGCTGCACTCGATGCTCAAGCCGCACCAGATTCTCCATCTGCCTCAGACGACAACCAGGACGGTCCTGCCTCTTAAACAATTTGTTTTTATGAAACAATCTTTGTTCAAGTCTGTACTAAACAATTTACTTTCCTGGCTTTTAACTTCGTTTTTCATACTTTGGTTGTCGCGGTTTGTGACTTAGCATTGAATGTTCTCTTTTGTTGAAGCCGCGAGAATGCGGTTTCTATGACTTGACAACTTTTAACAATTTTTTGGATGTCGCGGTTTGCGACTTTATATCTTTGCTTTATTCCGCCTATTTGCTATTTTTGCTTTTGATATTTCATCAAAGATTTCTTTACCGTACTTACCCACATACATACTACTCCCTTCAAAAAAGTGAGGCTTGTCTTTATGCAGCCTTACTCAATTGTTAGGGTAATGAGCGACAATATTAAATGGCCTTAAAATGTCACAATTGACGATTTTGCGACTTTATTTCTGATTGTCGCTGAAACCACTATTTTACTTTTTCTCTCTTTATCTTTGGAATGTCGCCAATTTTGCTTCGATATTTCATCGAAGACTCTTTACCGTACTTACCCACATACATACTACTCCCTTCAAAAAAGTGAGGCTTGTCTTTAGGCAGCCTTACTCAATTGTTAGGGTCAAAGGCGACATTCCTTGTGAATGACTTTCTTTATGGCGACAATTGAACCTTTTTCCCAAGCCGCTAGGTTTGGTGACTTGAATCCGCTATCTCCAAGTCGTCGCCTCTTCACGCCCATAAGAACTTTGGGACTTTTCTAGGTGCCTGGAACCACTATCTCCAGACGTCGCGCCTGGGCCTCAATATCCCCAGGTCGCAAGGTATGGTGCCAAGGAACCACTATCTCCAAGGCACCGCCCCTGATCTCGCCCATAAAAAAGCTGGGACTTTTCTAGGTGCCTGAAACCACTATCTCCAGGCACCGCGACTTGGAACCATTATCTCCAAGCCGCAAGGTTTG
Organism: Adenophora triphylla var. japonica; assembly: GCA_022495995.1. Classification (NCBI taxonomy): domain Eukaryota; kingdom Viridiplantae; phylum Streptophyta; class Magnoliopsida; order Asterales; family Campanulaceae; genus Adenophora; species Adenophora triphylla. The sequence continues at coordinate 210,814 of JAFEMH010002238.1, read as the reverse complement.
ACTCCTGAGCCTCGTTGTCCCCAGGTGGTCTCCCCTTTTCTCGCCCGTTAAAAAGCCGGGACTTTTCTAGGTGCCTGAAACCACTATCTCCAGGCACCGCGACTTGGAACCATTATCTCCAAGCCGCAAGGTTTGACTCCTGAGCCTCATTGTCCCCAGGTGGTCTCCCCTTTTCTCGCCCGTTAAAAAGCCGGGACTTTTCTGGGTGCCTGAAACCACTATCTCCAGGCACCGCGACTTGGAACCATTATCTCTAAGCCGCAAGGTTTGACTCCTGAGCCTCGTTGTCCCCAGGTGGTCTCCCCTTTTCTCGCCCGTTAAAAAGCCGGGACTTTTCTAGGTGCCTGAAACCACTATCTCCAGGCACCGCGACTTGGAACCATTATCTCCAAGCTGTAAGGTTTGGTGCCAGGAACCACTATCTCCAAGGCATCGCGCCTTCTCCATGCTTTTGCAATCCATCTTCAAACTTTAGCGGCCTCTTTCTTGGCCACAGACTTTATGCTTTGGCGGCATCCATCTCGGCCACCATCTTCAGCTTTAGCGGCATCCCTCTTAGCCACTGACTTTATGCTTTGGCAGCATCCATCTCGGCCACCATCTTCAGCTTTAGCGGCATCCCTCTTGGCCACTGACTTTATGCTTTGGCGGCATCTATCTCGGCCACCATCTTCAGCTTTAGCGGCATCCCTCTTGGCCACTGACTTTATGCTTTGGCGGCATCTATCTCGGCCACCATCTTCAGCTTTAGCGGCATCCCTCTTGGCCTGGTTTATGCAATCATCAGAAAAGAAGAGAATCACAAGTTTTTACAAATTGCTAATCCTGCGACAATCGTGATGACAGTGTTTCTCGCCATTACTTTCATACTATATACAAATTTACATGCCATCAGATCGACAAATTTTACATAACTTCTCCTTGCTATCAACAACCAACAGGACAAAAGAAAAAGTTATACAACTTTTGAGATCTATGGCAAATAATCAAAAGGAGACAAAATAAGGTTGCCGCGGCATCACTGATAGAATCGCTTGAGGTGGTCGACGCTCCAAGCGTTCTTCAACTCTTCTCCATCTTGCTTTTTCAATCTATAAGTCCCTTCTCGCACGACACCTGATATCTGGAAGGGGCCTTCCCATTTCTCGTTCAGTTTGGTGTATCCAGGCTTGACTCCAGCTACCTCCATGCTCCTCAGAACCCAATCTCCCACGCTGAAGGATCTTTTGCTAACTCGCTTATCATGCTGGGATTTCATTCTTTGCTTGTAATTGATCATTTTCATTCTCGCATACATCCTTTTTTCGTCAACCAAATCCAAGTCATTGCACCGCCTTTGCCCGTTTCTCGCTTCATCATAATACGTAACCCTGTAAGTCGGCAATGCCATCTCGGCAGGCGCCATGGCCTCCGACCCGTAAGTAAGGGCAAATGCAGTCTCCCCCGTTGAACCTTTCACGGTTGTTAAATGCATCGTACCATAGGGCTATAGGCGGCTCTTCGAGCCAAGCTCCTCCTCTTCCTTCCAAATTCTTCCGCAAAGTGACAATGATGCGTTTGTTGGCCGCCTCACTTTGGCCGTTACATTGCGGCCTGTATACTGCCGACATCCAATGCTTGACATTTACTCTTGCACATTCCGCTGAAAACTTTTTCCCAAATTGAGTGCCATGATCTGAAATGATAGCTCTTGGAACTCCATATCTACACCAGATATTCTCCTGCACAAACTTTATCACCTGATCCTCACTGATTGTCGCCAAAGCTTTAGCCTCTGTCCACTTTGTAAAATAATCTATTGCGACAACCACATGCTGGCAACCACCCTTGGCTTTCGGGAAAGGCCCTATCAAATCTATTCCCCACATGTCGAAAGGCCAAGTCGGCACAATAGGCGTTTGCTCGGTGGCTGGTTGTCGCGAAATGTTGCCAAATCGCTGGCACTTCTCGCACTTCTTAACATATATCTCTGCATCTTTCCTTAAGCTGGGCCAATAGTATCCATGAAATAATATCTTGTCAGCTAGCGTTCTCGCACCAGGGTGGCCTCCACAAATACCATCATGAATTTCAAATAGTACTTTTTGCACCATACTCGGCTCAACACACCTCATCAGCGGCTTCGAGAAGGATCTCCTATATACCACTCCATCCTGCACTGTGAACCTTGGAGATGTCGCCTTAATCATCTTTGCCTTATCTTCCTCCGGCGGCAACTCTCCTGTCAGCAAGAAATCCCTCATTTCCGTAACCCAATTCTTCTCGGCATCAACAATCTTCGCGATAAGCGGCACATCGCTGACACGGCATATCTACATATTCCAATGGAGGCTCGCTAGCTGAACCTTGCCGTCTGATCCCTCTGTCCTACTCAATTCATCAGCACGCGTGTTATCCGCTCGGTTAATCTGAATCAACTCCCAGAATTCAAATTCCTTTATAATACTCCTCGCCAAATTGCAATACTTCATCAAAACAGAACTCAAGACCCCATAGTCGCCTTTCACCTGATTGACAATCAATTGGGAGTCTGAATGAATCGCCACCTTGGTCAATCCAATATCTCGCGCTAATTCAATCCCAGCAATCAATGCCTCATACTCTGCTTGGTTATTCGAAACATCGAACTTAAACCTTAAAGCCTTTTCGTACACAACTTCCTTATACCGGCGAGGTTAGGGTGATTCCCGCGCCACCCTTGTCCTTCGAAGATGAGCCATCGACATATAAGACCCAAAGAATCGTGCGGTCTTTCCTTTTTCATCGATAGATCGCGCCCAAATTCCTGGCCACTTTTTCTCTTGCCGCGCTCTCCATCTCTGTTCCTCCCGCGATCTCGTGAAAGATGTCTCCACAATGAAGCCGGCAAGTGCCTCGCGCCTTGATTGCCCGGCGAGATTCATACTTCAAATCAACTTCAGTCAACTCAATGGACCATCTCAATAACCTTCCAGCAGCATCAGGTCGTTGCAAAATCTTCCTCAAGTAAGCATCACTCAATACCACAATAGTGTGCGCGACAAAATAAGCTCTCAGCTTCCGCGCAGCCACCACCAAAGCGTATGCCAGCTTCTCCGCGTTGAAGTATCTTGACTCGACCTCGCTTAAAGCCTTCGAAACATAATAAATCGGCCTCCGATGCACTCTTATCTTCTCGCACTAAGACGGCGGCCACGGCCAAATCTGAAGCCGCCAAGTATAGGAACAACTCCTCCCCATCCACAGGGCTACACAGAATAGGCGGCTTGCCCAGATAAGCCTTGATTTGCTCAAAAGTGACATCGCACTCTTCATCCCATACAAAACTCTTCACCCCCTTCAATACTTTGAAAAACGGCAAACACTTCTCGGCCAACTTAGAGATGAATCTCCCCATGGCAATAATCCTCCCATTTAACCTCTGAATCTCGCGTATCGACTTGGGTGGCGACATATCTAATAGAGCCTGAATCTTCTCGGGGTTGGCCTCTATCCCGCGTCTGTTCACCAAAAACCCCAAGAACTTTCCCGCCGTAACCCCAAAAGTACACTTACTAGGATTTAACTTCATTGAATTCCTCCTTAAATTCTCAAATGTTTCAGCGAGATCCAACACATGATCATTCTCCTTTGTTTTTATCACCATATCATCAATATAAGCTTCCAAGTTTCGGCCGATCTGCCACTTGAAGACCTCATTCACCATTCGCTGATATGTCGCTCCAGCATTCTTCAAACCAAACGGCATCATCTTATAACAAAAATTACCTTTGGGAGTTCGAAATGCCGTTTTCGCCTTATCTTTTTCACACATCTTAATCTGGTGATACCCCGAGTATGCGTCTATAAAACTGAAGACTCTATGCCCTGCAATCGAATCAACCAATTTATCAATCTTAGGTAGCGGGTAACAGTCCTTTGGGCAGGCGGTATTCAAGTCAGTGAAATCAATACACATCCGCCACTTCTTGTTCGACTTCAGCACCATAACGGGACATGCCAACCAGACTGGATATTGAATCTCCTCTATGATTCCTGCTTTCAACAACTTGTCTACTTCCTCCATGACATCATTCTCCTTCTCAGGCGACAAATGCCGAACTCTTTGCTTAAAAGGCTCAACATTGGGATCGGCATTCAAGCAGTGCAGAGCAACATTCTCGTCAATCCCCCTCATATCCTCTGGTCGCCAAGCGAACACATCCAAATTATCTTTAAGGAATTCCACCAATCTTTCTCGCTCATCCCTGAATAGTTGCTTCCCGATTTTAACCCGTTGCTCCGGGAAATACCGATTAATCTCTACCTCTTTAAGCTCTTCGCCGACCTGAATTTCGGGTTCATCTCGCGTTTGCAAGGTCTCAACTTCCATTCTTTTTCGCTTCTTAACAACTTTGCTCTTGGCGGGAATTACCTTGGATTCACTGAATACATTGCCTGTAGGCCGCCCATCCTTATCCTCAACCTCTATCATCTCACACTCTTCTTCGGAACTATCCAAAATCTCTTCTATGTGGGGCTCTTCCAATTGAACAAACTGGACTACGTTGGCGCAGCTCCCGCTTGGCCCTGTCTTTACAATTTCCATAGCGAGGTCCATATCTTCTGCGACATCCGGTTCAGAGCTCACGCAATTATGTTGCCGCAGCACCATCATTTCATCTCGCATAGCCTCAACGTTCGCCCCTGCGACAACCATAGCTGTGCCATTCTTCATACTCTCCGTTACTTCCCAGTCATCCCCAATCTCCACAGATTCAATCATGTTGATCCTCAACTGGCTGGACTTAGCTCTTGTTGTCATTGAAATAGTGGAAGCCCCCTTTGCTTTTATCATTTCTTTCTTCTTTCTCGCCACCGCGATAGCCTCACTCCTCAGACATCCCACACCTTTGGGAGTCGGATACTTTACTCTCTGATGCGGAATAGAGAGTACCATTTCGAAACTCAATAGGAAAGGGATTCCAACAATAGCATTGTATGCGGAAACCAAGTCGATAACCATAAACTCCACTTGCTCGCTTCTCGCAAGCTCTCCTTCACCAATCTCTACCTCCAGCAGGATAGTCCCCTTCACCTTGACTGAGTGATTTGTGAATCCCTCTAAATATCCTTTGTAGGGCACGGGATTTGCATCAGTATAGTTCTTTCTCTTAAAAGCTTCATAATACAACACATTCCGACTTGCCCCTGAATCCACCATCACACGCTGCACCACATTATTCCCTGGACAGATAGTGATAATTATTGGCTGGCTCCCATGGGCCTTTGTTGCCGCCAACTCATTCCTTGAAAAACTGATCACCCTGTCCTCACTCGCAACAAACGGTGGGATATCAAAACTGTGCGACAACATCATGATCTGGTTGTCCAATTGAGCGACACTAGGCAATGGATCCTGAATTACAACCACAACATTTCGATCCTGAGGTCCTTCTCGCCGCGTTCCCTCTTCTCGCCTTGTGCTGCTCTCCAGATATTGCTTAAAGTCGCCTTTGTCTATTCTCGACTGAATCAACTTCCTTAAATTGTAACAATCCTCAACTGTATGCCCCTTATCCTTGTGAAAGTCACAATAACTGTTTTGATCCCGTGCCGCATAGGTGTCCTCCCTAATGGGGTACGGTTCAGGGAAATCCTCCTTCCTCAAGATCTCGCTCATAGTCGTATTCAGCCTGCTGAACTTGACTATCCTTCCTCGATCCTGACCCCGACCACGGCCGGTCTTGCCACCACCGGAGCGATTCCCGCTTCGACCTCCTTTTTCGCCTTTAGTTTCTTCCTTCACAACCTCAATTCTTTCTTTAGCACTTTTCCTACTAGGTGCCGCTGCTGGTGGGGCGGCCTTAACTACTTCTTTCTCCGTACCACTGCAATACGCTCTAACCCTCTCATACAACTCACCAGTTGTCTTGGGCAATCGCATACAAAATTCGGCCTTGAAAAGCCCAGGCAGCAATCCCGAATTAAACAACATAATGATCTCGCTTTGACTGACATCGGCAATCCGATTCACAACTCCCATAAACTCCGTCGCAAAAGTCGAAATGCTCTCCCCTCGCTCCGTTTCAAACTACACAACTCGGTTTTGCGCTGGCCGGGCTCTGACCCACTAAATCTCGCTAAAAACTTACTTTTTAAGATCTTGATATCCGAGTACGTATTCCACCGGTTGGGCCGTAAACCACTCCAAAGCATGATCGGCCAGTGGTACTCGCAAATGCCTTGCAAATTACGCCTTCATTATTTGGCCAATAGAGACAAAGTAACTTCAAATCCTCCAATATGGGTGCTAGCTCTAGAAACCCTAATAACTTGGCAAATTAGGCATGCGGAAAGAAGGATCGGGAGCTGCCATCTGAATATTCTTTGCAAATGGAGCCAAGTAGGAACCTTTTATCTCTACGGATTTGGTACCCACCTCTAACTCTTTAATTTTCTTGGCCATTTCGGCCATCTCATATTTCCATTTATCATCCTCATTTTTCTTGGCCTTTTCCAGCTCCGCGGCTTTGGCCAACTCGACGGCTTTCAAAGCCTTTGCAACTTTAATTGCCTCTGCAACCTTCTCGGCTTCTGCGGCCTTTTCTCTGCCTCTCCTTTCTCGATGCCTGTGCTCCCTTTCTCGCTGCGCCAATTCATCTCGAAGAGCTCTATCAGAATGCCTTGATCTCTGCGACCTTTCCCAGACATAAGTTCCATCATCAGAATATCTTGAGCGACTTGGCACATAATCTCTGTCAGCAGTAGATCCCTCGTCACTTTCATAGCCGTAGTAGTAAGAATCATCCCGCGAGTCTCCTGACTTGTGAAAGATTCTTCTTTCCATATGATCCGAGGACCTCCTCTTGCTCCCTGCAGTCTCAGATCTATCTCTATTATCATCTCGCCGATTCCGCTTTCTTCTCGCATTTTCAGTGTGGCGGCATATCCCTTGCGTGCCTATCTACCCTTCTTGACACGCCCGACTAGCCGTCCGCCTCTCTCTCTTCCATCAACCTCAACCGACAATTCTCAAGGGATATCAGTGACCGGCTGGCCCATCCTTCTCAATCTCGCATTGTTCGCTAAAACCTTCATAAACATGTCGTTTTCCTTCCTTAATTCCTCGGCCAGCGCTCTCGCGTCACCAGACTTGGAAGGGACTGGATCTTGCGCTCCTTCTTTCCCTTTATTTCTCTCAACCCGCTCTCTCTCTTCCCGCCTTCTAGTACTTCTGATTGCCGAGTCGGTCTGGGAGGTATGCACATCTCCATCCCGCGCAGTCCCTGATCTGGTCCTGCGGGCATCCTTCACATTTGGAGTTTCCGTCACCGGAATCTGGGCTCCTTTAGCCTGAGTGCCCTTTTCTTGCACCATTCTGACCACTTTCTGGGTTTACAAATAACTTCAAACCAAACAAGCCAAGAAACAACACTTAATAACAGCCTTGAACAAAACTTCTGGGGAACTATAACAGTACCGTCAGCCTACTGATGGACACCCCACCGACTGCAAACACCTCAAATGGACCTAAGAAATCATCACCCCACGCTTACAAACTTTAGCAAGGAAAGAAATTTAGGTCTCGGCAACGGAACCAGCTGATGCTGCCATAAGAAAATCTGGGTGCACCGGGACCGAATAACACAGGATACTTCGGCTCCTTCCTTGCTAAAAAAAAGGCCTACACACAAGAAAACACGTTAACTAGGCCGGGGGTGACTCCGGCGAACCCCCTCCGGCGTGAGAATGAGGTTAGTAGCTCAAGGTGGTGAAGGTATCAACGGAAGCTTTTAGAGAGAGAGAGTAGAGAGGGACAGACCTGGTACAAATGAGCCACTCCTCTTACTTTTATACTTCCAAACCCCCATGTGCCTTGCACATGGGGGACACGTGTCAGTCATCCACATGGTTTCACCAACCACTTTCTCTATAGTGGGATTTCACTGTTCACCTGGTCAAATCAAGCTACAGTGGACTGCAACACACCGAAGCGGGATGTCCCTCAACGAAGCCGCAAGCGACAAAGGGTTTTCCGGCGGCTATGTCCAGGGTGCAACCCGCATGGTTCCCATGACTCCCGCAATAGGGACCCCACTGTTCACGCCACTCCCCGGGGGTTGACCTTGTCTTATCTACTTTCCTATATCCGTAGGCGGGTTGGGCCCCTCTCGTAACGGCCTTCCCGCCATTGGGCCAAACCTATTGTCGTATTATATCAATGGGGCCTTTGTTCCATTATTCCGTTAGGCCCATTGTGCTGCCTTGTGGCCCAATTGACCTCGGACCCAATCACATTTTACAATATCACATCAGCTTGCAATCTATATTTAACCACTTTTTTTTTTTTATTATTACCCAGGTTCTCCAGCTTCGCCGGATCAATCCTGCCGAGGCAATTACATCACTATTACAACACCAAATGGCTGCTCCAGTGCTCCTGTCAAGATTTGAACTCCCCACAATGAGGTTGCAAGTCCAGCAGTGCTGCTTTCTTAACTGCACGGATGTGTCCCTGGGGACTCCTAAGGACCCTGAAACCCAAGGTAGAAATTAAACCACATAAATTTTCCTTAGGAAGAATCGAACCGATGACTACCTCTACTCTACGAAAGGTCACCAATATATCATTGGGCCAAGGCCCATTAGGTCTATATTTAACCACTTAAAATATGGGGTGGCTACATGAGTTCAGTAGTTTTGTCGGGCCCTTTAAACATTGTATTTTAAAAAAAAAAAGCCTCGCATAATTGCTGAGTTTGTATCCATAATGTTATCTCGTGTATGCGCAATAAAAATAATGAAATCAATGAAAGAAGGCAAAAAAAGATGAACTAAGACCGTCTCAGGGTACACGAATAGGTTATATTTTTTATTAGAAAATGTTGCTCCCTCCGTCCCGACTTAATTGATCCTGATGCTGACCAAATATAAAGATTGGGCTTGGCCCAAGTTTATTAACAAGAAAGCGGCAAAGTGGGCCCAAATTAGAGTGCGACCCAAGAAGAAGAAAAGGATATAGGCGGCCCAAGGAAGGAAGGCGAGACAGGAGTATCCCACTAATATCATTAAGAAGGGGAGAAGACCAAGACGTCAAACAGCGACACATTATGAGGAGAGCCGGCGATAAAGAATAATGGCAAGACATGACGTTAAAGGCGACACAGTCGGATAAGGCGAGACATAATGATGAGGCGAGATAGGACAAGAAGTGACTCTATCCGGCGAGAGAAGGATTCTTGTTAATGTTATTCACCAGAGGCGGCATATAAATATCTACCAAGTGGGACCCATTAGACGGTTATGCATTGGGATTGATGATCACGTGATTAGGGTTTACTTTATGAAAGGACCAATGATATGGCGACACGTGGCAAGGTAGGGCATGAAATGTGAGGATGTCATGTGCAAGGCACGAGGATGAGGGGTATAAATAAGATATGCAGGCTTCATTGTCAAGGTACGTTGATTAATACACACACAACCACAAACACTCTCAAATTTTGTTGATTTTCCCCTTTAACAAGCCAATTCTTATCCTCACGCCGGAGGGGCTTTCGCCGGAGCCGCCCCCGGCTTAGTTGACGTTTGATTGTGTGCAGACCAGTCGGAGAAGAAGGAGCCGGAGATATCGAAGTCGGACTACAACGGTGAAGTTGCTGTTGAGGAAGGTCCTAGCAACATCAAACTGGTTCCGTTGCCGGGACGTTTTCTCTTCAAGGGTTGAAGTGTTATCCGCGGTGGCTCGAGATCGGGGAAGCTACGTTTCCGAGATCGTGAAGGTGGGTTGTGGACGATTCAAGGGGTGTGGAGTTTATTGGTTGAGTTGGCGTTATTAGCAATTTGTAAGCCGAAGTTTGATGTTCTTATTATTGTTGGAGTCGATTGATGTTTTGTAAAATTTGTGGGTTGGAATAGTTGAATATTGTGATATTGTTTAATTGGGTTGGAGTAGATTCCTGTTTTTTGCAAGTATTTGTATGAGTTGTGATTCAAAGTTGTTCGTTAAGAATTGTTCTAATCTGGGTTTGGTTGTAGAGTTTTGAAGTCGGATTTTGTGAGTTGGTTTTGTTTCGAATAGCTGTGATTTGGGTGTTTTTGGTGGTAAGGTGTAATTGAAATCGTTGTTGAAGATTTTGGAGAGTTTGGTGTTGAAGAAAGGTTGTTATTGCCGGGTTTTTTATTGTTTGTTTCGGGTTTCGAGCGATCTTCAAATCTTCATAAGATTTGCAGATTTTCGTGGGTGAAGTTCATAAGTTTGATTGCGTAAGAGGAAAGAATGTCAACACCAGAGAAGAATATGGTAGTGGGCCAAAAGACTGTAGCGGGAAGGAACATTGTCACTCCAATTTCGGGGTTTGGGAATATCGGTATGGGTGGAGCGAGAGATACTTCTTCCTCGCAGCAAGTAATCCCAGAAGAGGCGGAGCGAGATACTGGCGAAGAGAGAGAGAGAGGAATGTGATGCCGTCACCACCAGAGGAGGAAATAGAGAATGAGGAAGAAAGTTTGAGGATCCATAACGCTCTGATCATGCAATTGATTGAGAACAACAAGCGACTGAGGGCGATGAAGAAGAAACCTACTCCAATCCCGCAGGGATTTTTAACGGCGACAATAGAGGGAGACAAGGGAGCAAATAAGGAGGTAATTGTAGTAAATGAGGAGCGAGAAAAGGAAGTAGAGCCTGAGAAGCCAAAAGAAGTAGAAGCGAGAATAGATGGGTCGCAAAAGCGAATTGAAGGAACACAAAAAAGAAAAGCGGGAGAGTACATGGAAAATGGAAGAAAGATCAAAGTTTATCATTGGCCACACACTTCCCAAGTGTCGTCCCTCTATTGTGAAGAAGAAGAAGGCGATACTGCGTCGAATGAGGCGGAGGATGGCGAGAAAGAGTTGAGAAGTTTCAAAGATATGGAGAAGCCCAAGGCGATAGAAAAGGAAAGGGTGTGGGGTTAGTCGTTTTGGAGAAGAAGACGTTTTCAAGAAACAAATGGCCGAGATGGCAAGGAGGTTAGCGGAATTGGAAAAGGGTGGTGCAGCTTGATAATGAAAAGGACTCTTTTGTAGCCCCTTTTGCTAGATATATTCAAGAGGTCGAGACAGCTCCGCATTTTCGCTTGCCTCGCTCTATCTAAATATGCGGGAGTCACCACCGCCAGGACTCACGTAGCGGGATTTGAGGTGACAATGGCGATTCGACCAAGGATGATGCTTTGTTATGCAAGACTTTTGCTAGTACCTTGGAGCTTCGGGCTTTGGATTGGTTTGTACGGCTGACTCGCTAACTCTATATTGGGGTACCAAGACTTTAAGAGGAAATTTTTGGCGAGATTTGGATCAATGGGAGCTCAACCAAGAGTGCCGCAGAGTTGATTGGCATTAAGCAAAAAGACGGGAGAAGGTCTTGTTACTTACACCAATAGATTTTTGTTAATTGCCAATCAAATTGCCGAGATTGATCCCAAATACGTCATCATGATGTATATGTCGGGTCCGTTATCCGAATCATTCAGAGGGAGTTAAGAATGAGATTACCCGCGACTTTGAGTGAGTTGCATGAGAGGGTCAAAGCGCATCGTGGTGGCGAGGATGTTGATGAAGGAGCTTCAAACAATGGAAAGAAAAGTGTTAAGGATCGGATTGAGTATGTGAAGGAAGGGAATGCCGCTCGCAAGGAGGTCGAGGGAATCGCGGGCGAGGCAGAGGTGGAGGTCGCAATGGAGGCCCAAATGGAGGTCGTGGAGTTAGAAGAATGATAAGGTTTACAAGGTTGGATCGCTACACCAAGTGAAATTCTGCGAGTGTTGATTTGCCAGCACCTTTTGAAAGGAATGATCTTGGGAGAGTTAACATGAATCAATTCTGTAATTATCATCGGGAGCGGGGTCATGAGATCGACAATTGTTATAATTTGAAAAGAGTAATTCAAAACCAAATTGAAAGGGGTGCGCTGCAAGAGTATGTATGGCGGGGAGCCAAATGGGGCGGATCAAGGAGGAAATGGAAATAGAAATGAAATTTTGGTGATTCACGAGCCTACAAGCATTACTTGCCTAAGTAATCAGATTATGTCGCTATCCCACACTTGTCACATTCCCGCCTATCCACCCAGTGAAGAAAGGATGATTAGTTTTTCAAGACGAGAGTTGGCTTTAACGCCAAGCCATGGATGCCAACCAATTGTAATCACAATCGCCCTCAGAAATGATATTTTGCATCGGGTTTTAGTAGATTACGGAGCAAGCCGAAACATTCTCTATTATGATGCTTTTAAAAGATGCGATATACGAGAGGCCAATTTGGTGCCGTATAAAGGATTCTTGGAAGGGTTTACTAACCACACTGTGCGGGTTAAAGGAACGATTTCTTTGGCGGTAGAGATAGGAGAAGATGAGAAGGTGAGAACTCGCACTGTTGAGTTTATGGTTATTGATTTGGTGTCGCCTTATAATGCTATTGTGGGCATTCCCTTTATGCAAAGCTTTGAAATGGTGGTATCTATCCCGCATCAGCGGGTCAAGTTTCCTACGGCAAAGGGGATTGCATGTTTGAAAAGTGAGGTGAAGGAAGTTATCCAAAAGAAGATTGAAATGCAAACAGCGGCGAGCAAGCACAAGTTCACTTTCTCTTGCTTTAGCGTGCGGGATGCGAGGATAAATATGATCACCGACTTAGGGGGATGTGAGAGTTGGGAGGAGACAGAAAGTATGAAAAATAAGTCGGCAATCATAATTATTGAGGAAAGAGTAGAGGATGAAGTTGTGAAGGAAAGAAGTTATGAGCGAGATGTGGAGACAGAAATGATGCAGGAAAAGTCAGAAAAAAATTTGATGGCTTTGATGGTGATGCAAGCAGAGATGGCTTGGTCTAGATCCACGTAATTTGTCAAGATGAAAGAGCCCCATATGAAGAAATAGGGGATTCGGAGAGTGAGGATTGTGATGAAGAGATCATGATGGACACCCGGGGAGTATGTCGCATGACGAGAGAGAAAAAGGGGAGAGTAGCGGTATTGGGATGAAGAGAAATGTCGATCGGAAAAAGGCTACTGAAATTGAAGTGTAGACACACCGCAAATGCGGGATGAGCCTGATATTCAGGCGGCAGAAGAATTGGAAGAAGTGATTGTGAATGATGGATATCCCGAACAGAAAATCAAGATTGGGCAACATTTGAAGAAGGAAGAGCGGGATATGCTAATTAATTTTTTGCGAGATAACATTGATGTATTTGCACGGAGACCCGGAGGATATGTGCGGAGTTGATGAAAATGTCGCCTTACAGTTTGTCTAAATCGATCCAAATGTAGAGCCTTTTAAGCGAGGAAGGTGAGATACTTATCTCGGAAAAGGAGAAAGCGGTGATCGGGGAAGTAGAGAAGTTGTTAAAGGCGGGAATCATTGAAGAGATCACTTATCCGATCCGGCCTAGCCACTTGCCCAAAGGATGGTGTTGAAGGCGAACAAGAAGTGGAGAATGTGCATAGATTTCCTGATTTGAATACGGCATGTCCCAAGGATTGTTATCCTTTGCCAAAGATTGATAGACCGGGTGGATTCTATTGCGGGACACAAGGTGTTTAGCTTTATTGATGCTTACTCGGGGTATCACCGGATCAAGATGCTTGAAGAGGATAAAGCCAAAACGACTTTCGGGACTCCCCTTGGAAATTTTTGCTATAAAATGATGCCTTTTGGTTTGAAGAACGCGGGGCGACATACCAAAGGATGGTTAACAAGATATTTAAATCGCAGATTGGGAGGAATGTTGAAGCTTATATTGACGATATGGTGATCAAGACCAAGGGGAGGATCATTTGGCGGATCCGTGAAACTTTTGAGAACTTGAGAAAGAATTCCATGAAGCTTAATCCAAGTAAGTGCACCTTTGGAGTAACTGGCGGGAAAGTTTTTGGGATTTCTTGTAAATCGCCGCGGATAGAGGCAAATCTGAGAAGATCCAGCGTTAATTGATATGAAGTCGCCCAAGACCATTCAAGAGATTCGAGGTTAAATGGTAGGGTGATAGCTTTGGGACGATTTGTGTCGCGGTCGGTGAGAAATGTTTGCCGTTCTTCAAAGTACCGAAAGGAGATCGAAGTTTGCTTGGGATGACAAGTGTGAAGAAGCTTTTCGTAAGATAAAGGAGTATTTGGGAAAGCCGCCCATCTTATGTAGCCCGGAAGGAAGGAGACCATTTATATGTCTACTTAGCGGCATCGCATTTGGCAATGGCGGCGGTATTAATAAAGGAGGATGGTGGCATGCAAAAACCGTGTATTATGTTTCAAAGGCATTGAGTGAGGTAGAAGCGAGATATTTTAATGCGTAAAAATTGGCTTATGCTTTGGTAATAGCGACAAGGAAGTTGAGGGCCTATTTCCTATCTCACTATTCTTGTGTTGACCAATGCACCCTTAAGAAAGATTTTACAATGTACGGCGATTCAGTGGAAGGCTTCTTAAATGGTCGATTGAATTAACGTAATTTGATATTCAATATGAGGCGAGAAAGGCGATTAAGGCTCGAGCTTTGGCGGACTTTATTCTCGAAACTTCATTCACATATGAAAGAGAGGAGATTGAGACTCAAGAGGCAAGGAAGAGGAAGGCCAAGTCGCAGAGACCACTGAGCGGAAGAAGAGAAAGAAAGACTGCGGGATGTTGGGAATTGTTTGTTGATGGGTCCTCGGCTAAGGACAAAGGCGGAGCGGGATTTCATTAAGCTCGCCAGAAAAGATTGCACATATGAGAAGGCCTTGAGGTTTAAGTTTAACATGACAAACAACCGGGCGTAATACGAGGCGTTGGTGGCGGGTTTGGAGTTATGCCGAGATATCGGAGTAAAGCGAGATAGTCGCCCACTCTGACTCTCGATTAATTGTTAACCAAGTAAAAGGAAGATATGGAGTAGTGAGTGCAATTTTGACAAAGTATTGTGAAATGGTAAGGCGAGATTTTGCAAAGCTTTGATTATTGGGAGCCTGGTGCGAGATTGATAGAGAGAAAAATGAGCGAGCCGACATGTTGAGCAAAGCCGCTGCGATAAAATAGAGGAGTTGCCTAAGAAAGTGGTAGTTGAATTTGTGGAAGAACCGGCTTTTGACAGGCCCCTGATAATGGAAATTGAAGTTGGTGAAAAAGATTGGGTAAATGAAATGAAAGACTATTTGGAGAAAGAAGAGGCTGCCACAAGACGAAGATAAGGCGAAGATTGTTAGGAAAATGTCACCAAGGTTTACCGTACGGGATGGGATCTTATACCGGAAGTCTTTCTCGCGGCCTTTGATGAGATGCGTGGAACCGGGAAGGTTGATAACGTTTTGTTTGAGGTGCGTAGGGGCGTTTGTGGAGGTCATCCAGGAGCAAGAACTTTGGCTAATAAAATCATGTTTCATGGGTATTATTGGCCGTCATTGAAGAAAGATGCGGAGGAGTATGTAAGAAGATGTGACCAGTGCCAGCGACATGCTAACATTCCTAGGCAGCCAGCGACTGAGCAGACCCCAATTGTAGCAGCTTGGCCTTTTGATATGTGGGGAATAGACCTTATAGGACCTTTCCCCAAGGCCAAAGGAGGAGCGCAGATGGTGGTGGTAGCTGTTGATTATTTTACCAAGTGGACTGAGGCAAGAGCTTTAACTTCTACTGCGAAGACCGTATTATCAGATTTGTAACGGAGGAAATCCTATGTCGCCATGGGATGCTGCGGGCAATCATCTCCCGATCATGGGCCGCAGCTTTAGAAAGAAGTTTCACGGATTTTGCGAGAATTTGAGCATCAAACATCAAGTACCGTAGCTGTATAGGCCGCAATGCAACGGACAAGTAGAGGCCGCTAACAAGCAAGTTCTCGAGATTTTGTGTAAAAACTTAGAGAAGAGAGGCGGGGCTTGGTTGGAGGAGCTGTCCACAGCTTTATGGTATGTTAGAACGACAGTAAAGGGGTCAACTGGCGAGACAGCCTTCGCATTAACTACGGCTCGAAGCTAATGGCTCCTGCCGAGATGGGTTTGCCTACCCATAGAGTAACTTATTATGACGAGATAATGAATAGCGACAGAAGGTGCTTTGAGCTAGATCTGAGTGATGAAAAGAGGCTTAGAGCGAGAATGAGGATGATTAATTACAAGCAGCGGATGAAGGCACAACACGATAAGCGAGTAAAGAAGAGGTCATTTAATGTTGGCGATTGGGTGTTGAGGAGCCGTGAAGTTAAAGGCGCGACAAATGATTTGCCAAGCTAGATCCGAAATGGGAAGGTCCCTTCCAAATTGCTAGAATTGTGCGAGAGGGACTTATCACTTGAAAGAAGAAGACGGCAAAGAGGTCCCGAATGCATGGAGTGTTGATCACTTAAAGAAATACTACCATTGAAGTGATAAGGGTAATTTGCCTATCTTGTTCCTATTAAAAGTCTTTTTAATAATCATTTTAATGAATTTATGAACTTTTCAATGATGAATGAAAGTCATATGCTTCATGATTTTAATAGAAAGTATATACATGGAACTTATGTTGAATATGTTTATGATACAATGAAAATATGAAATTTTATTCCTCATATGTGCTTTACATGGAATGAATTTTATAGTTATGTATGATCAGTAGCCAATGACATGGTAAATAAATCGCTCAAGAGTAAAGTTGCCTAAAGACAACTTCACTTTTTCGATGGGAGTATATGTGTATGGTGATATCTCGCTAAAGGTAAGAAGGTTAAGAGTTTTTGATGAATTATCAAAACAATTTTTGATGAATTATTGAAAGGAATGAATAAATGTTGAAAGTCGACGGACTATAAATGTTGAAAGTCGACGGACTATAAATGTTGAAAGTCGACGGACTATAAATGTTGAAAGTCGTCGGACTATAAAACGATGCGAGTCAATGAAAGTCGTCGGACTATAAAACGATGCGAGTCAATGAAAGTCGTCGGACTATAAAACGATGCGAGTCAAAGAAAGTCGTCGGACTATAAACGATGCGAGTCAATGAAAGTCGTCGGACTATAAAACGATGCGAGTCAATGAAAGTCGTCGGACTATAAACGATGCGAGTCAAAGAAAGTCGTCGGACTATAAAACGATGCGAGTCAAAGAAAGTCGTCGGACTATAAAACGATGCGAGTCAAAGAAAGTCGTCGGACTATAAAACGATGCGAGTCAAAGAAAGTCGTCGGACTATAAAACGATGCGAGTCAATGAAAGTCGTCGGACTATAAAACGATGCGAGTCAAAGAAAGTCGTCGGACTATAAAACGATGCGAGTCAAAGAAAGTCGTCGGACTATAAAACGATGCGAGTCAAAGAAAGTCGTCGGACTATAAAACGATGCGAGTCAAAGAAAGTCGTCGGACTATAAATCGATGTGAGTCAATGTAAGTTGTAAACTATGATATAAGTCAAGCTATGGATGGTGAAAGATGTAAAAGTCTATGGACTATAAAAATGAAAGTTTCGGAGCTATGAATGAAGAAAAGATTTATCTCGCAAGAAGGGCAAGAGCATAAGTCGCTATGAAAGATATCACTCTCGCCGGAAGAAAAAAGGAAAGAAGAGGCCGAAAGAAGGAAATTATTCTAAGTATAAAGCAAAAGAAGATCAAGAAAAGATTAGAGTTAGCGACAATATGAGTCGCAAAATATGTTATGAGTAAAGTCGCCTAAAGACGACTTCACTTTTTCGATGGGAGTATATGTGTATGATACCTGTCATGCAAAAGAGATTTTGATGAACTATCAAAACAATGAGTGGAGAAATAAGTAAAGCAAAAAGTAAAGGGGCAAGCACAAAGGCCGCAAATGTACAATGTTCAAAAGGCACGCAGGCCCCAAAAAGAAAAGAGAGTAAATTGTTTAGCCATCAAGGCAAGTTACAAAAGCTGTTCAAAGTAAAAGTTAAGAAGGAGATAGATCGACATCGGGTTCAAGAGGCGGGATGACTTGGCCGGAGCTTGAAGCCGCTAAGGCAAGAGCTTTGGCATCATCCACCGCTTATGCTTGTGCTCAAGAAGAGTATCCCACAAAGCTACAAAGCATTTGGAACTTGAACAGGAGGAGCTCTCCATGGCGATTTTCCCAAAGAAAGCATCTTCATCAGCAAGATCTTTGAGTTCTTCAGGAGTATAAGGAACTACGGAATGACCGCGGCGACAAACTTCGCTAAAAATTGGCTCAGAACCCCAGTGGGCGAGTTTTTCAATCGTGATAGCAGAATGTCGTTGATTTCGGCCATTGCGGCTCGCATAACTTGAAGGGAAGTTTGGTTCCCAATGTCGGCAATGTCGTCGCTAATTGAGCCACATCGGCATTCGGAGCAAAGCAACTTCTCGCGGTCTTCTCGCCTAGTTCCTCTTTAAGCCTAGCAATCTCGTCTTGGAGAGTTTGAGTTTCAATGCATGAGTTTCCTTTAAAGCTTCATTCTCACTCCTCGCTTTAGCGACATTTTCTCCGGCGTAATCAAGTTCAAGCAGTGGCGGTGGCGAGACCGGAATTGGCGGCATTGAGATCCCGTTAGGGTCCGGTCAAGCCGATTGTGAGAAGTGGTTAGATCGCCTTCAATTTGTCCCGCTCCTTTTCCAAGTTTTTGATTGAAGAATCCCGTCTCGTAAGTCTACCCTTAAGGGTATCTTTGTCGCGTTTCAATCCGGCCGATTCATTTTCCAATGAGTGTTTGCCTCGCTAATGCCGGTGATAGAAGATCCAAGTCGGGAAAAGATAACAATTAGAAGTTAAGAGAAAGTTGAGAATAAGATTAAGGTAAAATAAAATAAGGAAGGAAAGAAGAACTAACCAATGAAAATAATAACCCGCCCGGCATGCGGCATGAGCGTAATCCATTTGGGCGACATTATGAACTTGTACTTGATCACTAGCTCGATTAAGGCCGAGCCGCCCAAGAGATATTCTTCCGCGCTTTTAGTTTCCTCAATCAACCCCTTTATGCGGGGACTCGGCAATTTCCTTGCTAAGCTCATAAAGCCCAACAAAATCAAGGGGCTTGGAAAAGTTTTCCGTAGCGCCTAGGAGTAGGAAGAGCGGAAGAAGTGCTAGGGCCAGGAGGAGTTGAAGGGGAGCCGGAAATGATTGTTAAGTCGCAGACTCCGTCTCGCGGAGAGGAAGATTTTCAATTTGTTGGGGCTCATAAATATTAACTTCTAAAGAAGAAGTATTTGGTGGAACAAGATTGGAGGTAAGAATTTCAATATTTTCAGTCGTCGGTGCGACATCAGTTGGCGGGATAACACTGGGAAATGGTGGTCTCAATATTTGGCGAAATAGAAGTGGGCGGGAGATTAGTTTCAATAGAAGGAGGAGTTGCATCAGTAACAGGATTTGGCGGGACATTTACCTGAGAAGCGGGAGTGACATTGGTTGTTACAGAAGCGACTCTTTCGCCGTTTAGCTCGCGCAGCCTGGTTGGTTGGTCCGGCTCTTTTTCTAGCCGTGTTCGAAGTTTTCTCCAAAGCAATCTCTTCAAAGATCTTTACCATCGCGAGAAATTGGCAAAGCAAGATTTACAGGAGGGAAGCAAGAGCAAGGCCGCGTGCATTGCCAATTGTTTCCTTCTCTTGTCGCCCGAGTTGGCAGCTTGACGACTTTCCATGGATTTGGCCCGGTGATCTGAAAATAAATAGAAGGAAGTTAAGGGTTGTGGTATGTCAAATCATAATTAAAGGAAAGAAAAGATAAGATTAAAGGGGAAACATACAAAGAGCGGTATTCATGGCAGTACAGTGACGAGAACCTTTGCAAGACTGACATTCATGAGCATACTTGTTGTCGGAATGTCGCTCCCATCCGTCGAAATAAACGTGGCTTATTGGAATTCGGGCCGGACTCGGGGTAAGTTGTCGCCCAAACCGACTTGATCTAGCAATTCCCTATTCCGCGTAATACCTCTCCAAGAAATGAGAGGCCGGGAGCGTCGGGGCGTAATTTCGTAAGGCAATCAAGGAGCGAATGTCGTCAACAAGGGCAGTGTCGCCAATGGTAGAAACATCTTTGGATTCAATTTGAGTATTAATAGGATGAAGGTCGGCAGGATGAGACCATCCAACGCGAGAAACAACGAAGAGAGGGTCGTCCATCCAATCGTGAATTTTGGTGGGCAGTGGAGTAAGGACTTTGGGACCCCTATGGTATTGGAGAGAAAGGCGAGTTTCCAATATGTCGTCGGCAAGTTGGTTGGTTTGTTTGTACCCAGTAAACAAAGAAAGCATAGCGGTAATGGTGGGTTCTTTTCGCAGAGAGCGACAAATGGCGATGAAGGTAGTTATTATTCTAATAGCATTTGGGTGAATTTCGGTGATCATGGCTTGGGCTTTATACAAGAATTCACAAAGGAAAGGATCAAAGGGGATCCTAAGGCCGGCCTTGAGTTGAGAAGGGAAAATGACAATGCCTTCCCGCATTTCTCGTAAGTGGGCAAGGGAAAGGTCTCCCCGATATTCGTAAATGCAATAGATGGAGCTATCTATGTGATATTCCCTATGCCAATCGCTTATAAGGTTGGGAGTTAGGAGTCTCGTATTTGTTGCAGATGGGAAGATCCCGCCTCAAAGCATGCGCGGATTGGTAAAAAGTGTACCTTCTTGAAGGACGATATTTTGAACCCAGAGGAGGGAGATTGCTGGAAGCAAAGAATGCGTAAGATGTTGCTTGACCACCATGTCGCAGAGTCACTGGAAGAAGAAGAAGAAAGGATTGATTTATAATGTGTTCTACGTTTGGAAAAGGGATCACGACACATTGGGATTCAGAGGAGTCGCTTAAAGACAGCTTTATACTTATCTTTAATAAATCGAACCAATTGATTACTAGAAGGGAAAATGTGTGACATAGGGCCGAAAGTGGAAGGAAAAAATGGCCTTGGATTTCAAGGGAGTCAATCGAAGGATCCACCATTGTTCAACTAAAAACCTAATTAGGTCGGCCTTGGGCAATCTCGCCCAAGTAGTTCGCAGCGTCTATAAAAGCCGCCCGAAACCCGACAAATGACCGTATCTAACTACCTTGGCACAAGATTTATATCTCGCCACGAAGGCGCTTTGGGAAAAATTGTTTTTATGGAATGAAAGGAAATGCAACTTTAAATAATCGGTCAAAAGGGGGAGACCAAAATGTGAAGGATAAAGAATGTGAAGGGTTTTAGGAAAAGTTACCTGAGGAAAAGGATAATCTTGGTCGGAAAAGATGAAGCGGTCACCGGAAAGATGAACAGTACGCGGAGACGATAATCAGATCCTGGGAATTGAGAAATATTACACCAAATCACTTTGAAAAGGCGTAAATAAGAATGGAATCAAGGTCAAGAAGCAAGTGTGGGCAAGAAATCATGGATTTAGACGGTGAAAAATGAAGAAGAATGGTCGGAATCAGTGTTGATGTTCGCCGGAAAAGGAAAGTGTTCAAGCAGGGTTTAAGTGTTGTGAAAAGAGGAATGGGGGTTATGATTTGGTATTTATATGAGAGAGGGGTTAAGGAAATGATGGATGTGACGTTTGGGGAAGGTTTTTGAATTTTCCCTCACAACCGGCACGATTCCCAAATGACGGCTCATTAAAATGTTAAGGGTTACCAAGAGAAGGACACGTGTAAGGACAGGGATCTCCAGTGGTAGCTTCTTGAAGAAGATTGCATATGTCGCTAATTGAATAATCTGTGAACATAAAGTTTTTGGCGAGACCATAAATGAATCTCGCCATAAACTTAGGGGCTTCTGATGCTGACCAAATATAAAGATTGGGCTTGGCCCAAGTTTATTAACAAGAAAGCGGCAAAGTGGGCCCAAATTAGAGTGCGACCCAAGAAGAAGAAAAGGATATAGGCGGCCCAAGGAAGGAAGGCGAGACAGGAGTATCCCACTAATATCATTAAGAAGGGGAGAAGACCAAGACGTCAAACAGCGACACATTATGAGGAGAGCCGGCGATAAAGAATAATGGCAAGACATGACGTTAAAGGCGACACACTGATAAGGCGAGACATAATGATGAGGCGAGATAGGACAAGAAGTGACTCTATCCGGCGAGAGAAGGATTCTTGTTAATGTTATTCACCAGAGGCGGCATATAAATATCTACCAAGTGGGACCCATTAGACGGTTATGCATTGGGATTGATGATCACGTGATTAGGGTTTACTTTATGAAAGGACCAATGATATGGCGACACGTGGCAAAAGAGGCATGAAATGTGAGGATGTCATGTGCAAGGCACGAGGATGAGGGGTATAAATAAGATATGCAGGCTTCATTGTCAAGGTACGTTGATTAATACACACACAACCACAAACACTCTCAAATTTTGTTGATTTTCCCCTTTAACAAGCCAATTCTTATCCTCACGCCGGAGGGCTTTCACGGAGCCGCCCGCCAGTTGACGTTTGATTGTGTGCAGACCAGTCGGAGAAGAAGGAGCCGGAGATATCGAAGTCGGACTACAACGGTGAAGTTGCTGTTGAGGAAGGTCCTAGCAACATCAGATCCCTTAGTTTATTTCACGATTTTTAAGAAAAATGAATAAAATGGGTAGAAATTAGAGGAGAGAGAATGTAAAAGTTAAATACTCCCTCCGTCCCAAAAAATCCTTCACCTTTTACCCAAAAATGACGTCCCGTTTGAAGCTTCACATTTCCTAAAATGAAAATGTTTTATAAATATTCTATTATACCCACTCATTATTCCCTTCACTCATTCTCTCTCCTAAAACACTATTACACTTACAACACTCTTTAAATTTACTATTTCCTCCACTAATTCTCTCCCATCTTTTCAAATTACACTCACAACATTTTTTTTTCCCACTTTTTTCCTTAATTTGCGTGTCGGGCTTAAAATGGTGACGGATTTCTTGGGACGGAGGGAGTATGTGATAGGGAATAGGAGAGAGAATGTAAAAGTTAAAAATATTTAATAGGAGAGAGAATGAGTGGGAGAAATAGTAAGTTAATGATTGATTTTTTTGTAAATATGTTAATTTTATAAGGGTATAATGAATGATTTTTTTGTAAATACATGAAGATGATAAAAGTATAAATATATGAAAAACTTTTCATTTAAAGAATGAATCAATTAAATTGGGACGTCCAAAAAGAAAAGTAAATCAATTGAGGTGGGACGGAGGAGGTAGTATATTTTAAGAACGTGACACTTCTTAAAATGATACATTGTTAAAATACTATAACACTAACAAAAGCAAAAAGAAAATATAACTTTGTCGAATCGTAAAACAGTCTCAGTTCTCCTTTATCAGGGACCTAAAAAATAATAATATAATCCCTTAAAAATCTGAAGCCACCTCAACGCAAGAAATGTTCCGTTAGATTTGGAATTGAACAGACTAGATACTTCCACTACGCGCCTACGGTCATCTCATCGCCGACTTTGTAATTGTCAGAACCGTAAATAATCCTTTCTATAGGGTTATATTCTTAAACACCCCCTCCCTCCGTCAATCCATCCCATTTAATCTACCTCGGTTCCATCATAACGCTTTCCCCCAATCTCCACTGCCTCACCGGTTCCCACTTCCCACCCAATCCGATCCCTAGCCCAGGGGATAGGTGAGAGAGAATCTCGCCGCATCCCTAACCGCCAATCGTCGTTCATGGAGATCGCACCGGCGGTGCTGGCGTCACACGACTCCGACGCCGACACCGGAAATCAGACGTCTGCGTCATCCTCTTCCACCCCATCGACCGGTGGTTCGAGGGAGAAGGAGAATCATAGTAATAACAATATGCCGAGCAGGTACGATGATGATGATGATGAAGAGGAGGATGTGTGCCGGATCTGTCGGAATCCCGGTGATGCCGAGAATCCGCTTAGGTATCCTTGTGCTTGTAGCGGTAGTATTAAGTTTGTTCATCAGGACTGCCTTCTCCAGTGGCTCAATCATAGCAACGCTCGCCAATGCGAGGTTCTTTCTTAATCTTTTTCTCTATGCACCTTTTTTTCCGTAGCAATTCCCATTTTTGATGATGTCGCTTGTTTGTATTAGTCGTTTAGGGTTGCTTATAAGTCATTAACAGAGGTTTACTAAATGCTGCGTGTGCCTTATTTTGTTAATCGAGTAATAAGATGCTAGAAAGAATAATGAGGGTACTTTATGCCTTTGGAGGAACAAGTTGGCTCGGATTATGTGGAAAGTGAATTATAGACAGAAAAAATAGTGAAAATACAATTATTTCTTGTATGAGTTCAACGGTGTTATCCTTCAGTCATATTGTTCTTGAGAATAAAAAAAGAGCTCTGGTTTAGATAGGTCATTTTGGCCTTCATTTCAGTTCTTTTCCCAAGTGAGAAACATGTTTTTTTTGTTGCTATTGCATCATTTACCCATTAGCCACTTGTTTTTATTGATGGTGAAATTTTGTACATGAGTCTTACTTGGGGAAACGAAAAAGGCTTCCATTTGGAGGGATAAAGGTGCGTGTGTGTGTGAGAGAGAGAAGGTTTATGTGCGAAGGACTCCTAATTAGTCAGGTAATAGATAACGAGAAGAAATTTAACAAATGGCACAAGGAAGGGCTACAGTTGAAAGCAGTTCACCTAAATGGAATTAAAGACTGGATGTGAACAATACAGTATTCAAATTATGCCAAAGAAGGTAATTGTTAAATTCAGCTCGTTCTTAATCTCAATCTCGTGGGGACGCTGCATGAATCCTTCTTTGTCGTTCAATTCAGTTGAAAACACGGACCTGACATATGCCACATTCATTCATATCTCTCTTTGTTGTAAAAGTTCATGTTATAGAAATGGTGTGCAAACTGAGGTTTTGGAGGGTATGATTTGTTGGAGAACCCATGTTGGCGATGATGTCATCATTCGCTCCTTTTACACGGATGAAGCATTAGGACCCAAAATCCTATGAATGTGAACATAGTTAGTGAACCAGCACGATTATGACTTGATTGCCTTGACAAGAGACATTGTCAGCTGAGATGATGTGAAAGAAGTGAACCAACGCGATTGCCTCTCCCGCCTAGGCGAGTAGTGGACGGAAAAAAAGAGTTTAGCAACTAATTTTGCAGCTAAGATCTGATTTATCTTAGCCAATCCTTGGTTCACAGTAATGCGCTTCTACCTAATCCTAGGTAACAGTGGTATCTGAAGATTCCCTGTCTCCAGAATTCGCTAGGTTGGCTTTCTGATTTGGGGAGCTTGGAGATGGTTTCTGGTGTTGCTGTTTGGGTTTTCACTTGTTTCCATTGGTTTGAGATTCTTGTCCATAAAGTTTGGATTTTTGAAAGTAATGATTGATTCGGGGCTAAAATTGTCTTTTCTTAGTAACAGGCTTTAAAAAATCGTTTTACAGTAAATCTCTTTTTTTTTTTCTTTAGAGTTTACTGCCACCTGCGTTCAAAATGTACTTCTTGCTTGTTTTAACTTCGAGGTTATGGGTTCAAGTCCCACAACAAGCATATTTTTTTCATTATTTACATTTTGAAGCTTTAAAGGGTTATATGTGCAGTGCACCCACTTACAAAAGGTCATGAGTCTGTCACTGGGTGTGAGTACAGGCTGACAAAGAGAAGGACCAAATGGACCTCCTTTGTGCCATTCGGGAAACATCTTTGCTGTAGAGTTAAGAATCTTTTATATTGCTTGTACATAGATAATATATGAGGTTTGCCTGTGGACCATCTGATATGGAATTGAGGTGAGGACTGTCCCAATTGTGGTGTTTTGCCTCTAGATTGAGTTCATTAGCTATGTTCATGTGGCTGCATATCTTATGAGTTGGCAACACTTGCTTCTCTTTCTGTGCTGAAGGTGTTTTCTGTTGTTCTAATCAGTTATGTTTTGACTTGGTGCAATGGTTAATAAATGCAGGTGTGCAAACATGCTTTTTCGTTTTCCCCTGTTTATGCTGAGAATGCTCCTGCGAGACTTCCGTTTCAGGAGTTTGTTGTCGGGATGGCAATGAAGGCATGCCATGTATTCCAATTCTTTTTGCGACTTAGTTTTGTCCTGTCTGTTTGGCTCGTAATCATACCCTTCATTACTTTCTGGATCTGGCGCTTAGCATTTGTTCGGAGTTTTAGTGAAGCCCAAAAACTGTTCTTAAGTCATATCTCCACTACCGTTATTCTTACCGACTGTCTTCATGGGTTCTTACTCTCTGCAAGCATTGTCTTCATTTTTCTTGGGGCAACTTCTTTGAGGGATTATTTTAGACATTTACGAGAAATTGGAGGACAAGATGCTGATAGAGAAGACGATGGAGACAGAAATGGTGCTCGTGGTGCAAGAAGACCTCCTGGACAAGCTAATAGAAATCTTGTTGGTGATGGGAATGGTGAAGATGCTGCTGGAGCACAAGGAATTGCTGGTGCTGGACAGATGATTAGAAGAAATGCAGAAAATGTTGCTGCTCGGTGGGAAATCCAGGCAGCTCGTCTTGAAGCTCATGTTGAACAAATGTTTGATGGTCTGGATGATGCTGATGGCGCAGAGGATGTACCTTTCGACGAATTAGTTGGCATGCAGGGACCTGTTTTTCATTTGGTGGAAAATGCATTTACTGTGAGTATTTATTTTACTTTTCTATGTGCTACTTGAATTTGTATATGTCAGTTTCCTGGTAGCCATACTCCCATTCCATTGAGTGTTCACAAAACCTCTACTTCTATAATTGAGTTAAGCATCTCTTCTCTTTTACTGAAACGTTCCCAGTAGAATCTTTTTGTCGTGAAATGGGTCTGAATCAGGCAATGTCTTTAAACTCTTTACGTGTGGACTTCTTCGGTATGCTTGCATCTTATAGCTGTATGTTATGTCATAAGCTTTAATTCCAGATCGCAGTTGGTTATTTTGGAAATAAATTATTTTCGAAAAACTTGCTACTTATGTCTTTTTACTCCTACCATCCCAAAATAAGAGACCTCTTTGATTGAGCTCATAGTTTTAGGTGAAGTATTTGACTCTGTTATTTATTTGGTCTCACTATGGTAGAGTATTTGCAAGGGCAAAAATGTGAAATTTCTATGCTTTTAGGTTGGCTCCACTATGGATGAGAGTATCCACCAAAATGTAAAGGCAAAACCCATGTTTTGGTCACTAAAGAAATCATGTTTTTGAAATGTCCTCATTGATTTTTTTTTTTTTTGCAATGTCCTCATTCTAGTACAAAATTTTCGCAATGTCCTCACTCCATAAACTGAGACGTCAATTTATTAGCGGTAGAGGAACATGTGCTATCACGTGACTAATAAATGTTTTAAACTTATCTTGGCTGTCATATTTTTGTTAAGTTATGTCAACCCATAATTTGATTGCGTTTATGATTTTTTTGTTAATCACATGTTATTGACGTGTTAGATTAGGTTGGATATTTACCTTCCAAAAACAATGGTTAGATTAGATAACAAAAAAAATGACGGAAAGTTAATTTTCTAACAGTTGTTAGTCACATGATACCACGTACCAATATCTCGTTATAAAATTGACGTCTCCGTTAGCGAAGCGAGGACATTGCAAAAATTGTGTACTTGAATGAAGACATTGCAAAAAAAAAATTACTTCAATGAGGACATTGCAAAAATATGATTTCTTTAGTGACCAAAATATGGGTTTTGCCAAATGTAAATGTCTAATCTATCTATGCCAAAAGTGGAAAGCTTTATTAGGTGACACTTTTTTTGGACCTCCCCAAAAAGAATAAAGGACTTTTATTTATGGACGAATGGAGTATTAATGTATGATTTGCTTAGTAGCTGTCCCAGGTTCTAGTTCTATCCACTTTAGATGAGGTGAGGCTTGTTCAGGATTGTCTACCCTTGTTGCTTCAAGCTTATTAGCATTCTACTCATGCATGATGCATTAGAGTGAAACTAGCATGTACATGGTTTCTTCTTTTTGATAAATAAAAAAATGAAAATAGTATGTACAGAAAAATCAGATTTTTTTAAGATTGGGGCATTACAATATTTCTTTTATTAACCTGCTTTTACTGATAATGACAAGTAGCCATCATCTTTGGTGTTTTAAGCTTACTGGTGATATTCTAGACCCAAGAAAATAGTGAAATATTACAATGAATAATTAGTCCTATTGCTCTTTGAATCCTCAAGACTTCTCATTCTTCCATGTTTCGATATCGTATATGTAGTGTAACTTCTGATTCATTAGCCCCCTCTTTTTCTTGCAGGTTCTCGCTAGCAACATGATATTTCTTGGAGTAGTAATATTTGTCCCTTTCTCCCTAGGCCGGATCATACTCCACTACTTGTCCTGGCTTTTGTCGTCTGCCACTAGTAGTCCGGTGCTGTCAACTGTTGTACCATTTACGGAGCAAGCTCTTTCCTTGGCCAATATCACGTTAAAGAATGCATTAACGGCAGTAGCAAATTTGACATCTGATACTCAAGATAGTAGCTTGCTTGGCCAGGTTGCAGAAATGTTAAAAGCGAATGCCACTGAAATTGTTGAAGCATCAAATAATGTTAGTACGCCTCTTTCAGCTGATATGCTAAAAGGGGCATCTATTGGGACATCGCGGCTATCTGATGTTACAACTCTTGCTGTTGGCTATATGTTTATATTCTCGTTGGTCATTTTCTACCTTGGAGTTGTTGCAATAATAAGGTACACTAAGGGTGAACCTTTGACGATGGGGAGGTTCTATGGTATAGCTTCGATTGCAGAGACAATTCCATCTCTTTTCAGGCAGTTCCTGGCCGCAATGAGACATTTAATGACTATGATAAAGGTGGCCTTCCTTCTGGTCATTGAACTTGGGGTTTTCCCCCTGATGTGTGGGTGGTGGCTAGATCTTTGTACCATAAGAATGTTTGGGAAATCAATTGCACACAGAGTGGAGTTTTTTACTGTCTCTCCATTGGCAAGCTCGTTGATTCACTGGTTTGTAGGGATTGTATACATGTTACAAATATCCATCTTTGTCAGCCTTCTTCGAGGAGTAAGTGTCTACCAGATTTTCATTTTTTCATGTTTGATATTCTGATTGGAGCTCCTTCTGTTGTGAACTAATAAAGTTTGAATGTTCTTTTGATAGGTTCTGCGCAACGGAGTTCTTTACTTTCTTCGAGATCCAGCTGATCCTAATTACAATCCATTTCGTGATCTCATTGATGATCCTGTGCACAAGCATGCTCGCAGAGTCCTCCTGTCTGTTGGTGTTTATGGGAGCTTGATTGTCATGTTGGTATTTTTGCCAGTTAAACTTGCCATGAGGATGGCTCCGTCCATCTTTCCTCTTGATATATCGTGAGTTACTCTCTGTGCTGTCGAGCATCTGCTTTTATTGTTGCATAGTTGTAGCATCCTTTTTTCCTTCTTTTTTTCTACCTTGTTTCTTCTTCCACTTATAGACTTTTACTTATGTTGCAGAGTGTCTGACCCTTTTACTGAGATTCCTGCTGACATGCTTCTCTTTCAAATTTGCATTCCATTTGCTATTGAGCATTTTATGTTTCGGACAACGATTAAGTCACTCCTTCGTTATTGGTTTACGGGAGTTGGTTGGGCACTTGGTTTGACGGATTTCTTGCTGCCAAGACCCGCGGATAATGTCGTGCCGGAAAATGGAATTATGGGTCCAGTAAGGCAGGATAGGTTACATGCCCAACAAGGTGGCCAAGATCGAGCCCTAATTGGATATTTAGCTGCCAAT
Source organism: Adenophora triphylla var. japonica (assembly GCA_022495995.1). Classification (NCBI taxonomy): domain Eukaryota; kingdom Viridiplantae; phylum Streptophyta; class Magnoliopsida; order Asterales; family Campanulaceae; genus Adenophora; species Adenophora triphylla. The sequence continues at coordinate 181,209 of JAFEMH010002238.1, read as the reverse complement.
GAAATAAACAGAGCCAGGATTGCTAATACTATGGATGATTATGACGGTGAAGAACAATCTGATTCGGAGTAAGTGGACTAAAATCACATTTGAAGTATAGTTGTCGTTATTCTTGATATGAATTGTGTTATGAATTTTTTAAATTGGATCTGTATTTATAGAAAGCTGAGGCATATCCCTAATTAGTGTTGCTTGTGGTCCATAGTATTTTTTATCACATGATTGGCAATATTGGTAGCGGGATCATAGAAATAAGAATAAGAAGGAAGATAGGAAAGAAGAGTGCACTCAATTTTTTATATTTGGAGTCATTATGTATTTATAGGCTATGACTATTCTCCTTATACTAGTAGAATGATGGCTAGAACTAAAGTGTTGCTACAACGTCTCTGGTGGTAATGAAGGGTCTTCGTGGTTCAGCATTATGTTTAGCGAACTATTTCAAATATACCAAAAAGGTTTGTTTGATCTTGCATGATTCATGGACTTTGGTTTTGGCTTGGGCAGCCAAAACTGATTACGAAAGTCATGATATCCCCCCCCCCCAGATAGATCGTAGACAATATATATGTTGGATATTTAATGAGGCATGATTGATATCTGTTGCTGCATAGCTATGTGATGTGCTTATGCACATGTGCTTGTCAAAAACTTATGTGGTAAATATGTCAAAGTGTGTCGCCCTTGAGCCAATTTCTAGGGTTGTTTCATATTCTGGCTGTTTGATCTATTGATACAGAAGTAGCCCTCGTTATGGTATATTATAGACGAGGGAAAACAAGAGTAGATATTCGAAGCTGGGATGTTCTTGACACGCTGGAGTGATCGACAGTACATACAGAGTCATTTTGTTGCGACACATCACAGGGTCGTGAATTGATAACCTTGTAAAGCTTGCATGTATTTTTTGTATCTGTAATTTATCTTGCATTACATCTTACTGTAGAAGCTAAGACTTGTATCATTCATGTAGGAGCCATTAGAAGCAAACCAGTCTCATATTTGGTTAGAACTGAAAATCCTTCTTCTTGGTAAATATTGTTTGCTTGGGCATCCTCCTGTATTTGATCTGTGCTTTATTGAATATTTGCTTTCTATGGGGGGAGACCGGAAACAGCATTCAGTTACTAGATCCTTCATTCACTAATAGCTTATCATAATTCCATCAAGCCTCTGTTTTAGCTTGTATTTTTGTAACCTAGTGTAACACCTGCTCAAATCACATGGAACCAATTAATACATATTGTGGGAATGGAAGTTTTTCCATGATGAGTCAAATGGTGTGTTTCCTCACTTTAGCATCTTTGACAACAAGGGATAGTTTTATTTGATTTAAGCATTGGCATGTATGATCTGTCAGAGACGCTAAATAAAATAAATTACTCCCTCCATTTCAAAAAGGGGGGGGGGTGTCCCTCTTTCCCTTTTGATTTTTCCCAGAGAAAAGTGTTATTTCTATAAGGCAAAAAAAAAAAAAACATAGTACAATCCAAGAAGGTACAAACAAGTACGGCTACATTCTAAAATTTTTACTTGTCAAATGTTACTCTCATTTTGGGACAGAGGGAGTATATTCATTTTCTTGAATCCTTGATAGGGTTCCAATTTGTTGCTCTCATCTGCTCTTTACATTTTACATGTCAAATGAAAAGGAATAGGGAGGATATTTCTCTGAGTCCGGTCTAATATCATCTGATACTATTTTTTAGCAGGTACGGATTTGTACTCAGAATCGTGCTGCTGTTATTGGTGGCTTGGATGACACTTCTGATTCTAAATTCTGCTATAGTTGTTGTACCCATCTCACTTGGGCGAGCACTCTTTAATGCTGTACCTTTTCTCCCAATTACTCATGGCATCAAGTGCAACGGTAATTACTTGACTAAAATTTGTGTAATCACAGTTTCTTTCCCTAGGCTGGGATTTTCAACTTAAAGTGGTTACATATTGTAGATATATATTCTTTCGTTATTGGAAGTTATTGCATTTGGACTGCTTTAGCTGGAGTAAGGTATTCCATTGATCAAATCAAAACAAGAAGAGCTAGAGTTCTACTTGGCCAGATTTGGAAATGGTTTGGCATTGTTATGAAGAGTTCTGCACTGTTGTCAATATGGGTAAGTATTTATTTTTCTTTTTAACTTCAGGTAATTGGGTTTCTCTTTGACTACTTATATTTCCATTGTCTTACAGATCTTCGTTATTCCCGTGTTAATTGGACTGCTCTTTGAACTTCTGATAATTGTGCCTATGCGAGTGCCTGTTGATGAAAGTCCAGTATTCCTTCTATATCAGGAGTGGGCTTTTGGACTAATATTCCTTAAGGTCTGGACTAGGCTGGTGAGTTTGATACAACATCTCCTTCACCTTTGTTGAAACTCAGTAGCATGTACAGTTAGCTCAAATAGATAGATTCAATGCATAATGTTACTACTTCTGTGTGCTTAATTTTCGTTGCTATAAATATCTCTATTTTGAACTTCTCTTTTCCAAATTCTCCTAGCATTGATCTTTTGCCATCAGAGTGTACTCCGTGTTTATTCAGTTACTGATAGTCATTTCCTATGCAACGTTAAGTCTTCACACCCGCTAGTTGGGTCAATTAATTTGTGCGTGTATCTCACAGGCCTCTTATCTTTTCACCTGCTAGTTGAAAATGTATCTTTCTGTTTTAAATAGAAACTTTTGAATTATTAAGCAAGTGATTAATAATTACATCGAATACTTTTTAGTCAATGATCAACTAGTTCAACTAGTACTTGTCTGATGTATATTTTTCTAAACCTGATTGAAGACTTCCGAGTTGATACTTATTTAAAGTGATTATGGTTGTACATTTAGTGAGTAACAAAATTTATCTTCATCTTCCTGAACAGGTGATGCTGGATCACATGCTACCCCTGATAGATGATAGTTGGCGAGTAAAATTTGAACGAGTACGAGAAGATGGTTTCTCCAGGCTACAAGGCTTTTGGGTGCTACGAGAAATTGTGGTTCCAATCATTATGAAACTACTAACTGCCCTATGTGTTCCCTACGTGTTGGCTCGAGGGGTATTTCCGGTATTTGGGTATCCATTAATAGTTAACTCAGCTGTCTACAGATTTGCCTGGTTAGGATGTCTAGGATTCAGTTCATTCTGCTATTGTGCCAAAAGATTCCATGTATGGTTCACAAACCTTCACAACTCCATACGTGATGACCGATATCTGATTGGTCGTAGACTTCACAACTTTGGGGAAAATAGGAAGGAAAGTCAAAATGAGACGGAGGAAGAAGTGCAAAGTTCCTTGATTGGAAATGCTGGAGATGATGTAGGGTTGAGACATAGGCGAGCTATTCCCATAGAGGGCTGAGCTATTATTCATGGGTAAGTAGTTGGTACGAATTTGTCCGAACCACTGAGGGATATAGTTGTTTCTTTGCAACAGCTCGAAAGGATGTCGGTAATGAAGCTATCTAGTCTGTGAATATGGTTAATTTTTATAGAATTTGTTTGATGTGAATATAACTTATATGAATCTTGTAGTGTGCAATTTTATTGTGGAATAACCTATTACTGCGCTTTTGCTCTGTACTTTTGTGTGCAACAATGGGGGCACTTCTGACATGATGGGTTGGGTATAGAGGTTGGAATTGTCAGAGATGAATTGAGAAACCCTTCATGTACATAAAATTTCAGTGATTTTTATTTTCTGTGAAGACATCCATTCCCGGGAAACACACACACACACAAACACAGACACATATACTCCCTCCGTCCCAATAATAAGTTCACCATTTTGGCCTCGGCACGTAAATTAAGGGTGGAGAAAATGTTGTGAGTGTAATAGTAAAATAGAAAATAGTAAATTTGAAAAGTGTTGTGAGTGTAATAGTGAAACAGGAGAGATAATGAGAGGAGAAAATAGTAAAGATTCTTTGTCAAAAAAGGAAAGGTGAAGCTTCTAACGGGACGCCATCTTGGGTAAAAAGTGAAGTTATTAATGGGACGGAGGGAGTATATATTATTTGTATCATGTCAAAGACTATTTTCTAATAAAAAATATGGCACTTATATTTAGACTGAGCCAAAATGAAAAACTCTACATTTATTGGGGGTGTTGCAAGGATTCGAACCCCTTTTCTCCTGATTGTAATTTGAAATTAAAAAAAAAAAATCATAATCTTTCGGCTAACAAGAAGACATTTTAGACTTCTGAGGAAAGATTAAGAAACTAGTCAAATTCATGAGATGTTAAACAGAGTGACCATTATGCAACGCTGCTAAATTAGCTAAACAACACAAGAATGACAATCAAGGGCTTTCAAGGCGACTCCTATATAAAGGAACTGCATCTACCTCAACTGGACAGGGCACACACAAAATATTATCTTACTCGAGTTCCCACTAACAATGGCATTTTGCAAAGCAACTTCACTTGCATTCATATCTTCCTTGTTACTATTACTAATCACCGGCTCTAACGCAGGTGGAATTTCAATCTACTGGGGCCAAAACGGAAATGAAGGCACATTAGCAGAAACTTGTGCCTCAGGAAACTACGACTACGTCAACTTAGCTTTCCTGGTCACTTTCGGCAATGGTCAAACCCCAATGATGAATCTAGCTGGTCATTGTGACCCATCAGTCAACGAATGCACCAAATTAAGCTCCGACATAAAATCATGTCAAGCTAAAGGAATCAAAGTTATGCTTTCTATCGGAGGAGCTTCAGGCAGTTACTACCTTACTTCTGCAGAGGACGCTAGACAAGTAGCTACATATCTATGGAACAATTTCTTGGGTGGGTCCTCTTCTTCTCGGCCTCTAGGTGATGCTGTTTTGGATGGAGTTGACTTTGACATTGAAGGTGGGACCACCCTACACTGGGATGACCTGGCAAGGTCACTTTCGGCGTATAGTAAACTTGGTAAGAAAGTTTACTTGACTGCAGCCCCACAGTGTCCGTTTCCTGACGCGTATATTGGAAGTGCACTTAAGACGGGGCTATTTGACTATGTTTGGGTACAGTTCTATAACAACCCTCCTTGCCAATACTCGGGAGGGATTACTAATCTTGAAGATGCTTGGAAGCAGTGGACTTCTGATATTCCGGCTACAAAGATTTTCTTGGGGTTACCTGCAGCTCCAGATGCTGCCGGAAGTGGATTCATTCCTGCGTCAGATCTGACCACGAAAGTGCTTCCGGCAATAAAGGGTTCATCCAAGTATGGTGGTGTGATGCTGTGGTCTAAGTTCTACGATGACCAGAGTGGATACAGTTCTTCCATCAAAAGCCATGTTTGATTGATGCATTAAAAGCAACACTAGTCTTGCCAGTAGTTGTTTTTTCTGCATATCATATTTTGTACTTATGTTTCATTTCCATGTGCATGTCTGTATATATATGTTTCTCTCCCTCTGTCTCATATTACTTTACCCATTTTGCTATTTTGGGCGTCCCACTTTAAAGTCACACTTTCCTAACTAAAAAGGAAACTTTTAAATACTTCTTTATTCATGAGATCCGCTTGTCATACTCACAACACTTTTTAAATTTACTATTCTCTTCACTCATTCTCTCTCCTACCCACTCACAACTCCAACTTTAATAACATTATTCCTTATTTTTCGTTCTCAACAGTAAATGAGTAAGTTATTATGGGACGGAGCGAGTATATATCTACATTATCATTATCAGTATGTAAATATAAACTACTTAATGGAGTAATAATAGTTTTCTTACATTATTTATACTTGTGTGGATTTGGCCACTATTTGAGATTAATTGATTTAAAGAAATCTACTACTAATGAGTCCCATATTTATTCCAAATAATATTAAAAAGAAATATTAATAACTTGGTAGCGAGTTCAACATGTTACCGTTGAAACTCGCTACATGGTGTAGCGAGTTTAGTTAAATTGGGATTTGACATTTGAATTAATCAGTTGTACTCCCTCCGTCCCGCTTTAAGGTTCTGAGGTTGACTTTGCACGGAGATTAAGGAGGAAATATTATATTGAAAGTGTTGTGAGTGTGAAAATAAAATAGGAGAGAGAATGAGTGGAGAGAATAGTAAATTATAATGGTGTTGTGAGTATTAAAATAATGTAGAGAGAATGAGTGGAGGGAATAGTGATAAAATATATACTTGCCATTTATGGAAAGAAGTAAAGTAAGAACCTTGATTTGGGACAGACTAAAAAGGAAAATAAGAACCTTAAATCGGGACAGAGGGAGTAATTATCAAAGAAGAACTCGCTACACCATGTATCGAGTTTGACCGGTCACACAGAACTCACTACATAGTGTAGCGAGTTTAAAATGACATTTTTACAGAAGGTTGCCACATCCAGATTCATTCTCATTTTCATATATCCACTCATACTTACTCTAAAAAAAAAAACAAAATCTTCACATCATTTAATTTTATCAGAATTGTTGAAGATCAAGAATCAAGGTAAATTAACATCATCTTAATCATTGTTTCACTTGTGTTTAGATATAAAATTTAAGTTTTTAACTGTATTTTAGTATATTATAGATATAAATGTTAGGGTTTTGTTATATAGGTTTTAACACTTTGATTTCGTAATGTAGGGTTAAAGATGAACGGGGTTCAATCATTTTCATGTGCTATTGGGGAGGTGATGATGAACAACCATTTGATGGTCCTCATTTTAAAAAAGGGCCAAAATGTGCAATTAGGGCTAATTGTCGATGGAGATACAATGAGTTGATTGATGAATTATATAAAAAGGCGGGCTTAGATCGGTCTCAATATGATTTGGAAGTCATTTATAGATGTCCTTATACTTTTGATAGCGGGATTGGTGAGTAATTTCCTTCCCGTATTGAAGATGATGCGTGTATGAATATAATGTTCGATCATTTAGCTAAATTTGGGGGGATGGGTAATTTGCAGCTGTATGTGGTTGTAAAATTGATTGAAAATCGACGTTATCCAGAGTTTGAAACACTGCACACAGAGACCATTTATGGGTATTCACCAAGTTGTAACCTTGATGCAGGGGTTGGTCCAAGTACACAAACACTTGTATCAATCCAAACACCAAATTATGATGATGGGGCATGCCAAAATGATCCTGTTAATTATGATAATTCTGAAGATGATGTAAATTATGAAGAAAAAGACACTGATGTAGATGCAATGCTAGACGATGATAATGATGAATATCAGGAGGGTAGTAGTGATTCTGATGTCGATTTGGGAGAGGGTGATAATGGGCCGATTGATGATGACGTGGAAACACATTTGATTCATTATGAAGCGCCGAAAAATCGAAGGTATGAGAGAGCAGATTATCCTTTTTACAGTGATATTGGTTGTTCTGCTCGACAAGAAGAAGGCTTCATTGATTACCATAATGAACCTAGTTTTTTAGTTTGGGATCCGAAGAAACATGAAATTGCTAAAGGGGTACGCTTTTCTAGCAAGAACGATGCGCAATTTGATATAAAAAGGTACCATATTCACACCAATCGTCGGTTCAGGGTAAGAGAGAGCACAACTCACACATGGGTAATTGAATGTCTATTGAAAAATTTTCCATGCAATTTCTATGTTTGTGTGAGTAGGAGGAAGTTTGGCTATTGGGAAGTGACCAAGTATAAGGCTCCTCATTGATGATTATATTCTGGAGAAAGTCAAGATCACCACAACCTAGATGCGAAGTTTATTGGTCGGCAAGTAGTTAGTCTTATTAAGGCCGATTCAGATGTCAAAGTTGGAGTTATTATTGCACACATCAGTGGTATGTTTGGAAAGGAAATTACGTATAAGAAGGCATGGTGTGGAAAGCAAAAGGGCATTGCAGAGGTTTTTGGAGATTGGGAGGAATCTTATATAAGGTTACCCCGTGTACTAGCAATCATCAAAAAATACAGCCCCAGAACAATTGTTGAGTATACTCATCCTCCTCCTCCTGTCGGTGAATTACACATGTTTCAAAGGGTGTTTTGGGCATTTGGGCCTTGCATTGAAGCTTTCTCTCATTGTCAGCCTGTCATTTCTGTTGATGGAACATACCTTAATTGTAGATATAAAGGGGTAATACTGATTGCCATGGGTGTTGACGCCCAAGACAGTATACTTCCTCTTGCATTTGCTGTTGTTGAAAAAGAGGACTGGATGAACTGGCGTTGGTTCTTATATCTTCTTTACAGACATATTATAAAGAGTCGTGAAGTATATTTGATATCTAACCGTCATCACGGCATTCTTAAGACTATAGCGGAAGATACGTGGTGGCCAAATGTGCATCATCGATATTGCTTGAGACATATGCCAGCAAATTTCTTGGATAAGCATAGAGGGGAAGGTTTGAAGTATCTGTTTTGGAGAGCGGGTAGAACAAGTCAAGATAGAAAATAGAAATCTACCTTAGAGAGTATCCGTTCAATTAATCTCGAGGCAATTGCATGGTTTCTGAATTTAGATGCCAGAAAATGGACATTGGCACACGATGGTGGTTACAAATATGGAATTATGACTACTAACATGTCTGAGGTTTTCAATGGTGTCATGAAGTGAGCCCGTAGGATGTCAATCACAACAATTGTTGAAATTGCCTTCTACCGTTGTATGGAGTACTTTCAAGTAAGGCATGTATTTTCACTTAATGCCTTAGGAGGTAATCCTGGTAACCCTAACATCAATCCCCTACACCAATTAAGCCAGAAAGTTCATTACCGATACATGAAGAATATCGAGAAAGCTATGACACATCAGGTAAGGAGGTTCAATAATCATGAGATGGGGGTGTATCAGTGACAACCGCAAGTCAGAGTGATAAAGGTGGAAATATCCAAATTGTCCAATTTAATGAGCGTACCTGCACATGTGGTAAATGGGTTGCCTATCACATGCCCTGTTCCCATCTTCTTGCATGTTGCCATGCCCAACATCTTGATGGTCGTTCTTCGTTTCTTCATTTTATGCCATTAGGGAATACTACAAGACATGGAAGGGAACATTTGAGCAAATCCCCCATAAGGACTATTAGGATGTGGATGGTTTGGTGCCACATTTTTCCCTAATCCCCACCTTCGACGTTCTACGAAGTCCGGACGGCCTAGATCAAGACGCTTCCGAAATTGTATCGACTTTCAAGTAGATAAACGGAAGACTATGTGTTCATCATGCAAACAAGAATGCCACAATCGTCGTAGATGCCCAAACATTAGGGAGTAGAATAATGTTTTCATGTAATTTATCTTTGAGTTGTTGGATTTACTTTGTATTTCATTTGGATTTCATTTAAGTATGACTTGGATGTAATTTTGATTGGTTATACATTTTGTGTTGTTTGTTGTTTGAATATAACTTTGTTTTTCATTTGGATTTGGTTTAACTTGGATTCAGTTTCAGTTGCACACAGAAAATCCAATATATCAAACTGTAAAACATGTATGATATACCATAACATACACCTCCAAACATGTACTAAAGTATCAAAACAATATACAAATATACTAAACTTTACAAACACTTAAAAACCCATACAACAAACATACATAGAAGGATGGAAAATACATAAATGTTTTTTTACAATAATAATAAAACAACTAATATCATAAAGTTTTATTACATCTAAATAAAAATATAGTTTCACTTATTTCTCCTATCATACTTTCTGTCATAGGCTGCAGGGGTGAACTTATTCGTCGGATGCCGCTCCCTAGACCCTCTTCTAATTAACTCCTCTCGTTAAGCAGGGGTAAGACGTACCCCACTAGATGAAGTCGCAGCCGAATCAGAGAAGGGTGAAAGATCCGCTCGTGAGGATGATGAAGGAACCTTAAAGCCACTTTCCGAATATATGGGCGTGTGAAAAGTCATAGGTGGAGGGTCAACGAAATCATCATCATCATTTATAATCTCACTCACCTGACACGGGTCGTAACGAGGGTGAGTACATGAATAAATACCCTCCTCAACCTCGAATCTAATCCTCTCCTCGTGCTCCTCCACCTGAGTAGCTCCCCACTGTGAAGAATAATCAAAGAGTCCATCATACCGAGTCTCGGGCTCTGGCTCTGGCTGGGGTTGTGGCTGTGCACGACGTCTAACACGACGATGTCGAGGTTCTACCCCTTGTACACGATTTACCGGTGGTGGAGGTGCTGCAGCCTCAAGTCGTTGATGCTCCCTAATTTTCGTGAGCGTGTGTCTAATCAACCTTCGCGGCTCAGCTTGTTGCGGCCACGACATATGCTCCTCCTCCTCATTGGTGACATGCATACGTTGAAGGTTTTGCACCTATTTTTATAGCAAAAATAATAAGTATTAGAAATAAGTTAATAAATTGAAGTTTTTTTAAAAAAAAAACTAGAAATAATAACTTGAAAAATATAAATACTTACCTCGCCCTCTAGGAAAGGGGCAACCGACCGGTATCCAGCGTCCTCTATATGAATGGGGTTCTGCACAAACATGCATGTTATGCTCCGATACCACATCATATATGGATCGGTGTAATGCATAACGTGAAATCCTGGGACCCCAAAGCCAGTAAGTTTCGCCGATGTCCCCAAAGTGCAATGTATTGTTGATGGCGGTCGCTCCAAATCACAAGATTGTTTCCACGCCTATCAACTCTATGCAAGTCCCTCCGAGTGTCGCACGGTTCTGGGACCCCCTGCAGCATGCCAAACTGCCTCATAACACGATCCAACAAATGCCACTCTATCCTCTCAAAGCATATAAGAGGGACCCGCGCCATCCATACGGCCTGTCCCTGAGTGCAGTATGTCGGAGCATATCTATCTCTATAAGGCTGCCACACAACCTGATCATTTGTTAGCTTGGCCAGCTGATCACGATAGCCTCGCAGGTTATGGGCAGTAACCTCCTTGAGATACAATGATGATCCGGTTCACCTGAAATTTCATAAAAAGAATAATTATAAGAAACAGTTAAAAAAACTATAACGAAGAGAAAATAACGTATGATATGTGTATAAATGCATTCCAGTGACATGTACTCGAAGTCCGGATCAATGTTTTGCCTTCGAATTTCAGGTTGCACACATAGCAACCACTCCTAAGCCCAAATCTATATCAAAAAAATCTATATCAAAAACAATAACTAATGCCAATAATTTGAAATCAAACTTAAAACCAACAAAATAATGCACATTAAAATGAGATAAACATACATGTAGAATGCTGAGAAATTCACCGCACTGGCTCGTCAGAGGGTTAGTCGCACTACACAACTCTCGATATAGAAAAGCCAGCGACGCACTTCCCCAACTATACATCCAGATCCTCGAAACTTCACGAAGCAGAGAGATATAATACAACTTAACCTTATTGTTCGTACGATCAGGCATCACCATAGAACCCAAGGCGAGCATGATATATACCCGTACGTACATATCCACAATGTCTTGAGGAGTATCATCAGTGAGGTCATGAAAGTGTGGAAACTGGCTCGTAATCTACCTGAGATTTAGACTACTCTCATCCATATCTTTGGGAGATGGGCCAGCCCCTAAAAGCTGGTGACATATCACCCGCCAGTCTTGAAGTGCTGGGATGTCAGCATCAGTAACAGCATCCCCATCAATCGGCAACCCGGAAATTATGCCGATATCCTCTAGGGTAATCATCATCTCACCAACCGGGAGGTGAAATGAATGGGTCTCAGGATGCCATCCCTCGATCAAGGCCTCCAGCAACCCATAATCGTATTGAATTATCCCTATGTAATGAACTCCACTAAAGCAACACTCGGCTAATCTCGACAAAATCCTCGGTGCTAGTCTATCTGGCAACGTGGCACCACGACGAAATGAGAGCGGACTAGCAACCTGCTCTCCGGCCCAAATAAAACTAGCTCTGTGGCCCTCATGTTCAGTCAAAACAGAGTTATCGATAGGCCCGCGATCAACGAAGGAATCCATATGTTTTAACAAAAGAAACCCAATTTCAATATCAAATAAATACTGCTCCCTACTCCGTCCCATAATGATGGCAGTGAGGGTTAACGTGTTGCATTTGATTTATTAATATATATATATATATATATATATATATATATATATATATATATATATATAAGATTCTTTGGAGAGAAAGTTGGAGGAGAGGAGAGTAGAGAGAGAGTATATGAAAGAAAATTCTTTCTATTGATTTCAAAAGCGTAATTACAACTGAATACAAACTCTCCTTATATAGATGGAGAGAGGACACTATTACAGACACTTGTTCACTTTGGACACCACACCTTTACAAAAGAAATAAAACAAATAACTTTTTCAAAAGTAGTGATCATTATTGATGCCGGGTACACATTGGGCCCCATCGCCACTATCAATAATGACTTTCTTACCAAAACAAACAAACTACTTTTCTTTACATTAATAAAGCAAGATTCTTGCTGTCTAAAGCAACCATTATTGCTTAGAATCAATTGTCTTCATTTGCCGACATAATTTAGTGCGGTTTTCGATATTCAACCCGTGATATTATTCCATTGTTGCATCCTTATCTTTAGATGAGTAAGCTTAAGCCTTTTTCTTTTTATCCATAGTAATTTATCTAGCGCTATTGCTAGAGTGGTCCACCTATTATTATTCTTCCTTCTTTCTTCCTTTAATTCTTCTTCAAGCTCCTTAATTTTCTTTAGGAGCTTATCTTCCATTCTATTAAATTGTTCAAATGACTGTTTGACTGGATTGCTAGCCATTTCACTTTTAATCTTTTGCTGAAGATTTCCCCTTTGCTGCAACCTTAGCTTGTTGAGAATTGCCTCTATTAAAGAGTCCCAAATATCTTCTTGAGTGGGTTCGGACTGAGTCTCGCATGCCAGACAATTGAAAGAATTAATAGAGTCAAGTGACCCGTGTGATGACACTGTTTTCATAGAATTATCATCCTTGGCTCGTTGATTGGGAAACGCTGAGAGGAATTGATTCTTCATATGATCCAGAACCTTCACCATTATTTTTTCCTCTGATTCCTTGGGATATTTTCTCTGAAAATAGATTTTTAGGCTACTCATTCAGACTATACACATCGGTGACTCTCCATGGGAGTCACCCCCAAAAAAAAAAAAAAAAAAAAAAAAAAAGCAAGGAAAGTCATGAAAATTGGTGACTTTGGACAATTTGTTGCCCTTCGGTTGACCCAGGTTGTGCATTTTCTTTTTCTGTTTTTTTTTTGATCAAATTATTTTGATTTTGTATTTATATAAATATATTTTTAAAATTAATATATTTTATATATTAATTTTATTTTTAAAAGGTTGGGTTGGGTCAGGTTGGGTCGTGGTCACTGATGGGAGTATAAATTATATAAGGTTGGAAGTGTGTATATGGAAGTGAAAGAAATTAATATTTTATTTGAGGTTGGGTTGGGTCAGGGTCACTGATGGGGATGGTCTGAGCCTGGCTGAAAACATTGCTCTTTAGATCCGTTATTACGGTCCTCATTAATAACAGTTTGAATTCTAACTGTCAGATTTTTTAAATCTTCCTCACTCATTCTACCCCACCATTTAAAAAAGAAATTTCTTTGTAAAATTGGTATATCCAGATCATCATGAGAGATGGATATTGTCCACCTCCAAATCCATGGAATTTGGAATTTTGCAAAGAATAAGAAAGGACATTATCCATAAATTAATTTTTCTGTTTGCAATTGTACAACTAGTGGACTATTGTCACACCAAAGATTATATAAATCCCCAACTTCTTTTGGTAAAATTTCCAAAGATGGACCAAATTTTGACCACCAGTTATAAAACCAATTTGGAACTGGCTTTTCCAAAATTTCTGGATTTATTGAGAAAAATCAAGAATATTTGTTCTTGGGGTTTTGGTAATAAAAAAACCTTTGAAAAAGCTTGGATATAATCCCAATAATTGAAATAGGCATATTGCCCTTCAGTAATTTTCACCGCTTTATCCCCATTGGGATTTAGTCCCCACTCTCTAGGGAGCAAAACTTTATTAATATGACATTTACTATAATTTATAAATTTTTCTTCACTACTACTATTGTAGTGATGAGTGATTGTTACTGATTCAGTAACTAAGAGCAGTATTTCCAAATTAGGTATTGCTTGCCCATGGAGGCCTGGATAACCTCTAGATTCGAGGTATCTGGTCTTAATTGACCAGGCATCATTTCTTGTAATTTTGAGGTCTTCATCCTCAATATACATCAAAAATTCTGTGATTGGATTTTCATAATATTCTTGCTCCTGAGTATTCTCAGCAATTGTCATGTCTCTATAAGATATCATCGTATTAGATGATGAGGTGGAAGCCTTTTCTTCCTTTTTACTTGGTACAGGTGCAGAAGATTGCTGCATATTTCCTGACCTAGCTGGGTACATTGGCCTTATTGCCATAGGAACATTTAGTACCGTATGATATCCTATTATAGGAACAGTTGGTACTTCATTATAATGATAAGGTATCCTGCCTCGACCACGGCCATTACCGCGACCTCTTCCCCTATTAGGGGTTGTCATTTTCCCTGTAGGAATTCTCGGGTTAGATAATCTGCAAGAGAATTATTTTCTCCTTTTATATATTGAATGTCGAATTCAAAGGCAGATAATTGAGCTTGCCATCGTGCAAATATTTGCTTTGCCACAAGATTTTTTACATCTTTTTCAATAATAGATTTTACTGAACTACAATCAATTCTTAGTAAAAAATTTTGATTTAATAAATCATCCTGAAATTTTGAAATACATTTAATTACAGAAAGCATTTCTTTCTTAATAGTTGAATATTTTAACTGAGTGGGATTCCATTTTCCCGAAGTAAATCTGACTAACATTTCTCTCGAAAGTGGTATCAGAGCCTTTCTCAACTCCATTCGGGGATGGTAGAAAGGTATTACTTTATTTTATTTAATTAATGTTCTTACTTATTCTGCAAATATTTATTCTCGTGGATTATCAGAGGTTTCTCCTCTTACTGAGACTCAAAGGGAGGAAATAAGGACTCGTGCCAGGGTAGAGAAGACACTTATTGACATAGGCTTAGTGGAGGCTCTAGTGAGCATTCCTAAGATAGGGATGAGGGAGACTGACATCATTGAGAAGAAGAGGAAGAAAACTCGATGGGTCGAGGTAAAGGAAAGAAAGGCAAGGAAGACTCTGTTGATGACAACTGAGAGACCTATTTCGAGCATCTACTTATTGCCTTATTGTAAACACATTCATTTATTAGGCCTTTTTGTATATTTTAGTCTTTGTAGCAGGTTAGCATAGTCAAGAGTAGACCATGCTTGAACTCATCAAGAAGTTTTTGACTTGTAAATAACAAAAGATATTATCTTAGAAATTATTCAAGACACATTTCATGGAAACTTTGAATATCTTATTTATTGTTTAGACTGAATCATTTCTGGCTGCCTACGTTTCCCTTTTACAAGAAAGACTAAGGGGCTCAGGTCTTCGTAGTTCATTCTGGTGAACTATTGGGATTTTTGTTTTGTTTTTGTTTTAATTTTTATTTTATTTTATTTTATTTTATGTGCAACCATGTTTTCTGCCTAGACCTCCCTTTTAGGGTTTTCAGCCTAGTTGGGCATTACTCTTTTTGCATTATTTTTCTTTTTTTTCTTATATGTGTAACCCTGTTTTTTTGCCTAGGCTGCCCTTTTTAGGTTTTCAGCCTAGCTGGGCATTACTCTTTTTGCACTATTTTCTTTTTTTGTCTCTTTTTTTTTCTTTTTTTTTATTTTTTTTAATCAATTGTACAACCACATACAACTGGAAATTACCCATCCCCCCAAATTTAGCTAAATGATCGAACATTATATTCATACACGCATCATCTTCAATACGGAAAGGAAAGTACTCACCAATCTCACTATATATCAAAAGTATGAGGACATCTATAAATGACTTTCAAATCATATTGAGACCGATCTAAGCCCGCCTTTTTATATAATTCATCAATCAACTCATTGTATCTCCATCGACAATTAGCCCTAATTGCACATTTTGGCCCTTTTTTAAAATGAGGACCATCAAATGGTTGTTCATCATCACCTCCCCAATAGCACATGAAAATGATTGGACCCCGTTCATCTTTAACCCTACATTACGAAATCAATGTGTTAAAACCTATATAACAAAACCCTAACATTTATATCTATAATATACTAAAATACAGTTAAAAACTTAAATTTTATATCTAAACACAAGTGAAACAATGATTAAGATGATGTTAATTTACCTTGATTCTTGATCTTCAACAATTCTGATAAAATTAAATGATGTGAAGATTTTGTTTTTTTTTTTTTTAGAGTAAGTATGAGTGGATATATGAAAATGAGAATGAATCTGGATGTGGCAACCTTCTGTAAAAATGTCATTTTAAACTCGCTACACTATGTAGTGAGTTCTGTGTGACCGGTCAAACTCGATACATGGTGTAGCGAGTTCTTCTTTGATAATTACTCCCTCTGTCCCGATTTAAGGTTCTTATTTTTCTTTTTAGTCTGTCCCAAATTAAGGTTCTTACTTTACTTCTTTCCATAAATGACAAGTATTTTATCACTATTCCCTACACTCATTCTCTCTCCTACATTATTTTAATACTCACAACACCATTATAATTTAAGGTTCTTACTTTACTTCTTTTCATAAATGGCAAGTATTTTATCACTATTGCCTAGGCTGCCCTTTTTAGGATTCGAACTCCTTTTCTCCTGATTGTAATTTGAAATTAAAAAAAAAAAAATCATAATCTTTCGGCTAACAAGAAGACATTTTAGACTTCTGAGGAAAGATTAAGAAACTAGTCAAATTCATGAGATGTTAAACAGAGTGACCATTATGCAACGCTGCTAAATTAGCTAAACAACACAAGAATGACAATCAAGGGCTTTCAAGGCGACTCCTATATAAAGGTACTGCATCTACCTCAACTGGACACACACAAAATATTATCTTACTCGAGTTCCCACTAACAATGGCATTTTGCAAAGCAACTTCACTTGCATTCATATCTTCCTTGTTACTATTACTAATCACCGGGTCTAACGCAGGTGGAATTTCAATCTACTGGGGCCAAAACGGAAATGAAGGCACATTAGCAGAAACTTGTGCCTCAGGAAACTACGACTACGTCAACTTAGCTTTCCTGGTCACTTTCGGCAATGGTCAAACCCCAATGATGAATCTAGCTGGTCATTGTGACCCATCAGTCAACGAATGCACCAAATTAAGCTCCGACATAAAATCATGTCAAGCTAAAGGAATCAAAGTTATGCTTTCTATCGGAGGAGCTTCAGGCAGTTACTACCTTACTTCTGCAGAGGACGCTAGACAAGTAGCTACATATCTATGGAACAATTTCTTGGGTGGGTCCTCTTCTTCTCGGCCTCTAGGTGATGCTGTTTTGGATGGAGTTGACTTTGACATTGAAGGTGGGACCACCCTACACTGGGATGACCTGGCAAGGTCACTTTCGGCGTATAGTAAACTTGGTAAGAAAGTTTACTTGACTGCAGCCCCACAGTGTCCGTTTCCTGACGCGTATATTGGAAGTGCACTTAAGACGGGGCTATTTGACTATGTTTGGGTACAGTTCTATAACAACCCTCCTTGCCAATACTCGGGAGGGATTACTAATCTTGAAGATGCTTGGAAGCAGTGGACTTCTGATATTCCGGCTACAAAGATTTTCTTGGGGTTACCTGCAGCTCCAGATGCTGCCGGAAGTGGATTCATTCCTGCGTCAGATCTGACCACGAAAGTGCTTCCGGCAATAAAGGGTTCATCCAAGTATGGTGGTGTGATGCTGTGGTCCAAGTTCTATGATGACCAGAGTGGATACAGTTCTTCCATCAAAAGCCATGTTTGATTGATACATTACTTGTCTTGCCAGTTGTTTTTTCTGCATATCATATTATGTACTTATGTTTCATTTCCATGGATTTTCTACCATGTGCATGTCTATATGTATGTTTCTCTTGTATATTTATCATTATGTAAATATAAATTACCGCCGCATCCGACGACAGGGAAATATTTCACAAGTAATTCAATAGCTCATAGCTACAACAAAACACGAGATATTTCACACCCAAAACAATAGATAAGAGTCAAGGTCAATATGAAATACCATAATCTTCAACATCATATCTCAAAGGAAATAGTTAAAAGGGTAAAACCCTATCCACGCAACCACGAAACAAAATTCAATCTGGAATGTAAAATTAAGTTCGACGGAAAAAGGTTCAAAACAAAGCACCTCCAAAAGTTATGTTCATACTCCCATTAAAATTGCCAGGAAATTTAAGAAACAATGCCGTCATTCAAAGACAATGCGGCCAATTGGTCAGCTGGGCTACTGGCCTGCTGCTGACTGACATTCCTCAGGACTTCCATAGCCTCTGCTACCTTTGCTTTGAGAGCTTCAGGGGACTCCAGCAAGTGTAAAACCTCTGTTTGGTCCATCTCCAGAAGCATCCCAGTAACCTTTGCTGCTGCTTCAGGCTCCAGCTGCTCCACAAGCGGGTAAAGATTCTCCCCCAGCATCTATTTAACAAGAAGCACAAAACTCCGCTATTCATCCATGTTTATTCATTTATTGCATAAATGAAATAGGAATCTCATAACACGAAATAGCTAATATGAAGGTAGCCATGCAGTAATCAAATTACGAAATACTCCCTCAGACCCAGAACGATAGTCCCTTTTCCATTTATGTTTGTCCCTAGATGATAATCTCATTTCTAAAATCTAGATGTTAAAATAATTGAACTTCCAAAATTAACCTTTAGATGCTAGTTTGGATGAGATTAGTGCTCATAAGTTTGGAAGTGGAAGAGTTTGTAAGAGAATCAACTTTAATTATCACATGTTTTTAAGTAATAATTGAACCTCTTAAAGGGTAATGTTAGAAGTGAAAATATTTGAATAGTAAAATAGGACTATCATTGAGGGACAGAGGGAGTATTGATTGTGACAGCTCAGTGATTTACACATTCCTACCAAATAAATCTATAAACAAAAAACATTTACCGTCCTCTGCTCAGTAGGTGAGGCATTTGCAAGGGCAGAAGCTAGAGCCCCAATTGGAATTGGCTGAGATATTCCAGCATCCCGTAACTGCATGCCACTCATGTCATATGGGACAGAAAGCATGCCTCCAGCCATACCAGGAATGGAACCATCAGGAAGGCCACCACGACCAGGTGGATAACGGTAGACTCGTCCGCGTGGCATCATCTGTTACCAAAATGACCCAGGAGTTACATAAATAAATATTAAAACATCTATGATCCTCCAACACTGAGAAAGAAAAGAGCAAGTTAAAAGTACCACTAACCTGCTGCTGCATAAGGGGAACTGGCTGTTGGTTCTGCTGAGGTGGAACACCTCCTGCACGTCTGCCTCCAGGACGTTGTCCTTGCTGTCCCTGCTGAACGATTGGCATAAAAAAGTTCGGCATGGGACCCCCACCGGGCCTCATACCTGGAACAAGCTGCTGCTGATACCCAAAGCCAGGCTAACCAGCATAACATTCAACAATACACAACTGATCATTCACTTGTTCCAGAAAAAAAGAAAGACCCACACGATTCTAAAAGAATAAATGCATTGGTACAGTCCCAGAAGTCACATGTTAGGATCACGTGGCCACCAAGAAGCACAGGAAAACAAATCTGTAATCCAGCTAAGATATATATTGTAACAATTTGTGTCACTTGATATCAGAAGTGTAATTTACAATTCACAATCGCAAAAAGTGTTATGTTTAATGGTTCAAGTTGTACACATCCTGACGATCTTAACTGTTTTTTTCTTAAGAATCTTAATCTCAATGTTGTTTTGCGCTTTAACCAACCCGATTTCATTCAACCACTGTCAATTTTTTCCTACCTCCCCAACTTAAATAATAGTCGATCGTAAACTGATGTCGGAAATGTAATGGAGTCAGATCAGTAATGCAGGCCTAATCATATCCAAAATCTTTTTTTATTCCCATTATCTTTTAATAATGTTGTGGTAATAACAATTACGATTAGCACATTTATCATTAGGTAGAAACTAAACTGACCCCAACCCGAACACCAAAGGAAAATTAAATACGACAAATTCAAAATAACAACCGGATCAGCAATTAAGAAATGAGTACTCCGAACATACTCTATTATGTTTTGGAAATAACAATTACGATTAGGACATGTAGGTAAGTAGATGTAAATACTGCACCCAACTAAAAGCATATTACATCTATCCTCTGTGACGCCCCAATGATAAACCTTAAGACAGCGGCTTGCTCTGTCCATCTTGTTATTGACATAAATCTTCAAACACCAGCACTTAGTGTGTTACCTGAATGACGTGAAACAGACTTACACCAAAACATAAGAAAATTGAATATTCTACTTCCACTTCAGAAACTTAACGAAGAAAGGCCAAGGAAAAGAAAGCTGCAACCTCAAATGAAATACTGAGACCATAAAGATAATACAAAATGCTCAGGATTTTCCTTATCTTTAAAAGGGAGTTGTGTTTTAAGTGGCCTTGCTTACATCAGCGTTTTCAAATGAAATACATTTCAGCTGAGGGAAATTATCAAGCCGTTTACATGTATTAAGCACATGGAAAGCCTCGACTCTAAACTTACATGAATCTGCCTACACTTAACTTGCTTCCAATTGGGCGCTTTTTCCTAAATAAGGAAAATATATAAGCTGAAAAGCCAAATAACAATGTGATTACCTGTGGGGGGATGAAAGTAGGAGGAGCTTGACCGTAGAATATCTGTTGCCCTAGACCTGGACCTCCAGGGGGATACATTGGCATACGAGGAGCAACAGAAGGTGCCATAGCAAGTGGACGCATCTGGGAAAATTGGGCCTGCATAAGAAACATCAACACTTTGCGTATAAGTGTACGAACATAAGAACCACCATACAGTTTCAACAAACACATTCAACTATGCAAAGCAACAGCAAAGTCTACAACTACTTGCAAGTTGACTACACGGATAACGGATCTCTTACCCACACCGAGCTGGCATGGCATCATGGAACTATACTTCATTCGAACACTAGGTAATCATGTATTTTTAACAGTAAAATCTTTAATTTTTTTGTCTTTCTTATTTTCGCTTGAATTATGAATGTGCTAATAGAATATATTTCGGCTTCATCTAATGTACAGTACATACTATATCACTCATATCTTGTCAAGTTCGGAAAAACATTTTGCCAGTAGTTACCTACTGGATATCCTTTCACCATCTTAAAAAATGTGTCAACTTCCAGGTACTTACAAAAGTGAAATCTAAGAAAATCTGTGAGTGATTTATGTCCATCACTAACCTTGATCTTCATATATATAACACATTAAGGAAAATTGTAGAATACTGCAATCTAGTGAAGAGATTCGAGAGGCAAGCACTTCTCTACAATTTCCAATGACTGAACTGACCCATCATTCATTTACCAAGTTCCTATTTCTATATGATTATAACAAAATATGCACTCCAAAGCTACCTGCAATCTTGCCCTTCTATCTTCTTTGCGTTGAGCAACTGCAACATAAAGAGGCTTAGTAGCAATCATCTTACCGTTCATCTCCGAGAGCTACCAAAACAGAGAAGAAAAAGTTAATTCACAATAAACACTCATAAACTCATGCAGGTGTCTCTACTCACTGCTCTAGAAGCTTCCTCAGCAGTCGAAAAGGCAACAAACCCTGATCCTTTACTCGTTCCATTAGGGTCTCGCATAACCTGTCCAGAGATGCAAAATATAGATATCAGTTGTTTTGAAATCTGTACACAGTAGATCAACATATCAGAACATGATTCAGTATTAGCCGAGCTTTCAGGAATATGTCACTAACCTTGCATGAAGTTATAGTACCAAAAGGAGAAAATAGCTCCTTAAGGTTATCATCGCCAACGCTATCGTCTAAGTTTTTGATATACAGGTTTAGCCCTTGAGATTTGTCCACAGCCTCCTTCACGCTCTGCTCAAATCGATTCTTTAATTCAAGTTCCCTCTCAAATTTTTTCTGGGCCTTACCAACGTACCACTCTTTGTTGTCAATCTTTTGTCCATTAAGAGCATCTACAGCTCTAGCAGCATCCTCAGCATTTTCAAAGTTAACGAACCCAAAGCCTTTGGAATTACCCTCCCCGTCCCTCATCACAACAGCACTAGTGACAGTCCCATATTCACTAAATGTCTTATTTAGATCCTCATCGGTGGTTGATTCAGACAGATTCTTCACATAGATGTTAGTGAATTTTGCATTGTCGGCTGCCATATCTCTTTCCTGCTTACGGAGGAAGGGTCCAACATAAACTTGCTTGTCATTCAACAGCATACCATTTAGCTTCTCAATAGCTTTCTGTGCAGATTCTTCAGTTTCATACTGCACAAACCCATAGCCCTTAGACTGTCCAGAGGGATCTGTGGCTATCTTGCAAGAGAGGATGTTACCAAAGGTTGAAAATGTGTCGTGGAGTGCTTTGTGGTCTATTGCCTTGTCCAAATTCTGTCAATACCAGAGCAGACTAAACATTATCATAATAATAATAAAATGACTGAATATGAAAATTAGAAAGAGGAAGAAAGAATACCTTGATAAATATATTTCCAGAGCCGCTTTTACGTATACTAGGGTCCCGATGAGAATACATAATTCTAATAGGCTTTCCATTGAGAGGAGTGAAGTTCAACACCTCCATTGCCCTCGCAGCTGTCGTTTAGACAAGCAAAGTGTCAATGCCAATACAAAAACAATTGAGTGACGCATAACTTAGAAAAAATGGGACTCGCTTGATACTAACAGGTAAAGTAAAAGTCATAAATGGGCTGGTCGTAAATGGGCACAGCCAATTAGTGATGCTCACTTGCACATCTATCTTCTCTCTTCGGTAGATGTTGTATATTACATGGTTTTGCATGAGTATTTAATAATAAACACGATTATAGTTAAACTGCTTGTATGCCTTCAAGAAAGACAATAACTGCCTAATCAATTATAAAACCTCTAAAATTATTGTCTTATGCAATTGAGTTTGGTTGCCATGAGAACTTGTATGTACTCTCTCCAGGAAAAAATACCCCCTATTGAGTTAGGTTGCCATGAGAACTTTTATATACTCTCTCCAGGAAAAAATATGTGCAACCTATTGACCTCTTACAAGGTTTTCTTCATATTAAAAAAAAAAAAAGCCTCTTACAAGGTTTTTCATGAGATTTTGACTCGATGCTTTTTTTGTGCATTCCAATAATTATCTTGTAGTGTTAATCAATGTGATCAACTGATTTTACTATCTGTCAATCAAAAGGAACATTATTAATAACAGGTCCAAAAGAAGTTTCTGAAGCAAGGAAAGGAAAAGGACACATGTTCTAGGACATCTCAAAATGCAGTAACTCTTCTCTGTATGTATGTGTGCACCCTCACCCTCTCCCTCTCCTTTCATATACAATGAGGGAGGCTGGAAATAGAAAAAAACACCAATACGGGAAAGGCCTATCCTAAACTCTGATCTTAAAAGTGAAATGTGGTTATTTTATGTTTATTTTCTATACAAGTAGAATGCAGACTACCAGCATTTGCATAAACAACCATTCAACTTCATTTCTCTATACATGCAGCCAGTATCTAATGAACAAATTAAGCAACAAAATCTAACACAAATACAAAGTGGGCAGATTCACAGACAAAGTAACTAGTTCAAACACATTGATTTAAGCAAGAACACAGCTCATACAACAAACATGTGAACTAAAGAAACTGATAATTTACCATCTTGAGGGCTGCCATAATTGACATAACCATAGCCAAGTGACCTCCGAGTTGATAAATCCCTGCAAACTCGAACAGAAACCACCTGACCCAGCTGGTTAAACAGATCATAGAGCTGCGAATCAGTCACATTCCATTCCAGGTCTCCGACATAGAGCGACGTCGGAACAAACTGGTTCCCACCAGCACCACCACCCACCGCTGGCTGAGCCTGTGCCAGTGTCTGTCCCTGTCCCTGAGTTTGAGCCATCTCAACAAAACCCTAACGAAATTTGACCTTTTTAACAAATTTTCTGGATTTTTCTCTTTTTTTTGTGCTTTCTGCTTCCCTCTCCTCTTCTTATTTATACGAAACTAAACCCTAGATATCGTCAAACGGAAATCCTAATTTTGACTTTTTCCTGAACAAATTTTTTCTTTTTTTGGTTTAGATAGAGATAAACAAAGAAGAAGGGGAGAGAGGAGAGGGAAGAATAAGGAGTATGGATAGAGTAGTCGAAGATCCGACGGTGCGGTGGTTGAAATCGCCGTCGATGACAACGGCTGCACACTCCGAAACTTAGCGGAAATGGGAAATGTTTAGTTTATATATTGGGGGTGACGTGCTTGTCGGAATTTGTGCGCTAACCCTAAGACAATCAATCTATGAAGGCTGAATCTCCGCCGTTAGATTATATAACTGTGACCCCTCTTCTTCTTACGTGGTCAAGGCGGAGATATTGAGTCAATGACAATGGCTACAAGAAATAAGAATGGTCTATTTGGGATCATCTACATCTATCAATCAAAAAACAAATTAATGAAAATTATTTAATTATTTACTATTTTATCAATAAAAATAAATATACTCCCTCCATCTCACGTTAGTAAAAATCAAAAATTTGAACACAATTAAAAAAAATGGAGAAAGAATTAGTAGAATGAAGTGATTGTAAGTATGAAAAATAAAATAAGAAATAGAATGAGTGTTCTAGCTTAAACAGAGTTCTCGCGTTCGAGCTTTGCCCTGGAAATGCAACAATGTTGAAATTTTGTCTGGAGAGTTTTGTCGCCCTTATAGTTCTACCCGCTTGAAGTGGTAGCTCACTTACTACTATTTTAAATGTAACTAAAAAAAATTATAAAAAATAGGAGAGAAAATGAGCGTCAAAAATATTATAAAAACTTTATTATTTTGTATAGTTTCCACTTACGTGAAGTGAAATGAAATGGATGAAAAATTAATATTAAGTGAGTTGATGTGATTATGAAAAATGGATTTGGGCGTGAACAGTGAAATTAGGTCCAATAGGAGAGAAATGGGTCAAATATGTTCAGATTTCTCTTTCAATTCCGTCATGGCTAGGGCCTTTGGTTGCGAGAAAGGAGTTAGGTATGATTATTGCCGTCAAAATCTTAGGGTTTATACTCGTAAAGAGGGCCCATGAAAAGAGATGAGTAGGGACGAATGTATCGTCATTCTGAACAACGGGGGGTTGTGCTATAACATAGTAGAGGTCCCAGGCAGAGCTAGCTTAGGAGACTTGGAGGTGGACGACCAAAGGGGTTGTCCGCTTTCGTCCCTTTAATAAACTGATAGACCACTTCATCATATTCTACATTAGGGGATCAAATAAATCACCTTTTTCCAAAAATAGGATAGAATTTTCGGGGGAATCTAGGTCACCCATAGATAGTGATGATGAAACCCCTTCTAGTTATGATTCCCCTGTTTCTTCTTCTTCTGTAGATATGTCGACCCAAGCTTCAACGAGCTCTTCCTCCGACAGAATTGTGGATGCCTTCTGCTCGACAGTTGTTTCAGGTCGGAACGAAAGAGGATATGTAGCTCCCAAGCCAACTGTGGGGAAGAAAAATTTTGAGTCGAGGATAGAGATTCTTCATAGCTTCTTTGAGATCAACAAGGAAGAATTCCGTCTCACTCACTTTACTGACAAGCAGAGGAAAGCTCAAGAGTGGGCACATTGGGCCCTTAACCCCTCTAAAGTAGCTTTTTACTACGGCCAGTTTGAGGCCGGGCTACGACTCCCTTTAGACCCCTTCATATGCGAGTTTTTGGAGTGTATAGATGTTGTCCCTATGCAGCTAGGAGCCAACAATGTGAGGGTCCTTATTTGCTTTGCAATGGTATGTAGGTTTGTTGGGTACGAGCCTTGCATGAGTGTATTTTGGAAGTTATTCAAGGTTGTAATAGACAAGAGATCTCTAGGCATTAGTACTCCAGCTCGAGCTAAATCTCCCAAGTTGTTCATCAATTTGCCCGACAAGGTGGTAGGGTGGAACACCCATATGATCTTGGTCGAGAGTCAATATGGCTGGGAATTTCCACTACCCAATGCTGAATCAAGAGTAATGAAGGAGGAGGAGTACTGGTTCCCGATTGGAGCAAGGAGCTGACCCATAGGTTGACACTGATAGTTGGTAGGGGACCTATCAGTTGGGACCTGCTGGGGTTAAACAAAAACAATTTCATCCAAGCTGGCATGCTGCTGGGTGGTAATGGGGATGTAGCCCCTCAGGCCTTGATAGTTAGGGGATTGAGGTACCCGGATTGGGTAATCCATGAAAGAGAGAGATTTGAGGCTCAATGCCATTTTTGTAAGAATAAGACCAGCCATTGTAGGACCCAAAGAGAGAATCTTGGTGGTAAAGTGCTTTCCTGCTTCTTACTTCTTTGCTCGTAACTTTTTACTCGTCAACATTTGGCTCGCGTATCTCTTACTAATTGTTTGCCTCTTATATGTGCAGTTCTTACCGCCGATCAAGTAGCTAATATGGTGCGTATTTTGAGTACCAACCAGAGAAAGAAGAGCACCAAAGCTCATGGTGCTGCCAACGCCCGGGCTAGCAGGGAGAAAGAGGCTAAGGCAAGGAATAAGTTGCTGCCTAAGGAAGGTGTGGGGATGGTCCCCATTGAGGAATCTGGGTCGGCTGACCCCACAGTGATTCTCCCCAAGTTCAAGCAGTTGGGGCAAAAGATGATGAGGTCGGTAATTCAGCCAAACCTAGCTCGGACTCCGGTCCAGTGCTTGAGCCTGCTGGGGCGGCTCCCCAAACTAATGCTGACGTCGCCTATGTCGACCTGGAAGATGAAGAAAATGATACCCTTCCGTTGACCAATACAAGGAAGAGGTCGAGGTTCGACCAAGGACCTGAAGGAGCTAAAATCCATAAGGCGTCGAGCTCCGATCAACCCCCATTTCGCACCCCTCCAATTACTAGCACGGAGTTTGTGCAGGCCGAAGTGGCCAGGCTCAGCGAGGTGCCTCCCCTCACTTTGATTGATAGCTCTAGCTGCCAGTATCCTGAACTGGGATATGGCCAGGTTATAATAAGGCAGACTGTGGACCCCATTCTGCTAGCTCGTTTTACTGAAAGGGGGCTCACCCCTGAAGAATACATAGAGAAGTCCGACCTACTCCATAGCGAGGTAATCCTTTACTTCCTTTTACCCTTAACTTGGTCGCTTGATTTTTTATAATTTTGCTCGCTTTGTCGACCTGACCCTTCTGTTTTGTGCTTATGCAGTCTCTCACCCTTAATGATCTAGCTAAGAGCAGCTGGAGGGCTGCTATAGAGCAGGAGAGGGTTGCCACTGCTCAGTATGCCCAGAAGTCCAACGAGGTCACAGAGCTGAGGGAAAAGTTGGTGGACCTGGATTCAGCATATGAGGCAATCAAACTGGTGAAGGATGATACAGGAAAAGCCAGGGATGAGGCGCTGTTCGACCTCGGGGTGGCCAGGGAGGAGCTGTCTATGTCAAGGGAGGAGACCACTGCTGCCACATTGGAGAAGGAGAAAACTAAGATCGAGCTGGAAACGATCACAAAGATGCTTCACGAACGCAACGACCTTATGATCAAGCTGAGTGACAACCATCGAGCTAAAAGAGCACAGTGGGAGGAGGAGTCCCAGGCCAGGGTGAAGGCCTCTGAGGAGGCGTCAGCTAGGGAGGCGGTGGAAGCCTATAAAGATAGTGATGAGTGCTTCAATGTCCTGCAAAGTTGAGCTCAATCCTTCTATGATGTGGGGCGACGTCATATGGCTCGTCGAATCATTGTAGATCCCTCCATCGACCTCTCACTTAATCAGTTGGCCAAATGGGCCTCTGAGGACCAATATGATGCAGTAGCCCGCCGCGGTCATCCCCTCGTGCCTTATAACGAAAACGACTTGGCCGCTATTGCCCAGGAGGATGAGGAGGATGGGGCTGAGCCTTGGGTCGCTCCTCCCGTTGAGCAGGTAAATTTCAACACTATACTTCAAGATCTTGAAGATGCTGATGATATGGAGGAGGATGTTCCTGAGGAGGTCACCCAAGATCAGATCTTTACTGAAGCTGAACAGAACAAAGAACATCAGCAGCAACAAGAGCAAGAGCAGCCTCGAGCTGATAATCAAGACCACTGATTTTTCCTCCTTTGATTCATCTTTGTAATTGAACAAGCCTCAAAACATTCTTTAGTTTTGTAACAACCTCTCTTGGCCCGGTTTGGGAGGCAGTTTAACATATACACTCGTAGTTGTTATTTTCACATGTTCTAGCCCGCTTTGGGGGACTTGCTTCATTTAATATAGTTGACTTTTCTGAATCATTTTGTTTTGATCTATACTTGAGTTTGCATGTCGAGCTAAATTAGGTAGAAGATTGGCCAAAATCTTGGTTAGAACAATTGGTGTATACGAAGCTGACCAAGGTTTTAGTCGAGCTTGTTAAGTGATGGACGTAAATCCACTGTGTAATAAATTACCGAGCAAGTGTACTCACTACCGGTGTAGCAATATGCACAAGCAGGGGTCGAACCACAGAGACTTGTTGGTTTTAACAAGTTAATTTAATTAGTGAAAAGTAACCAAAAAAAAGGGGGTTTTGTTTGTTTGATTTAAACTAAAAACTTAATAAAATACTTAAAAGAAAAGCAATCAAGCAACAAGAGACAAGGATAAAATCAGATTAAAAGGACTTCATGGATTGGAATTTCACAGTACCAAGGATTTATGCTATTTTTAAGAGTAAAGTGGTCAATTACTTCCTAGGGTTCATTCACAAAAATAAGGGTTGGGACGGTTTGGTGTGCGATTTGCAACCCTTCTATCCTTGTTTATTAATCTTTCAATTACGTCGAATTAATAAACAAAGAAAGCAATGAGAACCACGTAACAAAAAGAACCTAAATCTTCTTGACTCGCCATTACGAGGCCAATTAGATTTAATTATCAAAGTTTAGTCGGTGTTAATCAACCAAGTTACTGTATTAATCAACACTCACACAATTCACAAGTGACAATTGATTAGATTGCAAACTCAAGAATTGAAATAAAACCTCTTTGATAAATAAGGAATAATTAAATTGACAAAATAATGTTATAGCATAAAACCCTAATACTGCTTACATCCAATCCATGAAGTAAAAGACTTAGCTACTCATGTTCATCTCAAAAGACAAAAAGAGATGAATGAATCAAAATACATAAAACCTGGTAGACAAAAAATCCTTTGAATCCTTGAGCCTCCTCAATTACAATGGAAAATAAAGCATAAGCTAATTGTTCTCTGCAGAAATTTGATTTATCTAGGGAAGAAAAGAGTCCCAAAAAGGAAGGGAGCAACAAATCCTCCTTAAAAAAGGAAAACTGAATTGCTGGTAACGGGACATGGGCGGTCGCCCAACTGGCCATGAGCGGTCGCCCATGTAAACAGCGGTTTGGGCCTTCAGTAATAATCACACGTGGGCGGTCGCCCACCTTGCCTTGGGCGGTCGCCCATGAGTACAGCAACTTCAAAACTTGTATGACTTCGCCCACCATTCCCTGGGCGGTCGCCCACTCCAACAGTGGTTTTAAGGCTTTGCAATACCAGCTTGGGCGGTCGCCCATCAGGTCCTGGGCGGTCGCCCATCACACCAGTGATTTCTCCAGCTTTCTTGACCATTTTGCTTCACCAACTTTACAAACTCCCTGAACTATCAAAGCACTCAAATATACATTAAATTCTCAAGGAATCGAACAGAAAATAAGCTTAGGAGCATATCTTTTAGATGGGTAAAACCACATCCATCAAATACCCCCAAACTTACCTTTTACTCGTCCCCGAGTAAAACAAAAGAATTAAACAAAAACAAAACTACCCTAACAAATAAAAACAATAAACACAAAATATTTTTGATATGTTCTCAATATATACAAGGTTGTCAGCCAAAGAAGTCTCAGATTCTCACGAAAATGTACTACACAAGTGCCAAAATGAATATGCAATTACAATTACATTAATGCATCTAACCCACAATTTTCCACCTCGGCCTGAATGATGAATGAATTATGGGAGATCATGATCAACAAGATAAGATTGTTTATGGGTTCACTAACACATGCTCTACATCACAAATAACAATACAGTTACGTACACAAGGATACTCATACGCATGATTACGCACTTGTCAACCCGATTACTCAATATTGAACAAAAATATGGCTCAAAGTTTAGTCCACAACAAATGTGGGGCTAGGCTCACGGGTACAAATGAAGGAATAGACATACAAACACAAGAATGTGGAATTAAAAACCTTCCATTGCATAATACTCCTTTCCCGAATTTTAACTTTTCTGCTCACCTTTGTTTCCCCAATGCTTCAACCCCCAAACTAGAACTTTGTTCATACTTTATACTCTTGGGGTTGAAAGCATTCCCTCTCTCAAAATAAGTCACTAATCAAATATACTTCACAGAATTAGGGGGCAAACATTGGATTTTTTTTTATTTTTTTTTTGAATTAATTGCCCCTTTTATACAATACAAATCATGTTTCCAACTCTTGACCTTCCTCACTCATTCCCGTAATTTCCCCATGTAACCCCCAAACTGATCGTTTCTAATTCCACAATCTTGCAAAGGTGGGATAAACCTATTCTAGATGTCAAGGGTTAGGGATTAGGCATCAAATGAAGGCGAATGGTGGTCTAAATGTTCCATTCTTTCTAAACAGGCTCAAAAGGGATCAAGTGACAATTCATATATAGATAGTGACAAGAAAGTCAAAGGCTTACAAGAGGGTTGTCAAAGAAAGATAAGCCATAAATACCAAGTAATCTATTGATTTGTTATTGACAAGCATGCAATCATGTTCTAGGACCCCCGAGAATGTCAAAGTGAACCCATAAAGGACACCTAAATTAATGACCATGATCAAGAAATATAATGGGAGTGAATGGTGGTGCAATTGTGTTTTACATGTATTAATGCAATTACAATAAACAAATTCAAATTGGCACAAACATAGCAAAACTCAATCAAAATCCCTCATATCATCACGGACGTTGGCCAACTTCCAAACATATAATGAGAACAAATTTTTTTTTTTAAATTTTCTAATTTTTTTGGAGGGTGACACTAATTACACTCCCCTATAAACCCACAAACTCGAGGAGATATCTACCCCCAAACTCAAAATATGCTATGTCCTCATAGCAAAGAGGACAACAACATGCCTCGGGTTCAAAGGCCGATATGACACACAAAGCAAATAAAGAAAGCAATAAAAATTTACCTTACTGGGTCAGCTCTCCCAATTAGCGCATTCGTTAAGGTCGTTAGCCCGACCATTGCTCCCAACTAAATGGGATTTGATGTGACCACATTCCCTTTGGCCTTGGCTTTCCTTCCCTTGGCCCACTTTGCACATTCTCGGGCACAAATGCCCACCACCTTCCACAAAAATTCGCCCTTTGCTACAAACTCGGGTGTAGCCCAAGGGATTTTTCTAACCTTTTTCTTGCTCTTTTTCTTTTTCTTCAATTTCTTTTTCTTGGGAGCCTCTCCCCCAAACTCATTTAGTGCCTTATTCTTATCACAATCAAGCACCTCCTTCTCCTCCACAACATCGCAAGCATCCTGAACATGCATCTTGACAAACAAAGTATCAGAAATATCAAGAGAACAACACTCTTCCATTTTATCACATGCATCAATATTGGTAGACTTAAGCGGAAAGAAAGATTTTAATGGGGACACCGACCCCTTTTGGGATCGGTCTAGGGGGTGATACGGGCCATCACAAGAACCAAGATTGTCGGCCTTCTTTTCACGGTGCATGCAAGTGGGAACCCGCACTATCCCTAGAATTCTCACCGTCAATTGACAAAACTCCACAATCATCAACATATGAACACTCCTCACTATCATCACTAGGATGTTTCATGGCATCAAACACAGAAATTTCAATTTTCTCACCCGCCACTGTCATAGACAATTTACCATTCCTCACATTAATAATGGTGTTGGTCGTCGCCATGAAAGGTCTCCCAAGTAATATGGGTGAATCCCGGCGACTTCCTTCACCTCTTGGCATTTCAAGCACCACAAAATCAACATGCACAATGATTGAATTTACTTGAACTAAAACATCCTCCACAATGCCCCACAGGTCTTTTAATGGACCGATCCGCAAGTTGTAGGGCCATTGTGATGGGTTTTAATTCGGGTAAACCCAACTCCTCATACACATAATATGGCAACAAATTAATGCTGGCCCCAAGATCCAACATAGCTTTTACCCTCTTTGACTCCCCCATAGTAATAGAAATCAGAAAACTTCCGGGGTCTTTCAATTTGGGTGGAAGACTATGTTGTACCACTGCGCTAGCATTCTCGCTCATCACTACTCTCTCATTTGTCCCATACCTATGTTTCTTGGAATTTAATTCTTTGAAAAATTTGGAATAAGCAGGAATGTTTTTGATCACATTGAGTAAGGGGATATTGATGTTCACCTTAGAAAACATGTTCATCAACTCTGACATTTGCTTATCCAATTTATGTTTTAAAAACCTTCCAGGAAACGGTACAGGAGGTACATATGGCATGGGGGGTGGAGAATCAACTTTAGAATTTTTTCCCATGTCACTTGTACTCTTATCACAACCAACATCATCATTATCCACATTAACATTCTTATTTACAACAGGAGGGGGAGAAGAAGATGAAGGAGAAAGTACCTCACTACCTACCTGTTTGCCATTTCGGAGAGTGATAATGGCATTTGCTTGATGTGGTTGGCTCGGAAAGGTCCCAGACTTATGGCCTTGTAGGACGGTTGCTAATTGCCCAATTTGAGTCTCCAACTTCTGAAGGGCAGCTTCATGGTTCTTGGAAGCTTGTTGGCTTTCCGCCCTTAATTGATTATTTTCGGCTTGCAGTTTCTCCATGGCCACTTCCCACGGTTCCCTTTTACGCTCATCTCGTCCGGTGAAGGTTGAGGGTGGAGAGGCTTATTCTGTTCTTGATTGCCTCCCCATGAAAAATTTGGATGTTGCCTCCACCCGGGTTGTATGTGTTCGAAAAAGGATTATTGTTTTGGAACCGCCGCTGCCAAATCCTCAGATTGCATGTCTGCTCAGTGGTTAAAATGAAAGAAACCACTTTGACACACGTTAGTAGCATGAGTGTTAGGACCACAATTAGCACAAAAATCATTTACAAGATGAGCAATAGAAGGCACAGTAGAAGAAGAAGCATTTTGCAAAGCTAACTTATCAAATCTTTGGTTCAGTAGTGCAAACTGCTTAGCCAACTCGTTGTTTAGCCCTACCTCATGCACTCCCCTAGTTGTCCCCCTAGATCCCTTTTGTTGAGAGTTAGCACTCAACATCTCAAACAGTTCTTGGCATTGTTGGACAGTCTTACTTCCCAAACTACCTCCTGCTGCATTATCAACCATTGATTGGTATTCAGGGGATAAAGCCCCATAAAATGTTTGATGCAGCATAGAAGCAGGAAAATTATGGTGCGGGCATTGAATTTGTAGCATCCTAAATCTATCCCATGCCTCGTGGAAGGCTTCCCCCGGTTCCTGTGCAAATCCCATAATTTTCACCCTAAAATTTGTTAATGCATCATAAGGGTAAAACTTAGTAAGAAAAGCATCATGTAAAGCATCCCAAGTAGTGATGCTACTGGGAGGGAGTAACAATAGCCAAGTTTTGGCTTTATCTTTCAATGCATAAGGGAAGCACTTCAGTCTCAAGTGCTCCGAGGTAACACCCTCCTTTATAAGGAACCCACTAACGGTAGACATGAATTCTCTCAGAAACGCTAATGCATCCTCACCGACAAGGCCATAGAAATTAGGAATCATGTTAAAATATTGCCCTTTGATTTCATAGGCTAGTGCTGCATCGGGCAACACTATGCATGACACCGATGTGTCGACTCTCATCCTAGCAAAAGCATTCATGACTTGATCCGCCATCACACAATCAAAATCTTCTTCTCCCGCGGTGGAAGAAGTTTCTAGGTCACTTTTGAGGGGATTGCCCTCTGTTAAGTATAAATCTCTTAAATACTGACCCAACCTATTAATATCGTCGTTCAATGGTTCCAGATTAGGATTCAAAGAACGCCGACCAAGCATGCACCGATTAAATAAACTTGTTAAAAAATCACAACAAGGCCCCGGCAACGGCGCCAAAAACTTGATGGACGTAAATCCACTGTGTAATAAATTACCGAGCAAGTGTACTCACTACCGGTGTGGCAATATGCACAAGCAGGGGTCGAACCACAGAGACTTGTTGGTTTTAACAAGTTAATTTAATTAGTGAAAAGTAACCAAAAAAAAGGGGGTTTTGTTTGTTTGATTTAAACTAAAAACTTAATAAAATACTTAAAAGAAAAGCAATCAAGCAACAAGAGACAAGGATAAAATCAGATTAAAAGGACTTCATGGATTGAAATTTCACAGTACCAAGGATTTATGCTATTTTTAAGAGTAAAGTGGTCAATTACTTCCTAGGGTTCATTCACAAAAATAAGGGTTGGGACGGTTTGGTGTGCGATTTGCAACCCTTCTATCCTTGTTTATTAATCTTTCAATTACGTCGAATTAATAAACAAAGAAAGCAATGAGAACCACAGAACAA
Organism: Adenophora triphylla var. japonica; assembly: GCA_022495995.1. NCBI lineage: Eukaryota > Viridiplantae > Streptophyta > Magnoliopsida > Asterales > Campanulaceae > Adenophora > Adenophora triphylla. The sequence goes on along the minus strand of JAFEMH010002238.1, from coordinate 146,526 downwards.
AAGAACCTAAATCTTCTTGACTCAGTTACGAGGCCAATTAGATTTAATTATCAAAGTTTAGTCGGTGTTAATCAACCAAGTTACTGTATTAATCAACACTCACACAATTCACAAGTGACAATTGATTAGATTGCAAACTCAAGAATTGAAATAAAACCTCTTTGATAAACAAGGAATAATTAAATTGACAAAATAATGTTATAGCATAAAACCCTAATACTGCTTACATCCAATCCATGAAGTAAAAGACTTAGCTACTCATGTTCATCTCAAAAGACAAAAAGAGATGAATGAATCAAAATACATAAAACCTGGTAGACAAAAAATCCTTTGAATCCTTGAGCCTCCTCAATTACAATGGAAAATAAAGCATAAGCTAATTGTTCTCTGCAGAAATTTGATTTATCTAGGGAAGAAAAGAGTCCCAAAAAGGAAGGGAGCAACAAATCCTCCTTAAAAAAGGAAAACTGAATTGCTGGTAACGGGACATGGGCGGTCGCCCAACTGGCCATGAGCGGTCGCCCATGTAAACAGCGGTTTGGGCCTTCAGTAATAATCACACGTGGGCGGTCGCCCACCTTGCCTTGGGCGGTCGCCCATGAGTACAGCAACTTCAAAACTTGTATGACTTCAGCATGGGCGGTCGCCCACCATTCCCTGGGCGGTCGCCCACTCCAACAGTGGTTTTAAGGCTTTGCAATACCAGCTTGGGCGGTCGCCCATCAGGTCCTGGGCGGTCGCCCATCACACCAGTGATTTCTCCAGCTTTCTTGACCATTTTGCTTCACCAACTTTACAAACTCCCTGAACTATCAAAGCACTCAAATATACATTAAATTCTCAAGGAATCGAACAGAAAATAAGCTTAGGAGCATATCTTTTGAATGGGTAAAACCACATCCATCATTAAGAACGAGATTAACATTGATCTTCAGTCGGACCTGTTTTAAGAACGAGGTTGACTTAGGACTTCAGTCGAACCTGTTAAAGGAACTAGATTGACTTAAGTCTTCAGTCGGACCTGTTTGAGAACGAGGTTGACTTAGGACTTCGGTTGAATCTGTTGAAGGAACGAGATTGACATTGATCTTCAGTCGAACCTGTTTGAGAACGAGGTCGACTTCGGACTTCAGTCGAATCTGTTGAAGGAACGAGATTGACATTGATCTTCAGTCGGACCTGTTTGAGAACGAGGTCGACTTAGGACTTCAGTCGAATCTGTTGAAGGAACGAGGTTGACATTGATCTTCAGTCAGACCTGTTTGAGAACGAGGTCGACTTAGGACTTCAGTCGAATCTGTTGAAGGAACGAGATTGACATTGATCTTCAGTCGGACCTGTTTGAGAACGAGGTCGACTTAGGACTTCAGTCGAATCTGTTTAAATAATAGCATAGTGATAGACCAAGAGTCGGGTCCGAATTTAATAATGCATTGAAGAAATACAACTTGTAGATAGAGAATATTCCATTTTATTGAAGAAGTAGAACGGTTACATCAAGAAATTTGCTAAAAAATAATACTTAATCAGATGGCTAGCATGCCATGGATGTTTCAGCTCGTCACCCCCAGGACGACCGATCATATAGGTTCCCTCTTTGATGATTCGAGTGACGACGTAAGGACCTTCCCAATTAGGAAATAACTTGTTATGCTCGGCCTTCCTTCCAGTTACCTCTATCTTTCTCGGCCGAGCACCACCCTTGACTAAGCCGAGCAGATGACATCAGAATGAAGTCTTTTCTGGAAGGCCTTGCTCGGCCAAGCACCATCCTTGACTCGCGCCGAGGACCTGCTGTTCAGTCAAAGAGGTGTCTTTTCAAGGTAGCTTTTGGAAGAATCTTCTTTAAAAGTCTCAACTTTTGGCTCTTATGCCTTTAAATAAACATTGTCAGAGCCAGTTTTAGAAATCGAGGAACATTGTAAACATACTCTAGTATAGATTTGTATTTCATAACATCAATTATTCTCAAATCATTCCATACTTTTATAAATTTATTGAGTGTTCTTGAGATACTATTTTGAAGATTGAAGTAATACAAGTATTGAAAATTTCTTTCCAACCATTGTCTCTCTTTTAATTACAAGAATAAGTATCTCTATCATTTATCTATTATTTCATGTTTTATATTTATTTTATTTTCTTCATAATTTCAATGGCTGGCTAGTGAGTAATCCTCTAATTCTTGAGGTTGGAAACTCGGCAATTATGTGTTTATCTTTATAATTCATGTTTCTCTTCTTCTTCTACATGTCAAATCAAATTTCTTCTTATTTTTCTTAACGCTTGCTTACAGTAGGGAGACGTCCTTATTTGTATGATTTTAGTTAATCAAGAATGGACTTAGCGGTGAATCTTGATTAACGGAACCATATGAATTGAACTGGACATTATTAATCATGAGAATCGTTTAATGGCCTAGGGATGATCATTTAATGGAAAATACGTGGGATTAACATGAACTATAATGGATTTTGACTAATGTACGAAAACCTCGAGAGATAGACCGTGTTAGTCTTAAAATATGTATGCTAGGCCTTGATCTTGAGTAGTTAGCACAACTTAGCGTATCATCCTTGATTTATGACATGAATAATATATAAAATATGTATGTGTGTGTATATATATTCAGGGATTCATAAAGTTGATGATGACTTGGAGTGTGTTTCATGTAATAGTTATGAACTTTATTCTTGTAACTACGTCAGCGTCTCTGTTTTAACTTGTGGCCGTAATTTGTCTCTGTTTTAACTAAGTTCAGCATGACTAAGAAAAGATAGCTAAACATGCACATGGGAATCAGAGGCTTGAAGGCAGATGCTAAGGAATTGCTATACTCTCTCCCTCCCTAAATGTTTGTCCCATTTCCCATTTTCCTTTGTCCCAAAAAGTTAGTCTCATTTCCAAAATTAAAGCTTCAAAATCACTAAATTTTCAAAACTTGTAACATTTAGGGACGGAGTATTACATGACGGCGGTGTATATTATCAATAATTTTCAAAGCGTTCGTAAAAATAGACAAAATTAAAGCTTTAAAATCACTAAATTAAAATGTTTGAAAAGTCAAATGGGACAAATATTTAGGGACGGAGGGAGTATTAGACATTGTACTTGGACACTTCTGTAGCTATATATTCCCTGAAATAAAAAAATAGGAAAGAGGGAATAAGGAAACAACTCATTTTTCAGATTAAGGAATGTATTTATTTAACACACAGAATGTTAAAGCTCCTCTTTTAACAAATTACTTCCCCAAATTAGTTCTGAAATAGTGTGCTGCTATACTGCACTACTTATTAATGATTACCCGATGGAAATTTGTTAGTGACAATTTTTAAAAAATACATGTCCTCCAGTTTGCCAAGTTTAGTGTAGAAAGATCAACAAGCTTCGTAATGAGTTCTTGCAACCAGGAGAGCTGAGGAAATCAGCAGTCCATGTAAAATCTGTTGCTATGCTTTCAAACCAGGCATGACTGCATGATATGTAGGTACCCAATTTGGACTTGCATTGACTTTAAAATACTCTTTGGCTGCAGGTTGGTGTTGTCTCAGATTATGATTTGTTAGCACTTGATTCAATCTCAGGTATCTATGTAATTACCTTACATCTGTTCAAACTTCAAACTCACTAGACGGAATCTCTCTTGTAACTATTAAGTTTATGGAGTTAGTGTGGGTCTGTCTATTTGAATGTGGGAACCTCATCAATCAACGTAAGAAGCTCATCAAATATTTATTCGCTGTTCATTGACCAAGTAGTTCAGTTTGGCAGATTTGACCACATAAAATGTGCCGAGCCTTTTCAAATGAAGGGTAGGTGCGAGAACACTGTCTTAAAGGTTGTTTACATGGAAGAAAATGACGAATTTCAAATGTCAATGGCGCAGATTGTTTTGTTTCTATAAGATGGACTCTAAGGCGTAGAAAAGTAAGTCTTTCACAGATGATTTATAAAGGGAAGACGGAAGAAATCCTGGAGATGTGGGTTTGGGGGATAAGTTACGAGTTGAAAAGGGTTGAGATACCCAAATCACCCATCTGGTGTCAAGATTGCTAGCTTGCATGCTTGAGAAGACCTAATGTATGGTCCTATTGTGGTTTTGGTCTAGGGTTAACTGAAGAGCATATCGAAAACGAATACTTGGGAGTACGGGTGCATCATGAGATGGCGATCATTAGACAAGTGATAGGTGGTCAAGCTAGCATACTAGGGGTAATGTTAGCCAATTTTGAGTCAATTGAAAACCAACTGTTGTTTGGCTAACACACACATACATCCATTCACAAATACTAGTGCAACAAATCATGGCATGAATTTGTCGTTGGAGTGAGCTAAGCATGCATGGCAGGATGACTATATAATCCTGAGACTGAATGAGAAGAAAGAAGCCTCACCCTAACCTATTTTGACCAAAATGACTATCATGAAAATCTAAGCATGAGAAGACTACTTACCCAATGCATCATTTTAAAGGGCATAGCCCCAACTTCTTTATGAAGCGTAGGACAATTGCTTACAAGTCTTTCGTAGGAAAGGGATCGCTGGTAAGAAGGGCATCATATTTACAACTGAATACTTAGGGAAGGGATAATTGGAATATACACTACAAGAAAAATGGCTTTTGACAACGTTTTTGTTAACAACGTTTTTAAATAAATGTTGTCATTGACTGGGTTTTACAACGTTTTCTTTAAAAACGTTGTAGTATATTCATTATAAAAATGTTTATTTAATAAACGTTGTGTTAATGGTCTTTTTACAACGTTTATTAAAAAAAACGTTGCACAGACGACAATGTTTTTTAATAAACGTTGTGAAATATCCGACTTTTCTCAACGTTTTTTAAAAAACGTGGCAACGTTTTTTATAAACGTTGTCATCTTCCTCAAATAAAAAAAAAAGAAAAAGAAAATAAAACAGAAGAAGAGCGGGCATTTTTGGCGCATACCGCGAAATTCAATTGAGCCTGTTTTTCCCCCAAAATCACCTTTATCCCAAATCGTTTTCTTCCTATTCTAGCTAAGGGCATCGATCGACGGCAACGGCAGGGCAAAATCGCCATCGGACCTGGTAATAATCGTCGGACTCTACAATCGACGGCGGGGCAAAATCGCTTTCCATTGCCACACAGCGTCACCAATACAAGGTTCCATTCATCTCCTCCTTCAACTATTCTTAATTTCAGTGCCAATTTCTAATATTTGCTTCTTGTAAATCAATTTCTATTTTTCAAGGATCGACATTAACTGGAATGGGTGCGGGGAAACCATTTTTTCGATGAAGTTTCAGTTTGCCCTAATGGAGAGAGGTTATTTTTGAGGTAAGTTTGAATCTCTTAATGCTTGTTCACGTTTCCTTTCTCTTTCTCTTGACTTTCATTTGCTCTTCAAATGAAGATTGTTAGTTTGGAATAACATTTCTATGGCTGGATTTTTATGTAACTAGGTAGATGGACTATATCTAACTGATATATGTCTTACTAGTTGATTATTGCGATTAAACGTAATTCAAATGAGCAGCCAAAATTGAAAAATCAGCATTGTCTTTCTTATTTTTGTCCCGGTTAACCTTATTAGTTAAGTTCAAATTCACACACACACACACACACAAATTACAGATGAAGTATAGGTCTCATTCAGAAATGATTTAAGAGGATTTGAGCAGGCTAATAGAAGCTGGCTTACACTATGTCATAGTGAGTTAAAAGAAAATTCCATTAGTGCTTCTGTGTCGGACACTAACAAAATCCAAAAGAAATCTTTATAGCATTCAGGATCTTTAAGAAAGTAAAGCATCTAATAGTGTTCCTGCAATTGTTTCCAACACACTCCCCCTCAGTTCCAAATAAGTGTCATACTTCAGTCCCAAATGTTTCCATCTGCGTACTTACCTTCAAATCATGCGTTTCACACTTATCATCCCTGTTTATGTCACTCCTGAAAACACACACGAGCATCCATAGACCACTTAAAACAATTAAAGAAGAAGCGCTAAAAAATAGAACAACTAAGTAGTCGTGCGATTGCAATTAAGTACTTAGTTGATCTAGCTCCTTGTTTATTACGTCAAGATCAGTCCCCATATGTGTATTTGGAGTTTGAGAGTTAATATACTCGTGCAAGTTTATAAAGCTTTAATTGTTAACTTGAATTCAATTCCAAAATTAATGAGGGATACAGACCAGAATAAATCGGGTGATATAGGATTCTAATTTTTGGATCCCGTGGATTAGGGAAAGTTTGAGCTGATTCATTGTTTAGAGAAATTAAAAGAATTGGTTCAACTGAGCTCATTCAAAAGCTTATTGTAATGTTTTATTCAACAGTTAAAAAGGTCAGCTGCCATGCGATGTCGTGTTGCATCTTGATACTAATAGTAATTAGGAGTAATCTTTGAGTTTGTGTAACTAATTGGGACCATCACTATGGGCTGGATGGAGTAGTTTAATAAATTGATTCTTTAATAAACAAGAAACGTGCAAGATTTGTACAATGTTCTTCTTCAAACTCCATTACTGGAAATGTGTTTTGCAGGAGGGATTTTATTTTTCTTGGAGCTTCGTCTTCGGTTCTTACTGTCTTTCCATCTTCAGGTAACTCCATTACTGTAAATTGATCTAGTAAATTTGATTTAGTTTCTTGTTTCAGCTTCCTTGTTACTAGGCTGAAAGTTAGACATTTTAAGTGCTCTCTAGTTTTCTATGAATACTTGTGATTTGAAAATGCAAAATGGAGTAGTTCTTTTAATTTTTAGTGTGCATCATATTTAAACCTTCTCTTAGAATGTAATGGAAAGTATTTGCTCTAACTGACAACCTTATTAGTTATCACTAACTGGTTCTAACATTTATAGGCTTCAAATCTGAGGTTTGAAGAGAAAGTGTTTCTGCTAGTCATGTTCCGCCCCTTCTCTTCTATTTATGTAATTCCATATGTATTTTCTGCCTCATCTTGGAGAATGCAATGACATCTTTTGAACAAAACTTTACAGTTTGATTTCTTCAGTTGTTACTTGTAACTTGTAATACACTTGCTATATCATCTGCAAGTTAGGATTTTTTTCCAATCTGCTGAGTGCTTGATGCTGAGTGATGAGTCTGCTGACTAGTGACTGCTGCTTACAGTGCTTAGTGCTTGCAGCAAATTCATTTAGCTGAGTTATGTACTTTTATGTTACGTCTTATAAATATGTAGTTTGGAGTTGAATTTTCTTGTTGATATTATATTTATGGATATTGATTCTGGCGCCTATTCAACGCTTATCCCTCCTAGTCAATGGGTCCCGCATGGGTCCCGCGGGATCCCGCGTCCCGCAAATGATTTGAAATATTTTTCCTTGTCTGAGGTTTAATCTTGTTTCTTTAATGAATGAGGGTAAAAATGAGATGTACTGAATTATTAACTCTTCAAGTTGCTCTAATATTATTAACTCTTGTAGTGTTCTCGGTGAACTCATAATTCATATTCGATGGATAAAGCGTGGGTGAATCTACCAAGGTTTTGACTATAAGCTCAAATAGTAGTTTTGATAGTTGCAAGCTTTCTTGTGCCATCTATGTAATATGTATAATTTTGTTTGTAGGCCAAGTGATGCTTACAGGGAAGGAGTAAGAAATTTTGTTGCAGTATGTTTGGAGAGTCTAGGAAATCCCTCTAAAATTCGATGTCCTTGTACTCGATGTAGAAATTTGGATTACCAGACTAGTGATGATGTAATCTCACACTTGGTTATGCTTGGCATGGATAAGACATACGATGTTTGGATTTTTCACGGGGAAGAACGTCCTAGCACTTCCTCCAAAATGACACATGATCTCGATGATATACCAGATACATATATGATGTTCGTAGATGCACGTGTTAACGAGGAAACGATTCCAAATTATACTGAAGCAATGGAAGACGAGGGGTTTTCAAAATTATTAGAAGAGGCAGAAACTCCCTTGAATATGGGCAGTGACTATACAAAGCTAACAGCGACAGTTATGCTTTTCAAACATAAAGCGGTCAACGGTATTTCTGACAAAGCATTTACCGATCTTCTCAAAATCTTAGGTCACATGTTGCCACAAAAGAATGTTCTTCCTAGTTCCACGTATGCTGCAAAAAAATTACTTAAGACCTTTGACTTGGGTTACGAAAAAATACATGCATGCCCTAAAGATTGTTGTCTATTTAGAAAAGAGCCGGCAGATCTAGACAATTGCCCGAGGTGTGGGAAATCTAGGTGGAAAGTGGTAGGAAAAAGGAGATGAGCGTAAAATTAAAAAGGGGGTACCAGCCAAGGTGTTGAGATACTTTCCTATTATTCCCAGATTTAGAAGGATGTTCAGATCATTGGAGAGTTCTGAACAATTATTATGGCATAGTAGTCATCATAGTAATGATAACAAAATGCGACATTCTGTTGACTCGCCACAGTGGCAGTTTATTGATAGTAAATGGCCTTTTTTTTCATCTGATCCTCGGAATTTAAGACTTGGACTTGCCACAGATGGATTTAATCCTTACAGTAATCTAAGTTCTACACATAGTTGTTGGCCTGTGATGATTGTTAATTACAACCTCCCCCCTTGGCCTTGCATGAAAAGAGAAAATATGATGTTAACTTTAGTAATCCTTGGTCCAAGGCAACCACGAAATGATATTATGATGTATATTTAAGGCCATTGATTGAAGATTTGAAAGAATTATGGATAAGTGGGGTTGAGGTGTACGATGCATTTAAGAAGAGCATGTTCAATATGAGGGTTATTCTCATGTGGACGATTAATGATTTTCCGGCTTATGGCAATCTAGCTGGGTGTATGACTAAGGGTAAGACGACATGTCCTATTTGTGGTGCTGATACTTGTTCAATATATCTACCTCATAGTCACAAGTGTGTGTATATGGGTCATCGGCGGTTTCTTATATCCAATCATCCTTACCGAAAGAAGAAGAAATGGTTTGATGGAACCCATGAGAAGAGGGGGAAACCTTATATATTGTCCGGTTCTGAAATTTTAGAAGTTGTTAATGGGATTGAAAATGATTTTGGAAAATGGGATGAAACGAGCAATGATGAAGAATCGAGACAAGGAAGGGCAAAAGGTAAGAGAAACAAGAAAAGGAAGAGGAAGATTAAAAAGAAGAAAGTTAAGGTCCTGAATTGGAAGAAAAAAACAATTTTTTTTAGTTGCCCTACTACGAGGTAAAAGCAAATTTTGAGCTTTACTGTTAATTCAATATAATGATATACTCCCTCCGTCCAACTCGAAAAGACACTTTTGGTCAATTCAAGTTTAGTTTGACTCAAGCATTAATGCAAATCTAATTATAAATATCTTATTGACCAAAAGTGCCTTTTCGAATGAGACGGAGGGAGTAGTTAATAGCTAGATGATAACTTATAATAGATGTTATTTTCAGGATTTGTTGGTACGTCACTGTGTGGATTTAATGCACATAGAAACAAATTGTGGTGAGAGTTTACTTTGCACTTTGCTTGATATAAAAGGAAGATCAAAAGATGGTCATGCTGCTCGTAAAGACTTAGAAAGTATGGGAATTTGGCCAGAGTTGCACCCAAGGCTCGATGAGAATGATAAGATAATCCTTCCACCAGGCCAATATACTTTAACAAGTTCTGAGATAGAGACATTTTATTGGCGACTAAGAAATTTGAAAGTTCCCGACAGGTATAGCTCTAATATTGCGAACAGTTTTGCACAAACTGACAAGATACTTGGACTCAAATCCCATGATTACCATATATTGATGCAACAGTTATTGCCAGTCGCATTGAGAGGACTTTTACCCAAAGGGCCAAGAAATGCATTACTTCATTTCTGTTCATTTTTCTATGATATAAGCCAAAGAGTGGTTGATGTCGAAAAAATTGAAGCTGCAAAACAGGAGATAATTAAGACATTGTGCATGCTTGAAAGATATTTACCTCCTTCATTCTTCGATATTATGATTCACTTAACAATACATTTAGGTCGAGAAACTCGTCTTTGTGGATCAAATCAATTTCATTGGATGTATCCGTTTGAAAGGTATTCCATATCCATTTATTATCTGATAATAGGCTTTAATGATATTTTCCTCCCTAATTTATATCCAATCCATTCAGATTTATGAAGACGGGCAAGGAATATGTTAGAAATCTGGCACGACCCGAAAGATGCATATGTGAAGGCTATCTTGCCGAAGAATCCATACGATTTTGTTGTAAGTACATTAAGGAAAGTTGTGCACTATTTGAAACACATAAACGCAATGAGGATTATCAAGATGAGAAAACATTTGAGGGACGGCCAATTTCTAAAGGAGAGCATATTACATTGTCTAATGAAGACATGCAAAATGGTCATCGACATGTGTTGTTTAATACGGCAGAAGTGGAACCATATGAAGTGTAAGTGTAAGTTAAATGCAAATTTGTCTAGTTTATTTCTTAGGAATATTTTTCACTCTTTCTTTATTTTTAGGATGCATATGGAAGAGTTGAAGATAATACATACTGGTATATCCGATGAACAACTTTCAAAGATGCATTCAGACACTCTCTCTAGTTGGTTTACAAAAAAGGTTTCTAACATATTATTTGGACTTTATTAGGTTATACATTGTGAATACATATGTTATTTATCTAATATAAATATACAAGTTAAAGACCAAATAGCCTCAGGCGAAGTAGGAGTTTCTGAAATAATAAAGTGGTTATCGTATGGGCCTAGAAGGCAAGCACTCTCATATTCTGCCTATATAATAAATGGTCATCGATTTCGTACCAAGGATACCAAAAAGTCGACACAGAATAGTGGTGTTTCACTTGAAGCAACTACAATACGTCAATCTGGGCCAAATGACAATTGCCAATCTAGTAGCATCACAATAGGTCACTACGGGATCTTGCGTGACATTATAGTGTTGGACTATCTTACATTTCAGATTCCCTTATTTAAGTGTGATTGGGCAAATATTTATCGTGGAGTGAAGGTTGAAGAAGGATTTAATTACATTAGTCAACTTTGCTCAATTTCAAGATCAATTTAAAGAAGATCCTTTCATACTAGCAGCACATGCCACACAAGTGTTCTATTGGAGAGAAAGCAAAACATCTAATTGGGAAGTTGTTGTCAGAGCACCACCAAGGGGATATCATGATATGGGAATCTATGATAAGAGTGATGATGAGAATGATGAATTGTCGTATAACCCACTTGATGTAGCTTTGCTTGATAAAACCAATGATGACCTAGATAGTGCTTGCTCAAGAGTGGGATGTGATGACAAATTGATATATTTAATTATTTGATTGAGTTTCTTGGATCTATGATTATATTATTTAATTATAGTGTCATTATATTTGTTTATTACATTACTTGTGCTAGCATATATACAAAATTGTTTGATTAAGTTTCTTTGATATAACAGGTGGAGGCTGAGGTGGAGGAAAATCTTTAGAAAGCTGTATCAAAGTTTGTTGACGACTTGGTCACAATGGGTAATGATGGGATAGAGGTAAGACTTAGTGTTATCATAATGATTTTACATGTGTTACCTAATTAACGGACAGCCTACTTATTTATGGGACTAGAAATATCCTTAATTTTTGTACATAAATTTTCAAACCAGATTTTTCAGTTCAAATTTTTCAATTCAGATTTTTCAGTGCAGATTTTTCAGTGCAGATTTTTAATGCAATTTTTTCAAATCAGTTCAGATTTTTCAGTGCAGATTTTTAATGCAGTTTTTTCAAAGAAATTATGGGAAATATTATGGGAGTGCTTGTTAATTCTTGTCTCATTTCTGATCTATGCAGATTTCAAGAAAGGGGGCCAAGCGGTTGAAGAAATTACAATTAGCATCGGTTGCAATTTCGCAACAAAAAGGAAATGAAGGCATTTGAATTTCTGAAAGAGGGTCAAATCCCTCTCCTGACCATAATACGCAAACAATGTCTCCTCCTCGTGTTTCAATCGAAGTTCCTAATGAAATTCAGCTGAAGAGCATTCGGTTGAGGAACAACAAGTCTTGGGAAAGAGAAAAAGAGGTCCAACAAGGTTGAGAGATTTATGCTCAAATTCGACGAAACTAATTGAGGTGGAGTTCAATGAAAGAGGACAACCCATAGGTGAGCAATCCGAGTGGTTATCTTCATTTTTGGGTGCTTTAGCACGACAGTTTGTACCGTTCAATATTGATGATTTGAGGAAAGTTGAGAAACAAACAAAGAAAGATTTGTGGACATGTGTTAAGGTAATGATAATATAGCTTATTGGGTTCTAACATAAAAATTCAAGTGTACATGTTTACCTTATTTGTGATATGATGTTTATATAGGGGAGATTCAAGATTGATGACACGCACGAGGCTCTTATTATTCAACAAATGGGAACTCATTGGAGGCAGTCTAAATCAAAGCTGATAGAATCTCTTAGAGATGCATCTAAAATGGGAGATGAAGATTCAAGATTTTCATCCCTTAAACCGGACAACATATCTCTTGAAGAGTGGAACACTTTTGTCAAATAAAAGTTATCAAATGAATTCAAGGTAAATTCAGTTTTTTTAAGTACTTTCTTTATATCCAATACTTTTTTTCTTACATAAAAAATTGTGTAGTTGAAGAGCTCTAAGTATAAGGAGATTAGGGCAAACAATCATGCCCCACATACAATGAGTAGGAAGGGGTATGCTCGACTAGAGGCTGACATGGTAACTTTCTATAAATTCATCAATACTCCCTCCGTCCCACCTCACGTGATACCATATTGACTTTTTTGGTATCAAGTAAGGTGGGACGGAGGGAGTACATTATTACATGTTTTCATTTATGTATTTCAATTAAAATAGTGCTTATTCTTTTAAGAGAAAGGAGAATCCGGAAATGGCTATAAGGAGAGAAGATGTGTGGTGTAAAGCACACACAAAAAAGAATGGTGAAATACCAACTCCATTTATTGCCGATTGTGTGGTAAGTGACATTTCAACTAAATCATACTTAATTTTATTACTCCCTCCGTCCCAAAATGCCACTCTTTTATTTCATTATTTTGACTAATCTATCATTTAATACTTGTTTGTTTACTAATTTTCAAGAGTAAAATACAAGAGATCACATCCTCTCAAACCTCCCCTTTGACATCAATTAGTGAGGATGCACTGTCTCAAACACTCGGACCCGAGAGAAATGGAAGAGTTAGAGGGATGGGATTTGGCATTAACCCATCTAAAATAGGTATCCACATGAATAGTTCAAAGAAAGTCCACGAACTAGAGAATCAAGTTTCAGAACTGAATAAAAAAATGGAGAAGTTCCAACATTTAGAGGATGAAATGGCGGAGATGCGACAATTTATGCGTATGCAGGCAAGTATTTTGTAGTCAAGCACATTGTTTTTAGAGTTATTTATAGTTTTCACTTACATGTTAAATTGTGATTGTTTCTAGGGATTCGCTTCAAAGGAGAAAGAAAATTCAAACATGGCCTCTCCCCGTTTGCATAGTATTGGTTCGAGGGATAATTTGAATGGGAAGTTACCCTCTCCCCGTTCCATAGTGTTGGTTCAAGGGATTATTTGAATGGGAAGTCACCCTCTCCCCCATCACATAATGGTAGCTCTATTGTTCGTGATTGCCATGGTTTGAATTCAAGAGATGATCCTACAAGTGTCACTGTTGATCATAAATGTAAATTATTAGATTGGCGAAAACAGGTTATTGCAGAAGGTAAGATTGCTGACACAGATCCTAATGCTATGGTTCACAGTGTTCTGCTTGGAAATGATGCTTGGAAGGTTTGGGTTCAGGTAGCTTTGGTTCCTGGTGCTGATTTGTGAAGGCCTAACTCGTTTATGTCAGTCATCTCGGATGCAGTTGGGAGTACGATCGCATGGCCCAAGGAACTCACTTCTTTTAATTAAGACAATGCTAACAATTTTATTTTGTACTTTTATTTCAGAAAATCTGTTTTGATGCACAAGATATTGCCATGGTTTGTATACTAAGTTTGCTGATGAATTTTGTACAGAGGAAGTGGGCTGATAATTTGGTACAGAGGATGTGAGGACCCCGACCCGGAACCTACACGTGTCCCGAGCTGGAGCGTCCTCAAACTAACCCAAATTTCCTTAATTTTTAAAACTTTGATTTAACTTTCAAATATAAACATAATTGTCATAATCATTTCAAAATAACTCTACACCTTTCCACAATGGAGAAAGAGTTGACCAACTTTGAAAGTAAGAAACTGTTTTAGTTACAAAAAGACATCGGTTATAACATAAAATTAAGGTTTATAAATACAACTCCATAAATGAATTATACCCAAAATATACTTTCTATGCTAACCTATTCATACCCCGACAATTTCCAAAATCACTTCCAAACTCCTCACCGCCCTTACTTGGCCGGTCCGCCTGTCTCGGAATCTAAAAACATTAAAGGGAGAGGGGTGAGAATAAATCTCAGCAAGCTATTATGAATGCAACAATATGCCAAGTAAGATGCAACACATAACAAGTTGCATATAACACATTGGAAAAGTTGTAAACACCTTACATTACCTTGGTTTACCTTTTCCTGTCTGAACAATAGTCGTACAACATTGGATATAATAATACTCCAATCTTAAGTGAGCTGCTTAAGCAATACTCACATCTTATAAGACCCGTTTTTCAGGGAACCAAATAAGATAGTAGCAACTCTGTAAGGCTTTTGGCTCACTACAGATGCTATAACCCCAACCTGTGGCCACAGGAGGGGACGGTCACAGATATAACATAATCCGATCACATTAGGTCACACTTCCATAATTGATCGTATTATGTTATACTCCCAAACATCAGCTGATTAACACATTATCAAGCACATAATAGTTACTTGAAATATAATCCACAAACGGGATAAGCAATATAGCCACATGGTAAAATATACTCATGTTCAACAAATCTCATAGTGTAACATTTATTTAAAACACTATGCATAAATAAGCAATATAACCACATGGTAAAATATACTCATGTTCAACCAATAATCAGAGTGCAACATTTATGTAATACACTAAGCATAATACAATCCATGAATATGTACTCAAGTAAGATAATGAGATATCATCAACCCTTCTCACTTAGTCATTATACAACAATATATGATCTCTATAAGGATCCAAGTTAACTATACCAAGTTGGAGTCACATTTAATAAACTGCCAAATGATTTCTAAGTCGGAGATAAAGTGCTTCCGTATTTTCATTTAAACCCAATTAAAGTACCATTAAGTGTTCTAATTATAACTTAAGTTAAAAAGACTAGCTCATATCCGGTTTGAATTAGGTTCCACTAATTTATAATGGTTAGGAATCACACCACTAGGTTATTGATGAAAATCAGCAAGAAAAGTATCTAAGGAGAATCTGGCACCATGGGCGACCGCCCATGTCACTTGGGCGACCGCCCAAGTGGTCTTCAAAATTAACCCAAGTTGCTGCCTAGATGGGCGGCCGCTCATCACCACTTGGGCGACCGCCCAAGACCCCTGTCCAAAAATGTCAACTGCCAAACCCTTATTTATCTAGGTTCTTTTCCTTTTTAAATCTTCCTAACTTCCATGATCACCAAATGAATTTCCTCACTTTACAACCTCATCCTAAATCCTTTAAACCCAAAATAACATAAACCTAGATTATTTTCCATAAGATTTCCAACCCATTTTATCAACACATTTCCATTTTAATTCTCTAAAATTAACTCCACCCATTTCTTACCTTCTAAATCAACTTCTAGGAACAAGAGTATCTTTTCATATCATTTATCAATTCTCCAACTTCAAGAGGGTTCCAAAGCACTTTAACAATTATCATCATAACAAGAACAACCATAAAGAGTTCAAGAACATTCAATGAAGGGAAAGGTCATAATAACTCACCTTAGGATTTTAGGATAAAATGATGATCTTCTTAGCTTGATCGATTCCTCTAGTTGTCCCAAGCTCAAAAGTACACTCGGATTTGAAAATGGAGGAGGATTGCACTCTCTAAAGACTTGGAAGAAGAGATAATTTGGAGAAGGCTTCCATGGCTTCTTGATAAAGAGGAAGAAGAAAAATAATTGAGAAGGAAGGAGGAGGTGAATAAAATGGACAAGGGAGTATGAAAGGAGTAAGGGGAAAGCATGGGAAAGGTATGGGGGGCCTTGATTATTGAGGGGAAAGGAGAGGGTTTTAGGGGAATTGGTTCCCCACCCAACATTCCTAGGCTTTCACAATAATTGACTATCTCCTTTAAATTCCAAGACATAAAATTAAACCCTTTACTCTAATTTCTTCTCCCATAATTTAACCTCATCTCATACTTTATTTATTTTCTATTTTTTATATTTTTCCTTAGAACATTATTTTATTTTCTTATCATTTTATCCTAATATCAGAAATCAAGTATATAAAAATGAACACATAATATTAACAATAATATTAAAAGCACACAATATGATGCTAAATTAGTGCCTAGGTTTAGGGTCGTTACAGAGGAAGTGGATTAGGCACCTGTGTTTATTTATAAACTGTTCTACATTTCTATTCAACTAACCCCTTTTTAACTCCGCCAATGCAATTGTTGTATATTGCATTGCCGGTCCCAAGCCCGGATAAAGGAGGAGGGGAAAGGTATGCCGGGCATATAAATCATATATGCTGTTCATTACTAATAAAACATGTTACACTTGCAGGCCCTTAAATTGAATGGACACGATCTGCATTTTTTATATCGTACAGGTAAAACACATTTCAGAAACTCTATTTGGACTTTTATCTATTGCTCTTCTAATTATGTGTTGCATTCACATACAGGTAATGCACATTGCAGCTGTAATGGAAATCAATTCAAGATTTATACCAAGTGTGAAACAGTTGCAATCTTCACTATATGCAAAGGTTATTGATGTTTTAAGTTGTATTTTCTATAAGTACATCCCCTTTCCAAATCACCTATTTCTGCTTGTGCATCAATACAAGATCGTACTAATGTTGCTACTTTGTGTTTTTCAGTCAATTGAGTTCAAAGATATTGTTAAAATTGGACGCACTCACACTCAAGACGCAACACCTTTGACTCTTGGGCAAGAGTTTAGTGGCTACACCACACAAGTAAGCTAATTGTTTGTCCACCAACCTTGTCATCACTCGCTTAGATTACAATGGATGATGCACAGTAATTTATTCGGGTCATGGATTATGTTTACTTGTTGCAGGTGAAGTATGGAATTGATCGAGTCATGTGCACCCTACCTCGCATGTATCAGGTTGGCTATTATTCTATTTAATTCTGCAAGGATCGTCTACCCACTCTTCAATCCACCTCCTCCCAAATTATCTTTAAAGAAAACCTAAGGATTTAAACCAGTTATCTCAGTGAATTTTCTTGTTTGGTCTGTAATTCAGCCATCTTATTGATAAACTCATTCATCGATGGAAATCGACGAACCGAAATCAAACCCCGATCATATCAATTTGAAATTCTCAATCAATGGTCTTACCCTAATCCCTATATTCTTATAAACATATGCATGTGTAATTCACAATGTACGAGTTAATGTGTGAATCTATGTGCTCTTGCAGTATTGCAGCTCTTGAAATCTTCGCAGATGCAACACGAATTACGTTTTTGGGGATTACACGAGCTACAGTTCAGCTATTTATGCAATAATTTACAGATGCATTTGCTTTTTTGATGTTGCTAGAACTGATTTGTGCTTTTTGATGTCGCTAGAACTGATTTGTGCTTTTTAGATGTTAAAACTGATTTGTGCATTTGGGATTGATATGGTTGGAGGATTTGAGTAATAATGTGTTGGATTTGCAGGAGGTATTGCACTGCTCGACTACGGAGGTTGTACAAGTCATTGAAGTTCACACATGGGCGTGGGAAATACACCAAAAAGGCTATAATTGTATCTACCGTCACTGAAGTCAGGTGTGTATTACTATCTCTAGGTGCCTGATCCCTTATCAAACCAATTCTATTCCTTGTGTTAGATTGGAAAGTCTTACTTTTACGAATGTTAAATGTGAATCATGCATCTCAATTTGGATAATTTTATTCATTGGCAACCAACCATGGCCCCTAACATTATTTTATATTCTATGAATTTATTGGAGCGATATAATGACAAATGCTATAACTACCTAATTACATAGGTCATTAGAGGAAATGGTGTGGAGAATAAATATTTAGGATCTAGGATCTCGTATGGACACTGCTTTTCCTCTCTCATAAGTCTAATTGTTGATCAAGGCCATTGTTATTTCTCAATTATGGATTTGGCAGATGGTCACGTTGCTGCCCTACGAAAGCTTTTAATAAAAGATGATATAGGTGATTAACATTTCTTTCCCCCACAATGTTATAAGCATTTCCAGACCCTAATAAACTTCTTCTGCTTAGGTTGTTTTGCTTGCAACTTGGGAACTGGAAGAGGAACATCTGTGCTTGAAATGGTTGTAGCATTTGAGAAGGCTTCTGGAAAGGTCTCTCTCTCTCTCTCTCTCTCTCTCTCTCTCTCTCTCTTAAGCACACACTCATAAGCACACAAACGCACATGACCTCAAGGGTACAAACGCACATGAACTCAAGGGTCAAATATTTAGCTCAGATGTCTGATAGGGCTAATGTGTATACCTATATCCTTCAGAAAATACCTATCAAACTATGTCCAAAGAGAGCAGGAGATGCCACAACTGTTTATGTATCAACAGATAAAGCTGAAAAGGAGATTGGCTGGAAGTAAGTTCTAAAATTCACCTTTTTCTTAGACAAATGCATAGACATGTTTGTTGATACTCTCTGAATGCAACATAGAAGATACCCTATTGATGCAGGACATATATCAAACTTTGCTATATCTTGGTCAAACTTCAGCACTTTTTTTTTTTTGCATTTTAGGTGATCGTACCAAAATGCTCTCAAAGAGTAACGTCTTTTGTGATTTTCTTTTAATTTTGGTGCGGGAAGGCGGGGGTCCTTATTTTCAGTTGGTAATACTTTTGAAGGACTAACAAAAGACTCTAAATATGAGTCAACAGCAGGTGCCGATTGGTGGCACTGACTGCCGCTTGGAGCCTAGATTAAACCCGGTTGAACATCCATGGAATTAGTTCATATAATTTCATAGAACAATTTATTAAGCATGCCTGCCTTGACATTAGGGTTTCTGTTTATAAGACAAGGCATAACTTAGACACGAGGTTTTGTTTGTTAAACTCAAATAAGAAGACACTCCTTTTCTTTCTTCATCAAGATTTTGCATTCTTTCTGTAGGTATGTTTCTATAACAGTTCCAAGTCCCCACCCCTTAGACACGCCTTAAAGTCAAAAATTAACCAAAAAGTGAATGGTATACTGATAATACCGATTTTATCTTTCCGTGAAATAGGAAGTAGTATCTTCTCCCATTTACTGCCTATTATTAAGGCTCTGAGCACCTTTGGTTTTTGACAGCAACTTGCAGCTATTTAGGAGAGTTTTACAAGGGAACAACTACTCTATTACAAGGTGACCCACTATCACCTCTATCGTTTATCCGATATAGAATGAGCAAAAATTATAACTCTAATTCAGATGGTTCTGACGGTGATGAAAGAAACGAATTAGTTTCCGATTAGGATGACTCGGACAATGCAGAAGCGCACAGGATAGAAATGAAAAGAAATAGATCCAAGGGGCAACTATCCTAGGAAAGGAAAAGTAAAAATCTAGCAAAACCAAGTTTATTGGTTGGGGATCAAAATCTCTTCTACAATCATCATTTCAAGAAAAAACAAAAAATAACACGATGGATTGGATTAAAATTGAATTGAATTGAAATAATGTGATCGACAAACATACCTCTTCCTCGTGACCTATAAGTCAACAGCTTAGTTGATACTCTGTGGGTAATCGATTTCCATGAATCGGAGACTAGTCTTCGATTACAGCATAATCAGACATTGGTCTCCGATTCATGGAAAACGATTACCCGGAGAGTATCAATTAAGCTGTCTACTCATAGGTCAGGAGGAAGAGGTAGATTTCTCGCTCACATTATTTCAATTCAATTTAATTTTTAATCCAATCCATCGTGTTATTTTTTGTTTTTTCTTGAAATGATGATTGTAAAAGAGATTTTGATCCCCAGCCAATAAACTTGGTTTTGCTAGCTTTTTACTTTTCCTTTCCCAAAGGATAGTTGCCCCTTGGATCTCTTTCTTTTCATTCCTGGCATGTGCGCTTCTGTATTATCAAAGTCATCGTAATCGGAAACTACTTCGCTTCTTTCATCACTGTCAGATCCATCTGAATTGGAGTTGTAATTTTTGCTCATTCTATATTAGGTATTGCAGATTTAAACATTTGATGGATCTATAAAAACCTACTGAAGACTACAATGACATTGGAGGACTGTAAAAACAGGTAAGCAAACCTTTAGAATCCTATACATTTCTATTGAACTCTCTTCGAAGCAATTTGGTAGTTGGTTTACTTTAATTTACTGATAAAACATGGTCTTTGTTCATGGAAGTGACCAGCGAGCCAGGCACAGTGGCGGATCTACACCAAAACATTTGGTGTTGCCTATTTCTAAAGATAAAAACATGATTTAAATTGTACCATTCAAGAGATAAAACAAATGTAATTGTAGTGGGTTTTTAGAAATAAAAATAGTTGTAGTTGTTTTTTCAAATAACGAGGAAAATGAGAGAAAACAGTATTAGGGGGTGTTTGGCGAAAAAAAGAAAGGTTCTAGTGGATTTTTTGAGAAATAGGAAGTGTTTTGAGAAAAAAGAAAGAGATTTTTCAGAGTAAAAATAAAAAAATCAACAGCATTTCATGAGATTCGAACCCAAAACCTTTGGGTTCTTTCTCAATATCTTAACCAGTTTGGCTAACTTAGACATGTGCTTCTATGTAACAATTTAATATATATGCAATACAATTTATTTTATGCAAAAAAGATTTTTTTTGTTTTTTTGTTGCCTCGGCAACACTTGGCACTATAGTAAATCCGCCCCTGGCCAGGCATCACATTTTTGGCAGCCAAGTTAGATGGCATACTTGGACTTGGATTTCAAGAGATCTCAGTTGTTTGGTATACCTTTGTACAACTCCCTCCCTCTATTTTTACTTTATTGTGATGATTGATGAATGTTGAGTGTGTTACTGATATGGTTACTTTATCCGAATCTAGAGCACCATCTGATTGTATGCCTTGTCAACTCTGGTACCAGTGGTTTTAGTAAAGATGCTTATGGCTTGGAAAACCAATATCAGTTCAAGCAGCTGAACCATTCCGCTGGCCCAATTCTCTGTGGCGATTCTTCAGGTAAAGTAACTTTCTTGGTTATTTTCCATAATGTAACCTAAGTATCTGTAGTTCAGAAAATTTCCCTTCTCATTTATTCACATTTTGCTATTCTTGCCTAATAATCTATATATGTTTGTGTATAAGACTGTCAGTTTTAATGGCTGATGTGAGATGAATATTAGATAGCTCAATTATTACATTAATTCCAACAATGGTTTTACATGGGTGCTCTTCATTAACCTCGATTGTTTGAACATATTGGTACTAAATTAATTATATTAGTATTTCAAAATTATACATGAGACAAGAAATGCTTGGGAAATGTGAACATGTATTTTAGTGTCAGTCAATAATGAAGTTAGCGCAGCGTGTTTTCATAGATGACAGACTTTGTGGTTCATTGTCATTCAGTTTTTTATGGAGTTAATAAAGGTCACACGACTGGAGTCCAAGTTAAGAGTGCTATATGTTTCACGTTGACTTTTTCAGATGTCGTATATATATACATATTATATTCATCTTTGTATCTATATTGCTTGACCACAAAGACAAATATTAGTTTTAGTACATGATTATGCTTATATTCATACAAATTTCAGGTAAAATACTTGAGAATTAATGAATCTGACAACAATCAATAATGCTATCACAGAGGTACTTTGGTGAATTGTCACAGCTTGCTCCAATTTTTTTGAAAAGGATTTACGAAAATTACTAAGCCTTGTTTCAACTAGTACATCTAGATCACAAGGAGTCTAAAACGTATTTACCTTAGCTCTTGGCCTACTTGCTGACCTACATGTATAGGAATCCACTAAACTGCATGCGTCAGATTATGCAAATAATTCTCACTCTTGGAAATGCACTAAATCAGGGCACTGCTCGAGGTACTGTTTTCTAAAGCTCAACATTGTTATCTTTGTATGTACACTAAAGGCATCCCTGAGCTTATGGATCCTTTTGGTGTTTAATTTGGGTTGCAGGATCTCATTCAAGGATTTAGATTGGATAGACAACAAAGACAAAATGGGATCATATTGGTTGCTTCTACAACGTCCCTCGACAGTGAACTACTAATGTAGTAAGACTAAGTTTCTTGTACAAATATGCACTTTTTTTGTGCATATTCAGACTTATTGCACACATTAGTTGTGGCTGCCATCTCCTTGAATAAAGTAGCCTCGGCCCTCATTGGCTACCACTGTGAATAGAAAAGTTACTTTAGTTCAGCAGTAGTGCTTGAATGGGTGCTGATACACTTTTTTTTTTGTCTAGCTATATCTCTTGTAATAAATGTACATTGTTCTTAAACTTTGTTCTTGTGTTTGCATTGGTATCATATTTTTATAGTTCAACAGTGCTTGAATGGGTGCTTTTAATGAAATGGCTATAGGTGTCTAAATTGCAGGGGCATATGTGAATTTGGGGGGGGGAAATAATTTTTTTTTTCACATTAACAACGTTTTTTATAAACGTTGTAATAACATATAACACAACGTTTTGAAAACGTTGTATAAAGCATTAAGACAACATTTACAATACGTTGTCAAACATGGAGGGGATTTTTTTTTTAATTATTCATATTCACAACGTTTATAAAACGTTGTAATACACATTTAGACAACATTTAAAAAATGTTGTCTTAAGGATTTAGACAACGTTTTATAAACGTTGTCTAAATGTGTTTTACAACGTTTTATAAACGTTGTCATTGGATTATTACAACGTTTTAGTAAAACGTTGTCAATATGCTTATTACAACGTTTTTATAAACGTTGTCATTAGCCTGGTTACAACGTTTAATGAACTTTTTTACAACATTCAAAAAATGTTGTCTTAAACTGGGGCCTAAGACAACGGTGGATGACACAACGTTTTGAAAAACGTTGTCAAAGGTATTTAACAACGTTTAAAAAACGTTGTCAAAGCCCTTTTTTGTTGTAGTGATATTCCAATCTAAGAAGGTGTCTGGACATCCCTAGCATAAATCTGTTCAATGTTATCTTAGTTCTCTTGCTGGTGAAGTTTTAGATTAGAGGTAGGCTTCTTAACATCCCTAATCTTGTTATTTTGTGGTTATAGTTAAAGAACTTTCCTCACTCGTTCTTGCCATGTGGTCCCCTATCAAGTGACAACTTAATTCTCGACCTAATTTTTGATGTTCCCTAGCTATAGTTAATTGTGCAAATCACATATATTGATCTACACCTACTTGCATCAATCCTAATATGCTACTTTCTTGCTCCATTCTTGTTGGGTTATATAGTAGTTGTGAATACCCCGTCCCGATGCAACGCGCATTCGGAGGTTTAAAATAATTAATCATATAATGTCGAATCGAAATGGGATATTCATTTAGTGACACTCGCTTTAAACCATATTAAAATATTAGTTTAAATTTTGAGAGTCGCCACGCCACTTTGATATAGCCCAAAGCTTTGAAAAAAGGCTAAACATGTAATTGGGTTCGGGGGTCAAGTTACAACAGAAGAAGAAACGCTATCACTCCTATTGCCCGACGAATCGGTCTTTCTAGCATGTGGGGTGTTGGTTGTGTGCGGTGTTTACAGGAATAGATAGAAGAAACGGGATCATGCATAAGGAGGAGGGGAGAGAAAGAATTAATTGATGATCACACCCTAGAACCTTTGAGTTAGGCCCTCGGAAGGTGCACTAATCAACGTTCATCCTTGGGGGATTGTTGATCATGGGATAATTATAACTAAGGTGGAAGGAAAGAAATAGTTCCTAGATCCATTGGGTTCCTTGGGGCGAAACCTTAGATCATCCTCGGCTATTGCATATTTAAATATATTAAAACAACCCTAAATCTAGCATATATGACATAAGCAAGAAATAAAGTAATTAAAATATACTAAGCATGCAAACAATAAATCTAGCATAATAATAAAGACAATAATAATAAAGAACAAAAATATTAAAAAGAGTCTTACCAATTGTAGCAAGACTTTGGGGTCGAATCTAGGGCGATTCGAAGAGAGTAAAAAGAACTGTAGGTAAAGCAAGTGTAATCTCGCTTCTCCCGAGTAAATTGTGTGTTCAATATGGGGAGCCGGGCACACTTATTTATAGTGCTTCGGTATCTGGGCTGGGCCAACTGAAGGGTCGATCGGCACTAGGGTTAAAGGGTCGATCGGCACTATAAAAAAGGGTCGATCGGCCATACCACGGGTAAAGGGCCGATCGGCACTTCGATCTGGCGTACCTTCCACGCCAACAATGACGGCGCAGGTACGGATGAAGGGATTGAGGGATTATTAGGGTTTCTCATTAATTAAACCGGGCCAGACATTAAAAATGTTTTTTTTCGGGCCGGGTACTAACAGTAGCCCCTCGGCGACGCTTCTTGTAAGACAAGTGGGGTCGACGATAAAAGAATAGGATCCGTCCTGAAAAAAGGGACCTCAGGAGGTAAGGAAAGTGACCTTGTGGATGTGAGGTTTTTGGACTTGAGCTGAGTCGCAAAAGGATGACCAGGTAGGTCAAGTGGCTGGACCCACGTCGGGCTACCTACGTATCCCAAGAGGAATCAAGCCAAGTCGTAGTTCGAAAACGTGGGCGTTTAGTACCCGAGAGTGGCGGACGTGCAGCGTCTCAAGCCAAAGATGCGATTTGTGGCAAGGCTTTGGGGATCGAATCTAAGGGCGATTCGAATAATATTGAGAGATGTACGGAAAGGAGAATCAAGTATAGTCTTGCCTTCTCCGTGGGAAAATATGTTGTGTGTGGAAAGGAAATTCAAGTATAGTCTTGATTTTCCCCTTGAAAATTGTGTGTGATGGAACAAATCAAGTGTAGTCTTGATTTCTCCGTGTGAAGATATGTTGTGAGATAATGTGTGGAAAGGAAATTCAAGTATAGTCTTGATTTTCCCCTTGAAAATTGTGTGTGATGGAACAAATCAAGTGTAGTCTTGATTTCTCCGTGTGAAGATATGTTGTGAGATAATGTGTGGAAAGGAAATTCAAGTATAGTCTTGATTTTCCCTTGAAAATTGTGTGTGATGGAACAAATCAAGTGTAGTCTTGATTTCTCCGTGTGTTGTGCAAATAAACCAAGTTTAGTCTTGATTCGCGTACTGAGAGAAAGTGTATGGGGCAATGTGGGAAAAAACTGTGTGGGAATCAAAAGCCAAATATTTGACTGTCCGGGGAGTCACCCAAAGATTTGACTGTACGGGGAGTCACCCAAAGATTTGACTGTACGGGGAGTCACCCAAAGATTTGAGCGTCAGGGAGTCACCCAAAGATTTGATGTACGGGAGTCACCCAAAGATTTGATCGTACGGGAGTCACCCAAAGATTTGACTGTCCGGGAGTCACCCAAAGATTTGACTGTCCGGGAGTCACCCAAAGATTGGATAATTTTGACTCGAAATGCGGGACGGACCCTTTGAAGGTGCGGGACGGACCCTTTGAAGATGCGGGACGGACCCTTTGAAAGTACGGGACGGACCCTCTGAGATACAGGACGGACCTTTTGAAATGGAGGATAGACCTCTGAAATGTGGGACGGACCCTTTGATATGCGGGACGGACCCTTTGAAGGTACGGGACGGACCCTTTGAAGATGCGGGACGGACCCTTGAAATGGAGGATAGACCTCTGAAATGCGGGACGGACCCTTTGATATGCGGGACGGACCCTTTGAAGATGCGGGACGGACCCTTGAAATGGAGGATAGACCTCTGAAATGCGGGACGGACCCTTTGATATGCGGGACGGACCCTTTAAAAGTACGGGACGGACCCTTGAAATGGAGGATAGACCTCTAAAATGCGGGAAACTGTAGCTGCCAAAGGACTTAGGCTATCAAGCATGATGAAGAATAGTTGTGTGAATTGATTGAGATTATTATGGCTTCCCGAGCCGAAGAACCAAGCGATTAAAAGATTGGGATAATCATTGCTAAGGCTTAGAGAGGAGTCTTGTCTCCTAGGCTTAAGGCTAGGGTTTTAGAGAGGCATTTGTCACCTAGGCTTAAGGCTAGGGTTTAGAGAGGTATTTGTCACCTAGACATGAGGCTAGGGTTTAGAGAGGTATTTGTCACCTAGGCTTGAGGCTAGGGTTTAGAAAGATATTTGTCACATAGGCTTGAGGCTAGGGTTTAGAAGGGTATTTGTCACCTAGGCTTGAGGCTAGGGTTTAGAGAGGTATTTGTCACCTAGGTTTGAGGCTAGGGTTTTACATTTGCGGTAAGTCTAAACAAGGCAGTTTGAGCAGAAAGGTTATTGGTTTAAACTAGGCGAGGCCGAGTAAGTGTCGATGATAGAAGGTGGGATTAGGTAAGTTTGATGTCCAGAGATAAGGGCCGAGTCATCTTGAGAGTCACAGAGATACGTTTTTGATAGATTTGAAGAGTTTGAAAATTTGTGGAGACCAAAGAGTGATTTTTGTAAACAAGGTACCAAGGAGGACAGTATTTTGAAAGCATGTTTATTTGATAAAGAGGCCTTATGATTAATCATGTTTCTAACTAACTCAAAGAGTTTGCCACATGCTGATCTTGATGACAAGGGATGCCCTTCATGCTAGATATGACTTCATTGGAGCTCCGATTTTTGTTAGAGCACATAGTCGACCCATTTTTGTTGAGGGGAGCCCCAATGTTTGATGAAGTGACCTTGGCGAAGTCCCAATTGATGATGAATGGCGAAGCCCCGATTGATGATGCAAAGCAAACCCGAAGGGAATGGCGAAGCCCCGCTTGAGATGCAGAGCAAACCTGAAGAGAGCCCGAGAGAACGGCTTAATAAAAGCCCCGGCTTGGAGAGATTCAATGCATCCCTATTTGCGAGACATAGTCATCTTGCGGCCACGGGCGACCCCTCGTTTCGAACAATGGTCAATCGATCGCTGGACAAGACTCGGAAATGTATATGTGCGGGGCGCATTTTTCGAAGGTGGGAATGGATCCCGAGTTCGTGTATGACACTTTCGCTTTTGGGTTTGACTCTTTTGGGAGAGTATAAGCATCACAAGGTGTGGAAAAGTGTATGGAAGCCCCCGAGACAGAAAGACAAGTGTTTGGCTCTATTTTCCTATGATGTAGAAAAAGAAGACTTGTCGAGACATTTGAAGAATTATTTTATTCGTAATTATATCTTGATTGCTCGTGAATGGACCTCACCGATTGGTTTATCAAATTCCAATTATATAGGTAAACAAATGAATGTTTTGATTTGAAGGTGAAATCGGCTTGTCTTTAGAAGGAGAAGGATGTTCCGTTGTTGCTTCTTTGCTCTGTTCGGTGGTAATTGTGGTGCGGGCTGCCGTTGCATTGATCTCCTTCATGGGAAAGAATGAAAAATAGAAAAAAGATTGGGGTGGAAGAAAAGGTGGGAATTGACTGATTATAACCCAAAGATTTTTTCATTCCTTCAAGTGAAGATTCTTTGTTCCTTTGTTCTCGCAAGCCGAGGGGAGTAGTCCCTGGCGCGTGTCTCCTTGCTTTTACCGGAGTGCCGGCGAGAGGCACGGATGTGAAGCCCCGTGAGACTTTTGCGAGACGGTGTTTGAGGAGTCGAATGAACGAATTTCAAGAATAGGACGAGTTCCCAAACTTTTGAGAGAATATGTAATATGCTCACGTAGGATAACAAGTGACTCAAAAATCTGAATATGCATTTCTTTTAAATAATCTTTTGAGAATGCCATCCGGTAGCGGTTGTAGCTGGGCTTTGGATTGCGATCGATCATTGGATGATGCTTAACATGACCTCTTAAAGTGAGAGGTCGGCTGGGCCATTTGCTGGGAGGTTGGCTTGAGGGATGTGTTTGGAATTTCTAAGGTGAAGGGATTTTCTTGTTGCTGCTTCTTCAGGACCTCTAAGAGTGAGGTTAACTTTGATTTTGGCAAGGTCAAGGGTGGTGATGGAATCCTCTAAAAGTGAGAGGATGGACTTTGGAATGGGTTTATGGGATTTGTCCAAGAGGGAATCTTTGTTGCTTCTTCTCGCGAGTTTGTTGTGGTTTCAGCAGGTAACTTGATCATGATGGGATCTTCACTCGACGTCTCATAACCTTTGAGATGGGAGGTTCACTTTGGAGTGATGGAGGTTTTTTTTTTTTTTTTTTTTTTAAACACTCTTCTCGAGAAAAGCCTTCGGATTTGTTTGCTCGCGATAGCCCCTAGTGTATGCCTTTAGGATGTTTTTTTTTCTTTTCCCTCTTGAGCTTTGGAGGTGGTTCCTTCTTTTGTGAGTCCAGGGAGCCCCTTGTCTGAGTTTCTTCTGCATTCCGCCTTTCTTGAGCTTGGAGGTGATTACTTCCTTTGTGAATCAAGGGAGCCCCTAGTATGGGCTTCTTTCTTGGGGTTTCAAAACTTGTCGATCTTGAAATGAAAGGGTATTATTTAGTGAGGATAAGGTTATGGCTTCCTATGGTGAGAGGTTTAAGCTTCAATCGCTATTGGATAGCATTCTCAAAAGAGTATTTAAAATAAATGCAAACTCAATTAACCGACTTATTAAGTAAGGCAGAATATATTCGGACCATAAGAAAGATATGTGAGCATATTCAATGAAAGCTTATCGATCGAATGGAAAATCAGAGGAGACGCGAGATTGGGGGGTTGGTGAGCCCCAAGTTGATATTCATGCAGCACTTGTGAAGGATAGGAACAACTCCTTGCATCTTCTTTAAATTGCAGTGGCGTGAGCAGCTATTTTCTGATGATGAGCAACAACGGTCTTTGTGCTTGTCTTGACCATATGGAAAGGAGGTCAAGTGGGGGAGAGTGTATTTGGGGAAGTGTAGGTTTGAGGGAGCATAGGGGGAGTGTACAAGGAGAGGGTAAGCGATAATGTATGGAAAGTATATGGTGGAGTATGGGAAGAGTGTATGAGAGAGGGATGTATAGAGATGGTGTATATAAGGAAGGGACGGTGAGTTGTTTACTCCAATCAAAGCATTCATTCATTGTTTACTTTATTAGCCGGTGGGTTAATCAGTGAGACTAGCAATCAAGTGATAATTATAAATAAAACAATTCTTTTTGAAAGTAATGCGAGATTATGTCTCAAGTCTAGAGAGAAAAGAAAGAAAGACTCTTTTATTATTGAAGCAACTAATCTAAAGTGGACATTACATATCAATGCCCAAAGTGGAAGTAAGAAAGACACACTAGAACCTACAAGACTGAATGAATCTAAAACCTTCCTTGAAGTACGAGGGCTTCTTCATCAATGAGGCCCTGGATTTTTCCTTGGTTGATCAATCCTTGAATCAAGCATTTCAGTTCTGCACGGTTGTCGATGGTATGCCCAACGTACTTGTGGTATCTGCAAAACTTGGATGTGTCCAAGTTAGTTCTCTTATTAATAGGCTTGTAATTCTCGAGCGGCTTGATCAAATTCTTTCTCACCAAAATGTCGAAGAACTCACCCACAGGCATTGCCAAGTCCTCAAAATGCTCCTTGTTGATTTTCTTCTCTTGGATTGAATTTGGGGGTGACTCGGGTATTGGTATCCTTCTTTGGTTGGTGGCCATAGCAGGCATCCTGAATGAGAAATTCTGATGTGTTGGACCATAAGTGGGACCATAAGCATGTGGATGATAGGGACTCGGAATTGAACAGAGGAGGAACTCTTCTCAAATATTCTTGAATGTAAGACAAATGGTATTGCTCAATTTCATGCATGTCTTTGAGGAGGTTGATCACTCCCAACCTCATGTCTGAGACTTCTTTAAGGGCTTCAATGCTTTTCTCCATAGACATGATGCAGAATTCTGTAAGAACATACGGCAGAGTCAAACCAATGAGTTGAATTAGACTCACAATTAATCTTAAGGCATCTCTGAGAAAATAGTTGATCTCCACAATTTGAGAGTTTGACCGGGCTGAAGTTGCCTACGTAACCCTTACCATTTTAAGGTACGAGTCTCAGGTCACCGTAGTTCGAGGGGGCCCCGATTGATGATACAACCAGGGTTAAGTTTAGAGAAAGAGAGAGGATGAATGTAAAAGAGTCCGTTTGGTGAAAAAGGGAGAGGAAGATGACTCGATCCTTGGTCAAATATAAGTGAGGGTGGTCTAGACGAGCTAATCGGACTTGGATGAGAATTGGTAAGTTGGCTTAGGTAGGCCCTAGATGGTGGTTTGATCTAGATGGGTCGAGAGAGGTTTGATCTAGGTGGGTCTTTGGCTGAAGGGTGCTAGAGATAAAGGATCTAAACTATGGATGGTTTTAAGGTTAAGGGAGCAAACTGCGGATGGTTCAAGAGATAAGAGGTAGAACTTTGAAGGGTCCTAACTTGAAGGATGTAGACCGTGGGTGGTCAAAGGTAGAGGAATGGACCATGGATGGTCCAAGAGACGAGGGGTGGACCTCGAAGAGTCTCAGGTGGAAAGGTGGACCTTTAATGGTCCTAGATAGAGAGAGTGGACCTCGAAGGGTCCTAAATCGAGGAGTGGACCTTGAAGGGTCCAAGAGAAGAAGAGCGGACCTTGAACGGTCCAAGATATGAGGAGTGTGGACCTTGAAGGGTCCAAGAGATGAGGAGTGGACCTTAAAGGGTCCAAGAGAAGAGGAGTGGACCTTAAAGGGTCCAAGAGAAGAGGAGTGAACCTTGAAGGGTCCAAGAGAAGAGGAGCGGACCTTGAACGGCCCAAGAGAAGAGGAGTGGACCTTAAAGGGTCCAAGAGAAGAGGAGCGGACCTTGAAGGGTCCAAGAGAAGAAGAGCGGACCTTGAACGGTCCAAGATATGAGGAGCGGACCTTGAACGGCCCAAGATATGAGGAGTGGACCTTGAACGGTCCAAGATATGAGAAGTGGACCTTGAATGGTCCAAGATTGGGAGAGTGGACATAGTATAGGAAGAGCACCACGAAGGGTCAAAGAGTGGACCTTGAACGGTCCAAGATAGAGAGACTGATCCTAGAGCGGTCCGCAGTAGAGGGTGTGGACCTTGAAGGGTCCAAGAAGTAAAGAGCGGACCTCGGAGGGTCCTAGAAATGGAGAGTGGACCTCGGAGGGTCCTAGAAATGAGGAGTGGACCTCGGAGGGTCCTAGAAATAAGGAGTGGACCTCGGAGGGTCCTAGAAATGAGGAGCGGACCTCGAAGGGTCCTAGAAATGAGGAGCGGACCTCGGAGGGTCCTAGAAATGAGGAGCGGACCTCGGAGGGTCCTAGAAATGAGGAGCGGACCTCGGAGGGTCCTAGAAATGAGGAGCGGACCTCGGAGGGTCCTAGAAATAAGGAGTGGACCTCGGAGGGTCCTAGAAATGAGGAGTGGACCTCGGAGGGTCCTAGAAATGAAGAGCGGACCTCAGAGGGTCCTAGAAATGAAGAGCGGACCTCGAAGGGTCCTAGCGGACCTCGAAGGGTCCTAGAAATGAAGAGCGGACCTCGAAGGGTCCTAGCGGACCTCGAAGGGTCCTAGAAATGAAGAGCGGACCTGGGAGGGTCCTAGAAATGAAGAGTGGACCTCGGAGGGTCCTAGAAATGAAGAGCGGACCTCGGAGGGTCCTAGAAATGAAGAGCGGACCTCGGAGGGTCCTAGAAATGAGGGATAGTTAAGCACTTTATTTACAAAAAAGCCCTCTATTTTATAGAACCTACTCTTGGTTGGAAGGGATACCCCTTTTTCGCAACTAACTAAAGGTCCTAAAGTGGTGGATCCTAACGACTAATCGTCTCATATAGACATTTAAGATGATATTTATGGGAAGTACTACAGACCTATGATAAGACAAGATCTTTTAACAAGCACTCGACCTTACATGGCACATCCTTTAAAAGGAAATCAAATTTTTTGTGCTCTTTTCTCTCTATAGATCTTGACTTATCACTGATTCGTAGTGACTCAACATAAAGACCTTATTAATTGTCTACATGAAAAAGCATAGTCAAACCAACCGGTCACAAGGAGTGTATTCTTAGCAAAGTGGGTGACACAAGGGTTAGATTTCAGGCTCCCACCGTGCAGGCGAAGCGCACTGATGAGTGGATGGCCAAGTGAGACTCGGAAGGGAGGCAACATGATCACCACACTTCCCGCACTTTGGCTTCTCCGAAGGGTTAAGGGGTAGCTGTGCAGTGTGACACGGACTCTAGTGATAGTGTGAGGTAAAAAGTCTAATCCTTTTTTTTTTTTTTTTAAGGAAAAAAGAGAAAGATTTTTTTTATGAGATGCATGCATACAACAGTTAAGAATAGGAGAAAAAGAAAAAGGAAGTAAAATACAACACCATACAAGAAAACGAAAGTCTGACCCACTTAGTTTGAAAAGATTTCAAAACAATCCCCAGCAGAGTCGCCACTGTGAATACCCCGTCCCGATGCAACGCGCATTCGGAGGTTTAAAATAATTAATCATATAATGTCGAATCGAAATGGGATATTCATTTAGTGACACTCGCTTTAAACCATATTAAAATATTAGTTTAAATTTTGAGAGTCGCCACGCCACTTTGATATAGCCCAAAGCTTTGAAAAAAGGCTAAACATGTAATTGGGTTCGGGGGTCAAGTTACAACAGAAGAAGAAACGCTATCACTCCTATTGCCCGACGAATCGGTCTTTCTAGCATGTGGGGTGTTGGTTGTGTGCGGTGTTTACAGGAATAGATAGAAGAAACGGGATCATGCATAAGGAGGAGGGGAGAGAAAGAATTAATTGATGATCACACCCTAGAACCTTTGAGTTAGGCCCTCGGAAGGTGCACTAATCAACGTTCATCCTTGGGGGATTGTTGATCATGGGATAATTATAACTAAGGTGGAAGGAAAGAAATAGTTCCTAGATCCATTGGGTTCCTTGGGCGAAACCTTAGATCATCCTCGGCTATTGCATATTTAAATATATTAAAACAACCCTAAATCTAGCATATATGACATAAGCAAGAAATAAAGTAATTAAAATATACTAAGCATGCAAACAATAAATCTAGCATAATAATAAAGACAATAATAATAAAGAACAAAAATATTAAAAAGAGTCTTACCAATTGTAGCAAGACTTTGGGGTCGAATCTAGGGCGATTCGAAGAGAGTAAAAAGAACTGTAGGTAAAGCAAGTGTAATCTCGCTTCTCCCGAGTAAATTGTGTGTTCAATATGGGGAGCCGGGCACACTTATTTATAGTGCTTCGGTATCTGGGCTGGGCCAACTGAAGGGTCGATCGGCACTAGGGTTAAAGGGTCGATCGGCACTATAAAAAAGGGTCGATCGGCCATACCACGGGTAAAGGGCCGATCGGCACTTCGATCTGGCGTACCTTCCACGCCAACAATGACGGCGCAGGTACGGATGAAGGGATTGAGGGATTATTAGGGTTTCTCATTAATTAAACCGGGCCAGACATTAAAAATGCTTTTTTTCGGGCCGGGTACTAACAGTAGTGCTGCTTAAGATGCTTGCCGTTGGTGAACACTTCTTGCTGCCATCTGGAACTGGAATCTGTTTTTAGGTCATAGTTTAGCATTATCTAATCACTCATGCCTTTTTTTTCTGGCCCTCTGATGTGATCATGAAAGATGGACTTTGGACCCAACCTAATAATATGAGACCCAATATGGCACTTATGGATTAAAGCCCATGATAATGGGCCCAAGATTAGATAAAGACGATCGGAAACTTCCTTAGGTGCTTTGGCGAGAACCGGGGCCGGCGAGAAGCCCGTTAAAGCCCGTCACTATGTGGAGACAATATAAGTTCCAAGGCCGGTATCCTGCTCAAGTATGTACTTATCGGCGACCACCAAGGGTTGTCGCCATGTGATGGTTGCCACAATAGGCGATATTGAGATCAGAAGCTACAGTCCAGAAGTCGTTAATGTCGTTATGAATGGGGCCCACATTACCCGTTAAATGATAAAAAGTATGTCAGAGATAAAGGTGACGGCGCCACTTGCTGATGGGTACAATTTTGCCCACCTTATGGATGATCGACACGTGTCCTTAGCATGTGACTTGCACATGATGTTGTGGGAGTATATAAGCTACCTCAAAAATGGCATTTGGTAAGTTCTTCCCAGTACATTTCTGCAGATTTCCTTACCAGTTCATGTTTATATTTTCTTGGTGACTTGATTGTATACTTACTCTCACACCGGAGGGCAACGCCGGAGATGCCCCCGACCTAGTTCACATTGGTTTGCTTGTGCAGGAGACAAATGGGAAAGACGCCGGAGTATCCTTTCTTTTTAGTTCTGTGCAACCATTTTGGTTTGGTAGCATTAGTTGGTTCCGTAGCCGGGACTGATTCACTTTTCCTTTTGGTCCTTTCAGCTTGTTCTTGTTCCTGCTGTTTAAACTCAAAAACCCAGAAAGCTTACCATGATGGTTCAAGATAAGGGAACCCCTTCTAAAACCAGACCAAACAATAACATGGCCTTGATAACACCAAACCCACGAAATGAAGTTCATGCGGCTACTGAATTTGACTTGGATGGTCGCGTGCATTCGACTGATACAGAATCTACGGTGCGGCGTAGAAGGGAGCGAGATGATAGAGAGCGCGCAGAAAGGGGAAAGGCGAGAAATGAAAGACAGGAGCATGTTCCCTCAAAGGATGATGATGTTAGAGCTGAAGCAGATAGAATCAGAGGCAATAATGTGTTATTGTTGCAAATTCTCACCAATAACTATAGATTAATGGAAATGAGGCAAGAGCCTACTCAGATCCCGCAAAATGTGATGGGAAAGGCGGTAGAGAATAGCCTGGAAAGGGGGCAAGTGACAAGTCAGAGTGTTTCTAAGCGAGAAGAAAGGCGAGAGCGTGACATGCCGCCGCCCAAGGATAAGCCAAGAACAGAAAGGCGTGAAGCCGCAAAGGCGAGATCTGAAGTGGCCGTTGGAAGAAAAAGGTCTTAGGAGATTGTGGAGGATTGAATAAGGAGGAAAGTGCATTATCAATCCGCCAACTCGCGAGATTCATCCTATTATTATGAATATGAAGGGGAGGAGATAGACAGTGGGTCGACCATGGATAAGGAATACAGGCCAAGTCGCTCTAGGCATTTAGAAGAGAGGTCCCACCATTCGGAAAGGTCGTGTCATTCAGAAAGGTCGCATCGCTCAGAAAGGGTACACAGAGATAGGGAGCCCCGACGACATGAGAAGACTGAGAAAAAGGTTGAGAAGAAGGTGGACAAAGCAGACAAAATTAAGAAGGCCGAGGATAAGGAGGAAGATAATTGGAAGAAAGAGATGGCAAAAAAGATCAAGGAGTTAGAGGCAGGATCCAAAGCTGAGGAAGAAAAGGATTCGTATTTAGCACCATTTGTAAAAAAATTTCAAGATGCTAATCCAGATCCCACTTTTCGCATGCCATCATTGTCGGATTATTCTGGGAACATGAGAGCGAGAACTCATGTAGACGATTTTGAAGTGACAATGTCCATGCTTACGAAAAGTGAAGCCATTCTGTGTAGGGCACTAGCCAGTACGTTGATTGACCATGCCCTTAAATGGTTCCTTAGCCAGCCCACAAAGTCGATCACGGGCTATCAAGATTTCAAGAAGAAGTTTTTGGCAAGATTTAGTGCCTCTGGATAGAGCCGTCAATACGGGAATACGGGATGGGACGGGACGAAATTACGTTATCCCACGACGGGAATGGGACGAGACGGGACGGGACAAAATGGGACGGGACTAAAATACTCCGTCCCATCCCGTCCCATTTGCGGGACGCGGGATCCCGCGGGACCCATGCGGGACCCGTTGACTATGAGGGATAGCGTTGACTAGCAAGAAATAGTAGTAATTTATCAACAAACTTACAGAAACTCTTGTAATTAGCATTCTTAATTTAGTTCAGGTACTATATTGCTGTGTACACATAGAAGGCAGACAAAATTTTGGCTCGGTTTCAAATAAATATTGGTGAGATTAAAGATGTGTACTATGATAAGCAAGAGTATTCAACTCCCAAGTTAAGAAAAACTAAATTAAGAATGCTAAATTCATGGAAACTTGAAAAGAAGTTGATTTATGGCTCCTCGAGGTTGGAGGATGTTTAGGAACCTGCGGAAACATAGCAAAACCATATAAAACAGTGTGTAGTAGTAGACTAGTAGTAGTGGTGATAAACATATAATACTTGTACGGGTCAATACGGGAAAACGGGACAGGACGGGATAAAAATAAGTTGTCCCGCAACGGGAACGGGATGATACGGGACGGGACAAAAATGGGACGGGACTAAAATATTCCGTCCCATCCCGTCCCATTTGTATGGCGGGACGGGACGTCCCGACGGGACGTCCAGACGGGACCGTCCCAACTTGACGGCTCTACCTCTGGAGCACAACCAGTGAGGAAGCAAAAGTTGTGCAGGATAAGACAGAAGACTGGTGAGGGGATGGATAGCCAGTTACACTGAAAGATTCATGAAAGTGGTGCAAACCAAATCACCGATATAGAGCAAAGCAACATCATCATGCTATACAATGCTAGTTTATTGCCTGGTCACTTCAAGCGAGAATTGGGAATGAGATTACCAGAAATTTTCGGCGAGTTGTATGAGCGGGTTAGGGGGTATTGTGGAGGAGATGATAATCATGAAGCTCCAGTGATTCCCGCATCAACTTCTACGGCAAAGAATAATGTTAAAGAAAGTATTGAATTTATGAAAGAGGAGAATAAGGAAGGTGGAGGAGGTCGTCATGGAAGCCCAGGTGGAAGAGGAGGTGGCCGCAGTGGAGGCCGTGGTCCCATGAGAATGGTGAAATTCGACAAGTTAAACACCAGTCCAAGCGAGATTCTGAAGAGGGTAAATTTACCGGCGGCTTTCCCCATGTCGGAGACCGGGGTAGCTCTCAAAGATCAGAATAGTTTCTGCAAGTACCATTAAGCGAAGGGGCATGCAACAAATGATTGTTATAATTTGAAAAGAGTGATTCAAATGAAAGTTGATGATGACGAGTTGAAGGAATACCTGGAAAAGAGCGGCGGTCATGTTACGCGAGAAGAGAGAAATTTAGTGGACGTTATTCAAGATCCCATCCCAAGCATCTCTCAGCTTGACAACCAGATCATGACGTTGTCGCACAGTTTTAATGTTCCAGAATACCCGCCAAATGAAGACAGAGTGATAAGCTTCTCGAGGCGAGAATTGGCAGTAACAGCGAGTCATGAAAGCCAGCCAGCTGTAATCACCATTTATCCGGGAAATAATATTGTCCAGCGAGTAGTAATGGATTATGGGGCAAGTCGCAACATTTTGTATTATGAGGCATTCAAGAGGATGAACTACACTGAAGCCAATCTGGTCCCTTACAATGGTTTTCTAGAAGGATTCACGAATCATACAGTGAGGGTGAAGGGCACAATTATTTTAGCTTCGAGATTAGGGAGGGAAGGTTTGCGAGAACCAGAACTGTGGAATTCATGGTAATTGATTTGGTTTCTCCTTACAACTCCATAGTGGGAATTCCATTTATGCAAAGTTTCGAGATGGTGGTGTCCTTTCCCCATCAAAGAGTGAAATACCCTACCCCCAATGGCATTGGGTGTTTAAAAAGTAAAGCTATCATGGTCGTCAGGAAAAAGCGAGAAATGCAAAAGGGAAAGGCGGCAAGCACCAGCTCGTTAACAACCAAGTCTCCAATTCGGCCATTGCGTATTAATGTGATTGCCGCTGACGAGGAGGAAATTGATTGGGAGGTAACGGAAAGCATGATGAAAAATACGACAATCATAGCAGTGGCGACAAATTTGGTTTCTGAAGGCACAGAGATGGAAGCTGATGAGATGCGAGAAGTTAAAACAGAGATAAGGGAGCAAGAGGCCGCCAGCGAGATTGATGTTTCAATGGAAATAGTTAATGTGAGCCCAGCTTTGAGTTATGTAAGGGAAATTAGATTGGTTCAGATGAAGGAGCCTATTATCGAAGAAATTGGGGATGAAGAGGAGTGAGAGGAGATTGAGGTTGAGACATTGGATGGTCGGCCAACAGGAAACACCTTCTCATTATCAAGTGAGAAGGTCCCCGCCAGAGACAAGAAAAGAAAGAGGATTGAAGTTGACACGCTGCAAGTGCGGGATGAGCTTGATATTCAAGCCTTGGAAGATTAATAGCAACTTTCCCGAGCAAAAGATTAAAATCGGCAAACAGTTTACAAAGAATGAGCGAGAACAATTGGTCGTGTTTTTAAAGAAAGTTTAGATGTGTTCGCTTGGCAGCCTAAAGATATGAGGGGAATAGACGAGAATGTCGCTATGCACTGATTGAACGCTTATCCGAATATAGATCCATTCAAGCCGAAAGTTAGATATTTGTCGACAGACAAGGAGAAAGTAGTTTTGGAGGAGGTGGAGAAATTGTTGAAGGCGGGAATCATCGAGAAGATTCAATACCCAAATTTGTTGGCGTGTCTGGTGATGGTGCTAAAGGCATATAAGAAATGGAGAATGTGCATAGATTTCACATACCTGAACACGGCATGTCCCAAGGATTGTTATCCTTTGCCGAAGATTGACAAGCTAGTGGATTCCATTGCAGGCCATAAAGTGTTCAGTTTCATAGAA
Organism: Adenophora triphylla var. japonica; assembly: GCA_022495995.1. NCBI lineage: Eukaryota > Viridiplantae > Streptophyta > Magnoliopsida > Asterales > Campanulaceae > Adenophora > Adenophora triphylla. Next base: position 107,704 of record JAFEMH010002238.1, on the reverse strand, counting down.
GCCTATTCAGGCTATCATCAGATCAAAATGGCAGAGGATGATAAGGCGAAAACTGCGTTTAGAATGCCCAAAGGAAATTTTTGATATAAGATGATGTCGTTTGGCTTGAAGAATGCTGGGGCAACATACCAGCGTATGGTGAATGAGGTGTTTAAGTCACAAATTGGAAGGAATATCGAAGCTTATATTGACGATATGGTGATAAAAACCAAAGATGACGACCATCTGGAAGATCTCGCTGAAACCTTTGACAACTTGAGGAAGAATTCAATGAAATTGAACCCCAGTAAGTGCACTTTTGGAGTAACCGCGGAAAAATTCTTGGGCTTTTTGGTGAACGGAAGAGGAATAGAGGCCAATCCCGAGAAGATACAAGCTCTACTTGACATGTCTCCAAGTTCACTGGAAGACAGAACCTGTTTATAGAAGCGACGACTACGTAAATTGAAAGTAGTGGGATAGTCGGTATCTAAAAAATCAGAGTCAAAAAGAGGATGGTAGAAGTCGCAAATGTGTGTGCAAAGTTCCCAAGTAGTGAAGAAAGTTTTCATGGGTACGGACTTGTGCAAAAATGGAGGACCCCTAATTTCTACGGCATCCAAAATGGCGACATCAACACCATGCCGCATAAGCATAGTATTGAGGTCTTCGCGTGGGATCCTAGTCCAAACCCCCATATTGACCCTATAAAACCCCCCACTTTTCTTACTTTGACCAAATCTAATAGTTCTAACACAAGACTTAGTCCTGGCCATTCATGCGAGATGTGGGAGTTGGAGTAAAAGTGAAAAACTTGAAGAATTAGAAGTTATACCTGGAGATTTGCAGAAACGGATGAAGACTTGAAGGTTTGACCGGATTTTTGACCGGAAACTTCAAAGAGTTTGGAATCCTTCAGAATAGCCCCAAATAGGCTGGAAAGAGCAGTTTAATGAGCGTAAGGCTGAAGGGGGCACGAAAATGGTGAAAATGAACGAAAAATATGGACGGAATAGCAAAGGGCAAGCCTGAAACGGAAATTGGTTCGCCGTAGAAAGCAAAGGAGTTTTGGAATTTTGAGTAGCTGGAAGTGAGAATGAGAGGAATGGGGGCAAACCTTAGCCTAAGGAGATGAAGGGTGTTGGGGAGTTTTTCAAAAAATATTATATGATGTTCGAATTTTGAAATTCTCCCTCATTATTGAGGGAATATCATTAAGGGCACGAACTTCGAAATGGTAGTACAGTCCTGACGAATCGTCCTTATCAGTCAACCGTGAGACGATGCGTGGCCAGGAATGTGTCAACTAAAATCGTCGTCTCGCCAAGCGACAATCAATCGGTGGGAACAGTCTGCGACAACCGTAACTTCTCGACTGGATCATGAATAATTCAGATCTCGAACTTGGGGGCTACTAATGTGATCATAAAAGATGGACTTTGGGCCCATCTTCATAATATGAGGCCCAATACGGCACTTATGGATTAAAGCCCATGATAATGGGCCCAAGATTAGATAAAGACGATCGGCGACTTCCTTAGGTGCTTTGGCGAGAACCGAGGCCGGCGAGAAGCCCGTTAAAGTCCGTCACTATGTGGAGACGATATAAGTTCCAAGGCCGGTATCCCGCTCAAGTATGTACTTATGGGCGACCACCAAGGGTTGTCGCCATGTGATGGTTGCCACAATAGGCGATATTGAGATCAGAAGCTACAGTCCATAAGTCATTAATGTCGTTATGAATGGGGCCCACATTACCCGTCAAATGATGAAAAGTATGTCAGAGATAAAAGGTGACGGCGCCACTTGCTGATGGGTACAATTTTGCCCACCTTATGGATGATCAACACGTGTCCTTAACATGTGACTTGGACATGATGTTGTGGGAGTATATAAGCTACCTCAAAAATGGCATTTGGTAAGTTCTTCCTAGTATATTTCTACAGATTTCCTTACCAGTTTATGTTTATATTTTCTTGGTGACTGATGGATGTGTATTTACCCATCCAAATGATGCACTTTTAGGCTTTCTTTGTGTTTGATTCCCGAGTTTTATGTATATTTGATATGGTTTGTGTGTGTTTTGAAAGTACAGGGTTGAAGTGCAATTAATGACAAAATGGAGGATTGGTGCGTACTTTGGAAGTTTTTGGATCAAATTGCAATTCTGAAAAATCTGGGACAAATCTGACATTTGGAAGTTCAAGGGCTAAATTGGAAATATTGGAAAATTCAGGGACTAAACTGAAAATATGGAAATTTGGGAGGATATTTGATTTATAAAAATTCATGGGTTAAAATGAAAAATAAAATCTCAAAGAGCGAAGTGCAAAAGAATTTATTAGAGTGACCAAAGTGCGACGAGAAAATAGTGAGACGAAACGAATATGCTTTGGTACTAAAACAGGGCCAAGCAATTGGGGCCACGGCTTGAGCATGGCCGAGAGAGTGGCCGGCCATTTGTAGCATTTTGGGGCCAAGGTAGAGCATTGGCCGGCCAAGAAGGAATGAGTACAGAGGAATCAGTGCAACTGCTCGGCCAAACAGTCTGTCATCAAGGCGGCCGCACTAACCACAAGGGCGACCGCGCTATGGAGAATTATCACGCGTACAAGCTTCTGTCAACTAGGGCGGGCGCTCTACCATTATGGGCGGCCGCGCTAGCCCGTTTCAACACCAGTTTTGCAGCGGTTTAATGGAGGGCATTCTAGGGATTTCCTGCCCGGGGGTCCATAGTGTTTACCTATTCTTTTTATATAAAGTCTGCAGCCACGGTAGTTGGGGATTATCATAGATACATGTCATATTTTAGAGGAGAGTTTTTATGATTTTTGGTTTTTAACAATTCTTTGGGGAAGAACAATTCATCATTCCAGGTTTTTATCATTGTAAATTATGAGTAGCTAATTCATTAGATTTGTAGATTGGTTGGATCTTTATCCGGATTTCTATGCAATAGTATTTTAATTCTTTCTATTTAATTCCTTCTAGTTCATTAATAGATCTTAATTTCATGTTCTTGGAGTTGAGATGTATGTTAATATGCAAACTCGTCTTTGAATAATTGGGTATCGAATTCGCCATTAATTTGGGATTTTGATACATAGACTACTATTGATTGAATAACTTTAATTGAGGCCGTAATAGAAATCGATTAAAGTTAGGTTCTTTAATTCTTGTGTGCTTAATTTATTCTTGGCATATTGTGGTACCGTAATAGAATTCACAATATTAAGAGAGTATTTAGGATTGTAATCCGGTCACCTAACCGTGTTGATCTTAGCTAAAGTGAATGAACCCTAGAAGTTGAGTTAATGTTTTATAAGTAAAAATTCTGCATAGAATGATGGTGAAGTGAAATCCAATCTACGAATCTCTGCTCATAATCTGTTTTCTCGTTTAGTTAGTTTTTGTTATTTATTTTATATTTTTAGGCTTAAATCAAATTAATAAACTGTGTTTACTAAATTTACTGCTTTTACTTTACTTGTTTACCAACGAGTCTCTGTGGATTCGACCCCTGCAATTGCATACTGCTACACCGGTAGTGAGTACACTTGCTCGGTTTTTATTACAAAAGGGAGTTTTCCTCCATCAGTGACTTGATTGTATATTTACTCTCACACCGGAGGGGCAACGCCGGAGACGCCCCCGGCCTAGTTCACGTTGATTTACTTGTGCAGGAGACAAACGGGAAAGACGACGGAGTATCCTCTCTTTTCAGTTCTGTACAACCATCAGGGCCCGCCATTATGGGGAGCAAGTGGAGCGCCCGCTCCGGGCCCCAAACTTGAAGGGGCACCATTTTTTATTTTATTTTCACATTAATATTTCATTCGCTGTGTAATAAATGTTATACTTTCAATTTTAGTTTGTCCTAAGTAAATGTTGCATTTCAAATAAACAAAGTAACTAGTGCAATTTTAACAATTTACAAGTTAGTAAAGCATCTTCCTTAAAAATGTTGATAAATTAAATGCGATATTTATTTTGTAAGGGAGGAAGTACTATTGATTTAGAATAAAAAAATCTTAATTTAACTCAAGTAGATAATATAATACTCCATCCGTACCACTAGAAACTACACATTTTTCATTCGAGTAACTAGTCATCTTTCTTCCATTATTCTCCATAACGCATTCCTCACCTTTCTCATTTTTTTTTTCTTTCTAAACTAGTAAAATTTAAATAGCCAAACTCCTTGCCCGGCCATTTTTCATCTAACTTTCGATTAGTGTGCTCACATTGTCCTCTAAGATTTCAATTTTTGACATTTCAATGGCCACTGCAATAACCGTGATATTACGAGCAAAATTTCAGAGACGGTTGCAATGACAGAATTATAATCATCTTCCATAACTTTTGGCAGCCACACCCCCATATTCTTTAATATTTTCATACTTAAAATTTTCAATTACTAGTTCTAAAATTAGAAAATATAAATCTGATCATGAAACACGATAAAAAAAATTGACGACCAAATATATACACTATTATTTTTGTAGTTATATTTAGGGCCTAAGTTTTTCTTTCGAACAGGGTCCCTAAAATGTCAGGACCGGCCCTGACAACCATTTTGGCTCGATAGCATCACCCTGTGGTGGTAACCATGCTGACAAGGTGGTAACCATGCTGACAAACAGAAAATTTTGGGGGAAACTAGTTTTCCCAAATATTATAAAAAGTCTTGTTTTTTATTTAAAAAAAAATTGTACATGCCTTTATTTCGATTTTTAAAACAAGACTTTTTATAATGTTATGGAAAAACTAGTTTCCCCCAAAACTTACTCGCTGAAAAAAGCTTGTTCCCTGATGTTGATAGCTCCTGGAAAGTAAGTAAGAAGCTTATTGAGTAGACTTATACTCCCTCCGTCCCGCCCGAAAAGTCACAAATTTTCATTTTGGACGTCTCATTTAAAAAGACACTTTTCCAAAAAGGAAAGTTTTTATTACTATTGCATCCACTCATTCTCTCTCCTATTTTACTTTTACACTCACAACATTCTCTCTCCTAACTATTTCTCCCACTCATTTTCTCTCCTATTTAATTTTTCATACTCACAACATTTAAACTTTTTCTCTTTTTTATATCATTTTTCTTAATTTGCGTGCGAGATTTGGTTTGGACATTTTCGGGCGGAACGGAGGGAGTATTATTCATCTATGAGTTGTATCTTTTTATTTACTTAATTCTGCTCGAGGAAACTTGTTCTTTCAATATTACAAAAATGTTAAACTTGTCTACAAGAAATGCTAGATTCCATTTGCTCTGGGTTACTGATTCTGATATTGCAATGTCTCTGATAAGTCGCACAGATCTTTTGGAAGTTTTAAATTTCAACGTCATGGAGCTGAATAATGGAACTTTGAATTGTCTGGAACTGTGTGGCCATCTTTCAACAATTAGACTATCCACAATGGTTTCAACCCACTTCCTCATTTCATTTAATATTTTTTACACTTTTTCTCTTCCACCTAATATTTCATTTACCCATTTCATCTATCCCCCTACAATAACTAACTTAAATTAAATTTCAACTCCCTCCAACTTATCATTCTATATCCCACCACTTTGAGTTTTTTTTTTTTTTTTGGCCAAATCAAATGAAACTTATATCAATTTATAGGGAAAAAAAATGATGAATTTTGGTGAAAAAAAATAATTAAAAAAAAAATAATTTACTAGGTGATAATTCAGTTCAAATTGAAAAATGAGTGTTTTTTTTTTTGTCCAAATCAAATGAAACTTATATCAATTTGTAGGAAAAAAAATGATGAATTTTGGTGAATTTTTCTTTTTATTTTTAAATCATTTATTATGAGATAATTGAGTTTAAATAATTGAGTGAAAAAATAATAAAGTACGAACCAATGATTGGCTGACACGTGGCAAACTCAGGAAAAAAAAAAAAAAACTCTGCGCCTCACGCGCCTATCTGGAGCGTGAGGCGCACGCGCCTCGGCCCCCTCCAATGTCAAGCCGACACGTGTCCAATTAAAAAAAAAAAGCTTTCAAACGGGATGAAAGTTTTCATCCCGTCAATTAATACAACCAAGAGCCGACAACCATTGCAAGGTTTGAGGTAGATGAAATGAGATTTCATCTCCCATTTCATCTACCCATTGTGGGTAGTCTTATGCATGAAATTAGCATGTTCTATACTCTCTGAATTTGATGTTGACTGACGGAATCATTAAGTTAGTACCCGTAACCGTTGTAACGCCCCCAAAACCCGATCTTATTCACAAAATCTGGGGAGAAACGCGTTTCTCCGTCGCTTATGGAGAAACGGGGCTTGTTATGTCGCGCGACATACCTAGCCACAAAAACTGGATATCACTTCATCAGCTTCTGGATATCCAGAAGCTTTGAAAAGGATATCCAGAAGCTTTGGAAAGGATATCCAGAAACCAAATATTTTTTCTGGATATTCTTTACAAAGCTTCTGGATATCCATTTCAAAGCTTCTGGATATCCAGAAGCTTTGTAAAGGATATCCAGAAAAAATACTTAGTTTCTGGATATCCTTTACAAAGCTTCTGGATATCCATTTCAAAGCTTCTGGATATCCAGAAGCTTTGTAAAGGATATCCAGAAACTGGCTACTTATGTCGCGCGACCTAACAAACCCCGTTTCTCCATACGCGACGGAGAAACGCGTTTCTCCCCAGACGCACTCGATCTTATTTTAGGATTTAAATTTTTAGATGCATTACTTATCTAACAAAAACTAATCTCAAATAATAACCTCAAAATTTATTACTCTCTTCGTTCCAAAATGTTTGTCCCATTTGATTTTTTTTTTTGAACTTTGATCACAAATATATGACAATTTAATTATGTTCATGAAATTTTAAAAATTCCTATTGATTCACCATTAATAATATTATCAACAACAATTTTTAGAATTTCATGAACATGATTAATCTCTCAAAAATTTGTGGTCAAAATTCAACAAAAAAGTCAAATGGGACTAACATTTTGGAACGGAGGGAGTATAAAATAATTTATTCACAATACATTTATTCATCCCTATTAGTCTAGGGTTACAACACCTGTGACAAAATAGATTTATTACAAAAAAATTGTCACAAATATTTAATATTCAAACCACAACATAGACATTATTAAACATTAATTGTTCACATTCAAAGTTAACCATAACATATAGAAAAAATTAAAACTAGTAGAGAGGAGAAGAAGGGGGGAGAAGAGCGTTGAGAGAGGATGGGGTGAAACGACGCTATTGAAAGAAATATTGAGATAGGGTTTACTGTAGTAGAGGCTTGGAGCGACGCCAAATAACTAGGTAAGAAAATTAATTATAACCTTTTTTTTTTAGAGATTTCAAATTATAAATAAGTATATATATACTTTCATTTGTTTAGTTTTTGTTTAATCTTTTTTATATACCTTTTTGTTAAAAAATCAGTAATAAAAAAAGTCTAAAATATTATTTCATAGTCAATAAAAAAAAATAAAAAAATAAAGGGCAGTTCGTCCCTCTTTTCTTTTATATACTTTCATTTGTTTATTATTTTTTTTTTATCTTTTTTATATACCTTTTTGTAAAAAATATCAGTAATAAAAAAAGTCTAAAATATTATTTTTTAGTCAATAAAAAATTAATAAAAAATAAATAATAAATAAAGGGTAGCCCGTTCCTCTTTTATTTTATATACTTTCATTTGTTTAGGTTTTTTTTTTATCTTCTTTTATGTACCTTTTTGTAAAAAATATCAGCAATAAAAAAATCTAAAATATTATTTCTTAGTCAATAAAAATTAAAAAAATAAAAATAAAGGATAGTTCGTCTCTCTTTTCTTTTATATACTTTCATTTGTTTAGTTTTTCTTCTAACTTTTTTTATATAACTTTTTGCAAATATTTTCAGTAATAAAAAAAATTCTAAAACATTTTTTCTATTAAAAAAAAACGTTGAACCGCCGGTTCGAAACCGGAACCGTGAACCGTAAGTTCACGGTTCGGTTCTAGTTTCCCATTTTTCGAAATCGGAACCGGCGATTTCGAACCGAAATCGTAATTGGTCATCCCTATTTTTATATACATTTTTGTAAAAAATATCAGTAATAAAAGAGTCTAAAATATTTTTTCTATCCAATAAAAAAAAGGGGGTAGTCCGTCCCTCTTTTCTTTTATATACTTTCACTTGTTTAATTTTTTGCTATCTTTTTTTCTATATCTTTTTGTAAAAAATATCAGCAATAAAAAAGTCTAAAATATTATTTCTTAGTCAATAAAAAATTAAAAAAATAAAAATAAAAATAAAGGGTAGTCCATCTCTCTTTTCTTTTATATACTTTCATTTGTTTAGTTTTTTTCTATCTTTTTTTATATAACTTTTTGCAAATACTTTCCGTAATAAAAAAAATTCTAAAAAAATTATTCTGATCAAAAAAAAAAAAAACAACTTCAATAAACTATAATCTGATCAATTACATCGAAAATCTCCAAATAACTTTATTTTACAAAAAAGTTTTCTATACAACTTTATAAAGGAGTAATACTTAATAAAGACTCCAGACAATCTACTCATATACATAACCTGACAAGTCCCAAAAGCAAAAAGTCCAAACTCTTATCCCCGACCTCACTGGTTCAGGTCACCTGTCTCAGCACGATCTAAAATAGTAAAGGGGAAGGGGTGAGAATAAATCTCAATAAGCTATTATGAATGCAGCAAGATGCCAAATAAGATGCAACACATAGCATGGTTACACATAACACGTTATTAAAGTGGTAAACACCTTACGTTACCTCATTTTACCTTTTCCGTCTGAACAATAAGTCGTACAACGTGGGAGTAAAACTCCGCTCTTTGGTGAACTGCCCCCGTGCACATTCACCGCTTATAGGACTCATACTCCAGAGATCCATATAAGGAAAGAAAATACTTATATGACTCTTCATTCAGAGTACCATATAATAACGCAGCTATCTGTAAGGCTTTTGGCTCAACACAGAAGCATTCCACCTAACTCCAAGAAATCGCAGATGTCTGTAAGGCTTTTGGCTCAATACAGAAGCATGCAAACCCACTCTGTGGCCACAGAGGGGACAGTCACTGGTATAATGATCTTCAATCACTTATAAAACAAATCCATAATTGATTGTATCCCATTATACCCCTGAACCTCATATAATATAAACACGTTCAAGCACATAATAGATACTTGAAATTAGATCCACACCTTGGGATAACAATGTAACAACATGCCAATTAAATCCACACTCGGGATACAATATAACCACATGCTAAATAATCCATACTTAGGATACAATATAACAACATGCCAAATAATCCACACTCGGAATACAATATAACAACATGGTAAATAAATCCACTCTTGGGATACAATATAACAACATGCCAAATAATCCACACCCGGGATACAATATAACAACATGCCAAATAATCCACACTCGGGATACAATATAACAACATGGTAAATAAATCCACTCTTGGGGTAGCAAGGTAACAATATGATAAATACACATTTTCAAACTAGCACAATAGTGTGACATATAGCTTCTACACTATTCAACTATCCACCATGTATCAGAAACCATTCCTACCTAGCCCTTTCATAACCTTGAATAACCTTTATAAAAGATTAAGACCTAATTCCAAGTTTGAACCACTTTGTTGAAGTACGAATCAAGCTTATCAACCATTTTCCGAACAATATTTAGACTACTTCCACAATTCCGTTTTGGCCAAGGAAGACATCATGGTATAGCTAAAGTATTCTACTTTAATCTAAGTTAAAGAGGGTTCAATTATGGTCTAGGTTGGATAGGTTTAAACAGCTCTTAAAATAGTTTAGTGTTGTCTGTAACGACCCTAACCCTAGGCACAATTTTAGAATAATATTATATGCTTTTAATATTATTGTTATTATTATGTGTTCATTTTTATATGATTGATTTCTTGCATTAGATAAAATGATGGGGAAGTAAGATAATGTTCTAGGGAAAAATATAAAAATGGAAATAAATAAAGTATGAGATGAGGTTAAATTGTGGGAAAAGAAATTTGAGTAAAGGGGTTTATTTTAATGTCTTAGAATTTGAAGGAGATGGCTAGTTAATATTGAAAGCCTTGGATTTAAAATGTTAGGGTGGGGGGACCATCCTCCCTAATTTACTCTCCTTTCCCTCAATAGTCAACACCCTCCCATACCTCCCCATACTTCCTCTTACACTCCCATACTCCATCTATCTCCTCCCTCATTCATCTCATTTTTACTCTTACCATTCTCCATGGAAGGAGCATTGTGAAAGCCTCCATTTCTCAAATTCCTACCAAGTTCATTCCTTGTCCATTTTCAAATCCAAGTGTCCTTTTGTGAGTGGTACATCTAAAGGAGTGGATCAAGCCTAGAAGAGCTTCATTTCATCTTGTTTTAGCTAAGGTGAGTTGTTATGATTTCCCTTCTCTTACTTGTTCATACTCTCCTTAATGTTCTCCTTGTTCTTATGATGTTTGGTTCATGCCTTGGAAACTTTATAGGAGTTGAATGAGTAGTAAATGAAATAGGATGAAGTTAATGTTCTTGGAAAATGATTTAGATGGTATGAAATGGGTGGAAGATTTAGGGATAAATAATCTAGGGTTACCTTATCTTGGGTTTACATGATTTAGGATGCACTTTGTAAAGATAAGAAATCCTCTTGGTGTTCTTGATTTTAGGGTAGAGAAAAAGGTAAGGAATTGAAGCTAAGGAAAATGTGTTGGAAATCTGGAAATGCTGGCTGGGCACTTGGGCGGTCGCCCAAGGGGACATGAGCGGCCGCCCATGTGACCAGAAACTGGAATGCCTTAGAAATCCTCTTGGGCGGTCGCCCAAGAGGTGCTGTGCGGTCGCCCAAGAGGGCAGAAGCTTAGGGTCTCCTTGAAATCCACTTGGGCGGTCGCCCAAGTGGTATGGGCGGTCGCCCAAGACCCCAGAAACCTAACTTTAAATCTGAACCAGAAATTGTTTAGCAATCTTGTTTGGTCACTTATAGATTGTGTCTCCCACTTATTAAGTTGAGCTTGAGCCTTCATAGAGGTTATGTATTATTGTATAATGACCTTGTAGGATGGATTGATGATACTTCCTTGCCTTACTTGAGTTCATATACATTGTTTATATTATGCATAGTGTGGAATAAATGTTACACTATGATATTGGTTGGACATGAGTATATTTTACCATGTTGCTATCTTGTATCCCTTTTTGTGGATTATGTTTCAAGTATCTATTATGTGCTTGATAATTTGTTAATCAGCTGATGTTGGGGGTATAACATAATACGATCAATTATGGAAGTGTGACCTAATGTGATCGGATTATGTTATATCTTTGACCGTCCCCTCCTGTGGCCACAGGTCGGGGTTATAGCATCTGTAGTGAGCCAAAAGCCTTACAGAGTTGCTACTATCTTATTTGGTTCCCTGAAAAACGGGTCTTATAAGATGTGAGTATTGCTTAAGCAGCTCACTTAAGATTGGAGTATTATTATACCCAATGTTGTACGACTATTGTTCAGACGGGAAAAGGTAAACCAAGGTAATGGAATGTGTTTACAGCTTTTTCAATGTGTTATGTGCGACTTGTTATGTGTTGCATTTATTTGGCATATTGCTGCATTCATAATAGCTTGCTGAGATTTATTCTCACCCCTCTCCCTTTAATGTTTTTAGATCCCGAGATAGGCGGACCGACCAAGTAAGGGCGGAAAGGAGTTTGGGGGTATTGTCGGGGTACGTTAGGTTGGCGTAGAAAGTATATTTTGTTATCATTCCTTTATGGAAGTTTGTAATTATAAACTTAAATTTCTACGTTGGAACCGCAATGTCTTTTGTAACTAAACAGATGAATGTTTTCAAAGTTGGTCAACTCCTCCTCCAAAGTGGAGAGGAGTGGAGTTATTTTGAAATGATTATGGAAATGATGTTTATGTTTGAAAGTTGAATTAAAGTTTTAAAAGTTTTGAATAATTGGGTTAGTTTGAGGACGCTCCAACTCGGGACACGTGTAGGTCCCGGGTCGGGGTCCTCACATTGTCAGTACATGGCACGACTCGTGCCCTAGGGCACGACTCGTGCCCATTTGAGTCCCACCAGAATCAGTCGTCCCTAAAAGGGCACGACTCGTTTATCCTACAGGGCACGACTCGTGCACTTAGGCACGACTCGTGCTCCTTCAGCTCCAACTCAATCAGCAAGGATGACAAATATATCACGAGTCGTTTACATGAATTGGCCATGGGCACGACTCGTGCCAAGGGGCACGACTTGTGCCACGGCCAAAATCAGACATCAGCAGCAGGTCTTCAGCAATAGCCCAAGAAACCAAATAAGCAAACCAAATCTCTGTTTTAAAGACATCAAAAGGTTTACTAATTCCACCAAAACTTATACCAAATCATTCCACTCAAATAAGATAGATCCAATCCCCTTACTACTTAGTTATTTTACTCACTACACTACCACATTTCATGTTTAATATTTCTACTTCAACTTAAATCATACCCTCTTACTCTTTAACAATTTTCATTAGCATCAATAACATCCCAAAACCATTATACCACTTAGAACAACCATTCTACTTCTATCCAATACATCCCAACACTATCCAAAACCTTTTAGTACCAAAACTTTATTCCATTTTAACATGCAACCATTTCTTGTAAACCATTAACACCATAAACCCATTACTAACCATTTTCTTCACTTTCTAATTCTAGTAAATTGGCCAAAACCCACATTCAACACCTACACTAAACCATTAACATCCACAATTACTTTATACCACTCTTATTTCAACTTAGATCACCATATTACAACCAAAATCAATTTAACCTTGACTAAACCATTTCAACTCAATTAACCTTATTCAAAATACCAAAATCCTTTTCTTTCAACAAGATATTCAATAACACTTAAAGTGAGCAATTATTAGAAGGAAGTCATAATAACTTACTAAAATGATGTGAAACGAAATATTTATTTTCCGGGCTTGATGCGCTCCCCTCGCCGCCACGAACAAGAATGTACAAACGGATCGTCAAATGGAAGGGAATTGAATTTATTATGAATTTTGGAAGGGAAGAGCTAGGGGTGGATTTTCCATGGGGGAAAAGTGAGGAGGTTGAAGAAGATGATGGGGAATGGGGAGGTTAAATGAAGGAGATGATGGGAAAAAGGGAGAGACATGGCCTCCCTTGACTAACTTAATTGAAATCTATCCCCTATACTAAATTAGGTCCCTCAAGATCCAAAGGATACAACTAACCCCTCTACTCCCAAATCTTTACACAACAAACCTTGACCACATATAATATTTTATTTATTCTCAATTATTATAACTTCACCACAACACTTTATATTTATTCTATTTAGACCCTTTATCATTAAAGTTAATTCATTTTCATCCTTAATTCACATATGTTATCAAAGTATAAAAATGACACCAAAACTAAACTAGTAGTACAAAATAAATAATTGAGATACTACAATCCTAACCCCACGTGCTCAACACGTGCTAAAAGGGTGCCTAAGGTTAGGGTCATTACATGTCCTTTACTCAAAACCTAAAAGCCATAAGTTCAAAAAAGAAATTCTTGTCAAGACAAAATTTGTAAATAAAGAGTAAAGCCGACTTATTTTGGAAACGTGTAAGACAGTATGCATGAAAAAAGTATTATTCTGAGCATTAAACTGTGTAGAGCCAACATGTGCAATAGGAATTAAAGAGACGTTAGCATATAAAATAGAATCAGTACCTGAATGGGGAGAGTACTGATGCAAGACATCCGGATTGGATGTCATGTGATTTGTCGATCCGGAATCAAGAACAAAGGAAACAAGAGCCACAGGAGACGAACCATTATTCGGAGCCATAAAAGACTGTGGATAATATTGGGCATGATACGCAAAATTCCCTCGTTGATAACAGGTAGTGGATTCATTATCTTGTTTCTTGCAGATTTGGCATGAAACAGTAGTAGGGCCGGGGCTGTAGAAAGGGTTGGGGGGATGGAAGGGAACCGGGGCAGTAGGGTGGGAAGGCCGAGTAGGCTGGAATGTGGGGGAAAGGGGATGCCACGACCGTTGTTCTTGTTCTTGTTTCAGTTGTGATTCTTGTTACCACTTCCCCCTCCACAGTTTGGACTGGCTTGATTAGGAAACCCAAATTGCTGAGAGTCAGTATTAGGGGTAGGAAGAGTTGCAGTGGAAGTGGGGTTGTGTTTATGTTTTTCTGGTTCTCTAGAGGCGGCAAGGGCACTTAGGGTATGTGTAGTTTGATTGGAAAACTTTTTCTGAAGAGCCTCTTCTTGGAGTAGAAGGTCCTTAAGATCGTCAATGGTGGTGTCACCTTCGGAATTCTGAGTGGTAATAAACTCCTTGTACGTGTGACCCAACCCACCAAGGATGCGACTTCAGAGAGTTTGATTGGAAACTGCTTCACCCGCCCGATTAAGAGAATGGGCAAGCGTTTTAGCATGAATTATATATGCATGTATGGTCATACCTGGAGTGAGGGAAAGTTCATGGAGTTCTTCTTGAAGCTTTTGTATATGAATAGTAAAAGCGACACCGAATTCTTTGGCAAGTAGATCCCAAGCTTCTGGTGCAGTGCTACAAGGATTCACATGAGGTTGAACGTTGACAGTGACAGTAGCCTTTATCCAGCCAAGAAAAAATCGAGAGGTGTGGACGAAGGCTTTGTGTGCAGGATTGACCTCTTCTTGGGTTCCCACAGCAGTAAGGGTTCGGGTGGGAGGGATTTTATCAGAGACTACATTGTTGGTGTTATGCCCTAGGCCTATGATTGATAGACTTATGTGTTGACATTATTTATTATTATATGAGATGTTTATTATTTGATTATTATATGTTTTGTATATTTGTTTATAATAATCTCTGTCCCTAATTATTAAGAGAATAGATTAGTATAATTGTCAATGGATAATCATGTGATGATTATATGCATAAGAGATGCACATTGAAATTATGGGTACTTGTTAGAGAACAAGTGACTGGACATGACCCGCATGAGATTTATGTAATGGTCAAATGTCATACTTAAATCTCATACGGTTACTTCATTTATTTCCTAGACCTGAGACTATCATAACCTTACATATGATGAAAGCCATGTTTGATTTTAGTCAAACGATATCTTAACACGATATCTATAAAGGCTATCATTGGCATGATCGGATTCATGATGGGAAGGATGATAAGTCAAGAAGGAGTTTGTCCCTCGGAAGAGAGATGTTATGCTTGGGCCCCTCGATGAGTGATAATGATGAAAGTGTATGGCCGTACCCCAATATGATTGGAATTATCATTATACTCAAGAATCGAGAAAGCATTGAACAATAACAAGTCGACAAGGACCATGACTTGTGTTCAATATAACATCGTGAGACAAAAAGGGATAAATGGAAGTACACCGTTGGAAACGTGAACTCTTACGTTGCATCATTTGGGTAGACATAATGGCTTGCTAGAGTCCGCTTATGTCTTATGAGGTTCGATATGATCGATCTCATTGCCAACATGATGTAATCCTATTGGGTCACACACAACTAGAATGAATTGGTTAAACCGGAGGAAGAATGATTGAGAGGCACGTAGAACCGGCTTACTTATGTCACGCGACATATCAAGCCAATGGCTTGATATACCGCGCGACATAATAAGCCAATACGTGGTATTGACGGCTGTCTCTCCTAATTTGATTAGAAGAGGTATTTACACTATTTGTAGTATAAATACGTGGTTCTCGTAACCTAAAAAGCTAGCCGAAATTTTAAAGCAAAATTCACAATCAAATTCTCTCAATATTCTTCAAGGTTTAGATCTAGCAATCAACAAGAAATTGTTCTTGGATTCATTCGAAGGTGTGGATACCAAAAGAGGGTCTTCGCTCGTTCATCGATCAAGACCTAGAGTTCAAGCAAGTTGAAGAACGAAGTTTGTGATTCAATATCACATAATCAAATCGTTCGATAGCTCAAGACCGGAAAGCGTTTCAAGGTTGGTTTAATTCTATTTCATTGATATTCAAATTAATTGTATAGAACGGATCCTAGGGCTTCTTGGGTTTTATGTTTTTAATGCTTAATTCCGTCCGCGCATGGACCCGTAAAACCCAACAGTGGTATCAAAGCCCCGTTCGTATGATTAAGTTTGAATTAACATGCTAGGTTTAAGATATAAATTGTTTATATGCTTATTGCATGTTTTATATGTGATAGAATTTTAATTGTTTATGTGAAACAATGTGAAAATCGTTTTCAATTTATGCCGAATTAAATCAAAAAGGCTGTTTTATGTGATTTAATTGTCGTAATCTGTATTGGTTCGAACTGGAAATCCTGTTACTTGGCCGTTTAGTCGCGCGACATGATGAGCCATGAGGAATTCAGGTTATCTGGCCTGTTCGGTCGCGCGACATATCAAGCCTCTGGGCGATGATGTCACGCGACATAACAAGCCAAAGCGGCGTAATCTGTTTGTTCAAATTTTACGCTATTCTGTGATTGTGTTTACAATCGATATGTTAATATGAAAACTGGATGTTATAAAAGTGAGTTTATAAGTCCGCGATAGATTGATTCATTGATATACATGATTAATTGATTAAAATATGATTTTAATAATTATTGCAATGTGTATGAAAAACTCGGATGTTATAAAATTGAGTTTATAAATCCATGCTAGATTGATTCATTGTTTATGCATGCTTAATTAATTTAAATGTGTTTTATTAATTGTTGCGATGCATGAATTATTTGTTCTTAATTGTTAAGAATTATTAAATTAGATGTTTAGTTGAAACATGATATTTAGTTTCCTAATATGTTTAGATTTAGACATTGTAAATTTTGGATCTTATGATTGTTTATGGAAACAAGTCATAAATACGCGAAATTTAAAAGGAAGCTGATTGTTTATAAAAGGTAAGGATTATGTTGCCTAATCGAGTTGATTTCTAATTATGCATGTCTAGGAGAGTTCTGTCTAAGGAAGAGTTGGTACTTAAGAAGTCCTTGCGGCTCACCTATCTTCCTGGGAACTTACCTGGTGCATGATTTTGACTATCTTTCGATACGCTTATAATCTACCTTTAAAGAACCTTCATTTAACTTTTAAGTTCTTTATGCCAATTCATGATTAAAAACACTTGAGACCATTCGGATAGTTTTGGGTGGGCTTGCCATAGCAAGGTGCTTTGATTCTATTCGAATGCGAGCAAGATGAGGAAATGGTGGTTCCTATACGTTTTAAAATGAATGAACTTAATTGGGTTATCAAAATGGTTTTGGACCCAAGGCATAAGATGAGATTAAAATATGCCTAGACATATGATGTCTTGAATTGATCTCATAAAAGATCTAAGAGTCATATATGTGATATGATTGATGTTTTCTACCTAATTAATTTAATTTTGAGCGGTTTGCCATAGCAAACTTGAAATTGAATTAAAGTTGGATCTTAGCCCATTAAATGTATATTATGCTTATTTGCATTTGAAGGTGTATAATTTAGTGGGAGCATTTATTTAAATGCACTATACTTCTCATATGATATGTTTACTTATATGTGTTCATATTTTATGTATATCTTTTTGTAGAATAAATGGCATCAAACAATAATCACTTTTCACTGCGATACGTCCTTGAGAAGGAAAAGTTGGAAGAGAATGGTACAAACTATATGGATTGGATCCGTAGTTTGAGAATTGTTCTCAAACAAGAGGAGAAACCGTACGTTCTCACCGAACCTATTCCACTGAACCCGTCGCCAATGCCTTGCTAGTGGCAATAAGGGAACAATATCGAAGCACAAGCGTGACTCTACAGATGTTAGTTGCCTTATGCTCTCCGCCATGTGCAAGAGTCTTGAGAAGAATCTTGAGCACTTGGGGACGATCGACTTAAACAATCGGGCGATGGAAATGTTCCAAATTCAAGCTAGGCAAGAAAGGTACAACACGGTTGCATCCTTGACCTCATGCAAGATGAGTGAAGGACAAATTTGTTGGTCCCCATGCTCTCAAGCTAAAGGGCCACATTGAGCATCTTGAGAGGCTCGGTTTTCCAATTAGCCAAGAGTTGGCTACCGACATATCTTGAATTCATTACCTAAAAGTTTTAGTCATTTCATAATGCACTATAACATGGGTGGAATGAATAGAAACCTTTCCGAGTTAGTTCAAATGTTGACTACTGCGGAAACCGGTATTGTCGAGAAAAGACCGATCAAGTGCTAATGGTTAACAAGGGAAAGGGTTCAAGGGTAAAGGAAAAGCAAAGGTTGCTAATCCTAAGGCAAAGGTTGCCAAGCCCAAAGAGGCCTCCAAGCCTAAAGAGGCTAAGCCTAAGTCCCGAAGAGGACGCAATCTGCTTCCATTGCAATGAGATTGGACATTGGAGGAGAAATTGCGCAAAATACAAGGAAGCTTGAAGAAGAGCAAAGGAGTTGCTTCAACTTCGTGTATCTTTGTTATAGATATATTCCTATCTACTTCTAGTTCTTGGGTATTGGATACCGGATGTGGAACTCACATTTGGTTAAATGTGCAGGGTCTAAAGAAACGAAGGATGCTTAAGGAAGGTGAAGTGGACCTACGTGTGGGGAATGGAGCAAGGATTCTTTGCATTAGCCGTAGGAACTTATGAAGTTACTTTACCTAGTGGACTAATACTTGTTTTGAACAATTGTTATTACGTTCCGACTTTAAGTAGGAATATTATTTCGATTTCATGTTTGGATAATGAAGGTTTTAATTTTCTTATATGTGATAAGAAATTTTCTATTTACAAGAGTGATATGCATTATTATGCTTCTTTGTTTCATTCAATGGCCTTTATATTCTTGATGTTGAAAATCGCGATAATGATGTCTATAACATTAACAAGAAATCTAAACCCAATGATGTAAACCACACTTACTTATGGCATTGTCGTCTTGGCCATATAAACGAGAAACGCATTTCTAAACTCCACAAAGATGGATTTTGGACTCACATGATTATGAATCATATGAGACATGTGAATCTTGTTTACTTGGCAAGATGACCAAGGACCCATTTACCAAAACCGGTGAAAGGGCGGGCGACTTATTAGGACTCATACATACTGATGTATGTGGGCCTATGAGTAGCGATGCTAGGGGAGGATTTCGGTACTTCATAACATTCACTGATGATTATAGTAGATTTGGATATGTTTATCTAATGAAACATAAGAGTGAATCGTTTGAGATATTTCGAATATTTCAAAATGAGGTACAAAATCAACTTGGCAAAACTATTAAGGTACTTCGATCCGATCGAGGTGGTGAATATTTGAGCCAAGAATTTGTGATCATCTTAAGAGTTGTGGAATCGTTTGAACTCTCTCCACCGGAACACCACAATGGAATGGTGTGTTCGAAAGGAGGAATAGAACTTTGTTAGACATGGTTCGTTCTATGATGAGTCAAGTTGAGCTTCCTTTATCCTTTTGGGGATATGCACTAGAAAGCTGCGCTTTCACTATAAACGAGTTCCTACCAAATCGGTTCAAAAGACCCCATATGAGATGTGGCATGGAAGAAAACCTAGTTTGTCTTTCATGAAGATTTGGGGTTGTGATGCATATGTCAAGAAGTTAACTTCGACAAGCTAGCACCTAAATCGATAAATGTGTTTTTGTGGGATATCCTAAGGAAACCAAAGGATACTATTTCTACAACCGAAACGAGAACAAAGTGTTTGTTGCTCGAAATGGTACTTTCTTAGAAAAGGAGTTTCTTCGCAAAGGAACCGGTGGGAGTAAAATAGATCTCGAAGAAGTTCGAGAACCCAAAAACAACATTGAACCAATGGTAGAAACCGAACCAAGTTCACAAACCGTTGTGGAACCGGTTCAAGATGCACAAGTTCCTCGCCGAAGTGGTAGATCACGATCCGAACCCGAGAGATATGGATTTCTCGTTACGGAAAGTGATGAAGTGGAGTTAATCGAAAATGATGAACCCACTTGCTATCAAGAAGCGATGTCCGCTCCGGATTCGGAAAAATGGCAAGAAGCCATGAAGTCCGAATTACAATCCATGGTGATAATCAAGTTTGGAACTTGATTGATCCACCCGAAGGTGTAAAAACCATAGGGTGCAAATGGGTCTTCAAGAAGAAGACCGACATGGATGGGAAGGTGCACACCTATAAGGCTAGGCTAGTAGCTAAGGGGTATAGGCGGATTCATGGCATAGACTATGATGAAACCTTTTCGCCCGTAGCTATGCTTAAGTCTATTAGAATTTTACTTGCCATAGCCGCATATTATGACTATGAGATATGGCAAATGGATGTCAAAACAGCTTTCCTTAATGGGAAGTTACTTGAGGATGTATACATGATACAACCCGAAGGTTTTGTCGATCCAGAAAATTCTAACAAGGTGTGTAAGTTGCGAAATCCATTTATGGATTGAAGCAAGCTTCAAGGAGTTGGAATCTACGTTTTGATGAAGCAATCAAGGAATTTGGCTTTATCAAGAACGAAGATGAACCTTGTGTATACAAGAAAATTAGTGGGAGCGTAGCACTATTTTTAGTGTTGTATGTCGACGATATCTTACTCATTGGAAATGACGTTCCCGCACTAGAGGCTTGTCAAGTCTTGGTTGGGAAAGTGCTTTTCAATGAAAGATATGGGCGAAGCCGCATATATCCTTGGTATCAAGATCTATAGAGATAGATCCAAGAGGATGATTGGTTTAAGTCAAAGTACTTACATTGACAAAGTCCTTAGAAGATTCCAAATGGAAAATTCTAAAAGAGGGAATTTGCCAATGTTGCATGGTATATCTCTTAGCAAGAATCAATGTCCAAAGACTAATGATGAGCGAAAGAGAATGAATGGTATTCCATATGCTTCGGCAATTGGGTCTATCATGTATGCTATGTTATGTACTAGACCCGATGTCTCGTGTGCTCTAAGCATGACGAGTAGGTACCAATACGATCCCGGTGAACCACATTGGATAGCGATCAAGAATATCCTTAAGTACTTACGAAGAACTAAGGATGCATTCTTGGTCTTTGGAGGAATGGAAGAAGATCTTGTAGTCAAAGGCTACACAGATGCTAGCTTCCAAGCGGACAAAGATGATTTTAGATCGCTTGATGCGGATTTTTGTTTATGCTTAATGGAGGCACTTTGTGAGTTGGAAAAGTTCCAAGCAAAGTACCGTCGGCGATTCTACAACCGAAGCCGAGTACATAGCGGCATCCGATGCGGCTAAGGAAGCGGTTTGGATCAAGAAGTTCATTAGTGATTTGGAAGTCGTTCCAAGCATCAAGATCCTATTGAACTTTACCGTGATAACAATGGGGCCATTGCACAAGCAAAGGAACCAAGATCACACCGAGAGATCCAAACACATACTTCGACGTTTCCACATTATCCGAGAGATATGTGAAAGGGAAGACGTTAAGATATGCGAGTAGACATCGATGACAACGTGGCGGACCCACTAACTAAGGCTCTCTCACAAGCTAAACATGATGGTCATGTTAGGTCCATGGGTATTCGATACATGGTAGATTGGGCCTAGTGCAAGTGGGAGGCTGTTGGTGTTATGCCCTAGGCCTATGATTGATAGACTTATGTGTTGACATTATTTATTATTATATGAGATGTTTATTATTTGATTATTATATGTTTTGTATATTTGTTTATAATAATCTCTCGTCCCTAATTATTAAGAGAATAGATTAGTATAATTGTCAATGGATAATCATGTGATGATTATATGCATAAGAGATGCACATTGAAATTATGGGTACTTGTTAGAGAACAAGTGATTTGGACATGACCCGCATGAGATTTATGTAATGGTCAAATGTCATACTTAAATCGCATACGGGTACTTCAGTTATTTCCTAGACACGAGACTATCATAACCTTACATATGATGAAAGCCATGTTTGATTTTAGTCAAACGATATCTTAACACGATATCTATAAAGGCTATCATTGGCATGATCGGATTCATGATGGGAAGGATGATAAGTCAAGAAGGAGTTTGTCCCTCGGAAGAGAGATGTTATGCTTGGGCCCCTCGATGAGTGATAATGATGAAAGTGTATGGCCGTACCCCAATATGATTGGAATTATCATTATACTCAAGAATCGAGAAAGCATTGAACAATAACAAGTCGACAAGGACCATGACTTGTGTTCAATATAACATCGTGAGACAAAAAGGGATAAATGGAAGTACACCGTTGGAAACGTGAACTCTTACGTTGCATCATTTGGGTAGACATAATGGCTTGCTAGAGTCCGCTTATGTCTTATGAGGTTCGATATGATCGATCTCATTGCCAACATGATGTAATCCTATTGGGTCACACACAACTAGAATGAATTGGTTAAACCGGAGGAAGAATGATTGAGAGGCACGTAACCGGCGTTACTTATGTCACGCGACATATCAAGCCAATGGCTTGATATACCGCGCGACATAATAAGCCAATACGTGGTATTGATGCACTGTCTCTCCTAATTTGATTAGAAGAGGTATTTACACTATTTGTAGTATAAATACGGGGTTAATCGAGACCTAAAAAGCTAGCCGAAATTTTAAAGCAAAATTCACAATCAAATTCTCTCAATATTCTTCAAGGTTTAGATCTAGCAATCAACAAGAAATTGTTCTTGGATTCATTCGAAGGTGTGGATACCAAAAGAGGGTCTTCGCTCGTTCATCGATCAAGACCTAGAGTTCAAGCAAGTTGAAGAACGAAGTTTGTGATTCAATATCACATAATCAAATCGTTCGATAGCTCAAGACCGGAAAGCGTTTCAAGGTTGGTTTAATTCTATTTCATTGATATTCAAATTAATTGTATAGAACGGATCCTAGGGCTTCTTGGGTTTTATGTTTTTAATGCTTAATTCCGCTGCGCATGGACCCGTAAAACCCAACATACATGAGTAAGATGATGGATTTCCAACATGGAGAGGAAAAGGGAACTCCAATTCTGATAATTTCCGTTTGATAGGCGACAATGACCCATATATGACTGCACATTGAATAAATTAGGGAGACCATATTTGTTAAAAGGGTTAATCTTTCCTGGATCGGTAGTAGCCACGGTTTTTAATGATTCATCACACATTGCTATTTTGAAGTAGCTCTTGTACCATGAACGACTAAACCACCTGCATAAAGATGAGAAAACACAAAACAAAGAACACAAGACAGATTATTAGAAAAGAGAAAGGAAGAGCTGAATTGGAAAATAGAGGGAGATAGGGGAGATTGGTTTGTGAGGAAAATCCAACTCAATGTGATTGGTTTTCTGTCAATTGTATTTATAAGTCTATGTACAAGAGTCTAACTATCTTGGGAGATTATCACTACTCCTATTCTATCATAATCAATATCCCTAATTAAGTGGGATATATACAAAACACTAATGAAATAATATTCTATCAATATAATGTTGGAAATGGGTAACTAAAGTTAAATTTGACTTAACGTTGACCTAACTTCCTAACATAATTCGTTAAATAGTTAACGAAGCAAGTTACAAAATGTATTCTACATTTAGTGTGGATTATGAAGCTCATTTATTGTCTCAAAGCCATTTCCGGGTGAATGAGAAATTAATGACAAAGGTTTATAACTTAACGAGAGTTGTTTAAAGGGTTTTTGAAGTGGTTTGAGGTGCACGGCCGAGCAGAGTCCTTGACTCGGCCGAGCAGAGCATAGGAAATTGACCAAGTCTCTGGACAATCTTGCACGGCCGAGCAGAGTCCTTGACTCGGCCGAGCAGTGTGATTGACACGGCCGTGCGAGTTACTTGACTCGGCCGTGCAGCTTGGTGCACGGCCGAGCGAGTCCCTTGACTCGGTCGAGCAGATCCTGAACAGTCACCAATTCAAACAGAAAAGTTGTGTCTTTTCGTGGGAAAAGGCACAAACCCCTTAACTCTCTTTATATACTTTCCCTCCGAATTTCAATTACATATATACTGATTTTGAGTCTTCCTAAACCCTCTTGAGTTAGTTTAATCAAATCATTTCATTTGCATCTTGTTGTATACCTCCTTCAAGTCCAAAGTTTCAAACCTTGTGTTGTTCGTTAGAACAATCAATTTGGAGTGCTCCTATTGATTGTTTATAAAGTCGTTTTATCTTACGAGAGTTTTGTCATTCAACCGTAAGCACTTGTGCGGGACAAATAACTCTTACGGAGATTGTATACAATACAAGACTCGACTTGTCTCCTAGTTTTTCCAATCTCCGTTAAATTTTCTGTCAGTTTTTCAGTTAAGTTCTTGAGAAGCCATACCAAAAGTCCAAAAATCGTAAGAGTTATTTGACGCTTCTTCAGACCTTCAAGAGATGGCAACTGAGAAAGACACCACCGCATCAAGTCAAGGCAATGTAACGCCTCCAACTCAAGGTGACGCAACGTTCAACAATGTTGCACCTGCTCGTACACCGTATAACCCGGGTCATGGTGAGAAACCCCCGAAGTTCACTGGTGTGGATTTCAAGAGATGG
Organism: Adenophora triphylla var. japonica; assembly: GCA_022495995.1. Lineage (NCBI taxonomy): Eukaryota > Viridiplantae > Streptophyta > Magnoliopsida > Asterales > Campanulaceae > Adenophora > Adenophora triphylla. The sequence continues at coordinate 83,134 of JAFEMH010002238.1, read as the reverse complement.
CAACAAAAGATGCTATTCTACTTGACCACCCTAAGCTTGCACCGCTTCTTAAAGGAAGATCCTCCGGCGGTGGCAAATGGTGATCCCGACCCTCAAAGGCAAATGGCCAAGGAGGCTTGGGCTCATGGTAATTTTTTGTGTAAGAATTACATCCTAAACGAACTCGACGATGCACTCTACAATGTGTATAGTAACGTCGAGATAGCCAAGGCGTTATGGGACACCTTGGAAAGGAAGTACAAGATCGAAGACGCCGGGTCAAAGAAATTTGTCGTCGATAAGTATCTTGACTTCATGATGGTCGATTCCAAATCAGTAACAACTCAAGTGGATGAGTTCCAACTCATTCTACATGGGCTTGATGCCGAGGGGATGATCATGAATGATCCATTCAAGGTGGCCTCAATCATTGAAAAGTTGCCGCCTTCATGGAAGGACTTCAAGAACTATCTCAAGCATAAACGCAAGGAGATGTCCTTGGAAGACATTGTTGTTCGTCTTCAAATTGAAGAGAACAATAGAATCAACGAGGCCAAGGATGCTAAGGGCAAGATGGAGGCTAAGGTCAATCTCGTCGTGGCTAGCACAAGTGGCACAAAGAGAAAGCATTCCGAAAATGCCGGGAATGCTAAGAAAGGAAAGAATAAGGGCTCTAAGAAGTTCAAGGGGTCTTGCTATAATTGTGGCAAATTGGGCCACTTAGCAAAGGACTGTCGTCTCCCAAATAAAGAGGCGAATAACGTTGACCACATGGACCTAGATTTTGTAGCGGTGGTCTTTGAGGCTAACGTTGCAAACTTGGATGAGAATCCAAAAGCTTGGTGGATAGATACCGGTGCTACCCGCCACATTTGTGATAATAAGAAGAGTTTCTCCTCCTATACTCCCATCTCCGGAAGGAAGCTCTACATGGGAAATTCAGCGACCTCCGATGTTCAAGGCATTGGAAACGTGATATTGAAGATGACTTCCGGAAAAGAAGTAACCTTGTTAGATGTGCTGCATGTTCCAGACATCCGTAAAAAATTTAGTTTCCGGCGCTTTGCTTAGTAAGGCCGGATTTAGACTTGTATTTGAATCTGACAAATTTGTAATAACCAAGAATGGTTTGTTCCTTGGAAAGGGATACCTCGAGGAGGGTCTTTTCAAGATGAATGTAATGAATATTGTCCGCCATAGTGCGAAGAATAAAAGCATTGTTTCTTATGTTTACTTGTCAGAAAGTTCTAATTTATGGCATGATAGATTAGGACATGTAAACCTCGACACCATTAAGAAATTAGCGAGACAAGATTTAATCCATATGACTAAATCCAACTCGACTAATAGGTGCGAAGTTTGTGTTGAGGCAAAAATGACGAAGTCGCCATTTAATGCAATAGAAAGAAACACAACTCCTCTTGAATTAATTCACACCGATATATGTGATTTAAAACTTGTGCAGACTCGAGGAGGTAAAAAGTACTTCATTACATTTATAGATGATTGTACAAAGTACTGCTATGTTTATCTCTTAAGAAGTAAAGATGAAGCCTTAGGGGCTTTTGAAACTTATAAGAAAGAAGTTGAAAATCAACTTAACTTGAAGATTAAGAAAATTAGAAGCGATAGAGGTGGAGAATATGAAGCACCATTTGAAGGATTATGCTGGGAATCCGGCATAATTCATCAAACAACGGCTCCATATACCCCTCAATCTAACGGAGTTGCTGAACGCAAAAACCGTACTCTCAAGGAGATGATGAACGCGCTTTTGATAAGTTCAGGCTTACCCGACAACTTGTGGGGTGAAGCAATACTCACTTCTAATTATGTTCTTAATAAAATATCCAAGAAAGGTATTGATAAAACACCCTATGAATTGTGGCATAATCGTAGGCCATGTTATAAATACCTTAAAGTGTGGGGGTGTTTAGCCAAGGTTGAAGTACCTAAGCCGAAACAAGTCAAGATTGGTCCAAAGACCATTGACTGTGTTTTCATTGGATATGCCAATAATAGTAGTGCCTATCGGTTTATAGTGCACAAATCAGACATTCCTGATATGCATATAGGAACTACTATAGAATCAAGAAATGCGGTATTCTTTGAAAACATCTTTTCGGCTAAGGACAGGAAAGATATAGGTTCTAATAAGAGAACATATGAGTCTACAACCGGTTCTTCTCAAATAAAAGATGAAGAATCGAGACGTAGCAAAAGGGCAAGAGTGGAAAAGTCTTTTGGTCCTGATTTTCTATCTTATATGTTAGAAAACGAACCAGCCACTGTTAAAGAAGCTTTATCCGGTCCTGATAGTTCGTTCTGGAAAGAGGCTATTAACAGTGAAATAGAATCCATAATGCTCAACAATACTTGGGAATTAGTTGATCTCCCTCCAGGTTGCAAACCATTAGGTTGCAAATGGATCCTTAAAAGGAAGTATAAGGCGGATGGATCAATCGATAAATACAAAGCTAGGCTAGTTGCCAAAGGCTTTAGACAGAAAGAGGGATATGATTTCTTCGATACATACTCCCCTGTCACAAGGATCACATCTATTCGTGTTCTCATAGCTATTACAGCAGTGCATAATCTTGAGATACACCAAATGGATGTGAAGACTGCTTTCCTAAATGGAGAACTTGATGAAGAAATTTACATGGAACAACTCGAAGGGTTCGTAGTTCCTGATAAAGAAAGAAAGGTGTGTAAACTCGTAAAGTTCTTGTATGGACTAAAACAAGCACCTAAACAATGGCATGAGAAGTTCGATAGAACCATGTTATCGAATGGATTCAAGATTAACGAATGTGACAAATGTGTCTACATTAAAGGAACATCTGAATCATTCGTTATCGTTTGCCTTTATGTAGACGATATGCTCATAATGGGAAGTAGTCATGATTTGATCATGAACACCAAAGGCATGTTAAAGAAGAATTTTGACATGAAAGACATGGGATTAGCTGATGTAATATTAGGGATAAAGATCTCTAGAACATCTGAAGGATTAGTTCTTTCACAATCCCATTACCTAGAGAATGTTCTTCGGAAATTCAATGTCTTTGATGACCCTCCGACTAAGACACCGGTAGACTTGGGTCTACATTTAGCCAAGAACAAAGGGGAACCAGTTTCTCAACTGGAATATGCAAGAATAATTGGTAGTCTGATGTACTTAACGAATTGTACACGTCCAGACATTGCATATTCAGTGAGCAAACTAAGTAGGCTCACAAGTAATCCGAGTACTGATCATTGGAAAGCACTAATGAGAGTACTAAGATATTTAAGGTATACATTAAACTATGGGATACTTTACAAGAAATATCCAGCAGTATTAGAAGGATACTGTGATGCCAATTGGATATCGGACACGAAAGACTCTAAGTCCACGAGTGGATATGTATTCACAATAGGTGGAGGAGCAGTGTCATGGAAATCCTCCAAATAGACATGTATAGCCAGATCCACGATGGAGTCTGAGTTTATAGCTTTAGATAAAGGCGGGAAGAAGCGTAATGGCTTAAGAACTTCTGGAGGATATTCTTTGTTGGAGCAAACACATGCTGTTTGTACTAATACATTGTGATAGTCAATCAGCAATTGGAAGGGCACATAATAGTATGTACAATGGTAAGTCTAGACATATTCGTCGTAGACACAATACCATTAGACAGTTGATCAAGAATGGCGTTATCACTATTGATTATGTGAAGTCATGTGATAACTTAGCGGATCCGTTTACCAAAGGTATAAATCGAGATCAACTGTATAAACTGTTAAGGGGAATGGGTTTAAAACCCACAACAAAAGGACTTATAGCGGACACTCAACCTTGAGAAATGGAGATCCCAGGCCCTTGGTTCAATGAGACAACCAAGTTATAAGTTCTAGTAGAGTTACTTGGAAATAACAACTCAGTTTATTAACCTGGAGATGTTGAATACTCATTCCCAGAACATCCAAGTACAAGCACATGCAGCAGTGGTAAGGATAAGTTGAGAAAACTTTTAATGATTTCTATATCTACGGGTGGAGTAGTGCATGATACTCCTTATAGTGAGAATCACCTATATAAGCGAGATGTAATTTGGCCGCCTCTAAATGAACACTTATGAATGAGATATGGTCCAGGGCCGAAATGGACAAAACGTGAGAACAACAATTGTTAGAGCTGTTATTATGTGAGTATCATTGTCTTGGTATACATCCAAATGATCGGCTGGTTCAAAGCGACTCGCTACCAAATGGCTAGTATATTCGATAATATTTCACTAGGGAGGATTCAAGGCCACAAGCTATCTATCCCGATGTAATAATAGTTCGCCGAAACTTTGGACGAAATTGCATTCATGCATTAATTGTCATTCATGTGGGGGATTGTTGGAATGGGTAACGAAAGTTAAATTTGACTTAACGTTGACCCAACTTCCTAACGGAATTCGTTAAATAGTTAACGAAGCAAGTTACAAAATATATTCTACATTTAGTGTGGATTATGAAGCTCATTTATTGTCTCAAAGCCATTTCCGGGTGAATGAGAAATTAATGACAAATATTTGTAACTTAACGAGAGTTAAATATTGGGTCAAAGTTTGATTTGGGTTGGTCCCAAAATTGATTTGGACTTGTTGTGGCTAAAGGAGGCCGACTTGACGAAGACGAGCAAAAGCCGCAGAGAAACTTCGCACGGCCGTGCGAAGTATGTTTCCAGGACACGGCCCGTGCACCGTACCTTGCCTTGCCAAGCACCCGACCGTGCCGAGCCTTGGAACTCGATCGTGCATATTGCCTTGCACGGCCGTGCGGTCATTTGGACACGCCGTGCAGGCAAATGCTGTTATACCCGAAAAGTTGTGACTTTTCAAGGAAAAGCCACAAAACCCTTTGACTCTCTTTATATATTTCCCCTACCGAATTTCAATTGTTAGATACAGTAAATTGAGTCTTTCCTACCCTCTTTGAGATAGATTAACATTGCCTAATCATCTTCATATTGTTGAATATACTTCCTTCAAGTCCAAAGTTCCAAATAGCCAATTGTTCGCTAGAGTTATTTATTTGGAGTGCTCCTATAGATAACTAGAAGTCGTTTTATATCACGAGGAGTTTGCCATTCAACCGTAAGCACCTGTGCGGGGCAAATACTTCTTACGGAAATTGTGTTAAACACAAGACTCGACTATTCTCGTTTGTTTTTTCAATTTCCGTTTCCTCTTCCGTTAGTTTTTCAGTTAAATCCTTAAGAAGCCTAATAAAAGTCCAACACAACACACACACACATACACTGCACAACACACACACGGCATAAAACACACACACACACACACGACACAACACAACACGGCACACTCTAACACAAAAAAAAAAATTATTTTGTTTTAATTCTCTTGGCATGAACAAACCTAGATTAATATCCATTAATCCATACTCAATTCCTATTTCAATAATCATTTATAGGGTTTATATTATTCATCATATAATGTATTCATACTCCTAATAAACATTTAAACCCTAGTTTGATCATAGTTTAATAATCTAACATTAAAACTAAGATTTAACAATTTTAAATGCAAGAGAATTGATCTAATACCTTGATTCGGAGATGATCTTCACCAAAGAAATTGAAAAACCCTAGTTTTCCTTCTCCCTCTTCACTCGGCCGCCTCCCTAGAATTTTAGGGTTTTGTTTTCTTTTTCTCTTTTGTGAATTATGGGAATTATGGAAAAATTAGGAAGGGTTTTGTGTTTAAATAGTGTAGGTTTATTATTAATAATCCATTTGGGAAAAGGCTTTCATAATCCTATTGGGTTTTGAATTCCCTACAAAGCCCACTTAACCCTTTATCAACTTGGCCCACTTAATTAAGTCCAAGTCCAAACTAATAAACAAGTATTATTTTATTTTCTAATTAAAATAATACTAAAAAGAAATTAAAATTTTTCGGGTCTTTACATATATTGTTCTACCTTCAAAATGATTCCACACTAAACACATACTTATTGCAATGAACATGGAATCTTTTTGAAGCTGAGATACAAAGTTATATAGATAATTAATTATGTCAGTTCAACAAAGTATTCTCCGGTAACTTTCTTACCCTAAATCTTTGTTTCAACAGTTTAGAAGAGTAGCAATTTTTTACTTTCTTGTGACTGACTGGTATTTTGTTCTTCCCCTAATTATTGTCATTGGAGCAACAATAGTCAAAGATAGAGGGTATTGAAGATTGGAGGATACAACAACAGGTACCCTAAACCCGTCTTCATCATCACTTAATTGTGTGTGTGTTTTGTGTGTGTATTTTTCTGCCATAGTTGATTTGGGAATTACTGGTAAATTTTATTGATGGTGATTTCAACAGTAAATAAACACATACTTATGTCTGATGCAATTCCTCTTCAATTTCCTGGAAATGATTCTCCATATTTGTTGTTGATCAATAATAAAAATAGATATTCATTTTGAGACGGAGTGAGTAATTACTTAATAATCTTATGACCTAAGCTTGATTAGGCCTATTTCTAAGTGCCCATTGATTAAATGCCTTCTCTTTGTTACCAGTAAAAATCATTGTGCTATATAATTAGCGTTTTGGAGTTATTAATTCAAGTTTTCAAGTTCGATCTTAGCAATATGTACTGTTCGACTTTTAATGCCTTTAACTCTAACTTTTGAAGATGCCCTTATATTGAACTTAGGCTCATTTTTGATAATATTATTCTGTGGAGGACTTCAAAACATAAGGCCCATTCTCTAGAGAACTGAAACAACCATTATAATATGTGTACAACTAAGATAACGGGTTAGCCTAAATTCATACTTATATAGTATATTAAAGTAGGCGAAAATCAATTATGGCGTGACACTTCATCATATTTAGGTCAAAGTTGGCCTCACATGCATTCATGTCATTTGGCTTTCTTAATTTCATGTAACTTTTGTCATGCCACCTAATAGCTAATAATAATAGATGTTTTTATTAGGTATGATAAGAGATGATGATAAATAATTATTAGTAACTAGTTTAACACCCGTGCATTAAACGTACGGACAAAAAACTTTGACAAATAATAGAAATTAAAGCAAAAGGGTTATTATAACTATAAAAGTTAATTTAGAAAATTTCTTTTTAAAAGAAAAGGTATTCAGAGTTTCAGACAATAATAATAAAAATTACAAGATTGTTGGCATGATGAAGCAGCACAAACTATTTGATTTTGCTCGTCAATAGACTAATATACTGATTGCTTGATCAGGATCCATCAAAATTCGATTGGGTATAAACTTATCACCTTGAAAGAGGAAAACACAAAATTTTACTTTTCACATAAAGCCTGAATTGGATCATCGTAGAAACATGAAAATCCTTGATTGATTCAAGGATGGGAGAGATTAATGCAGTAGGAAAAAGTTAATAATAATAGATGTTTTTATTAGGTATGATAAGAGATGATGATAAATAATTATTAGTAATTATCTATAATGAATATGTATCATTATTAAGTAACTAATAATAGCTAATAACAATAGATGTTTTTATTAGGTATGCAAAGAGAAGTAATATATAGAGAACCATATTCTTTAACAATATGTTAATACCTAATAGACATATACTCTTATATATATATAATAGAAGTATAGACTAGGTAGGCTATGCATTTAAAAACGCTAATAAATTGATACATTATCGACTTTTCGGCTTCTTATGTATTGATTATCCTAATTCAACTTTTCATATATAAAAATGCATTATTTTATTTTCGGAATACATATGGTTTTGCTTGAAAATATGATAATAATTAAAGAAATTTATTTTAGTAATCCAAAAGTAAAAGAAGTTTAATGTTTTTATTTAAAAACACTAATAAATTTATACATTATCAACTTTTTAGGGACTATACATTGATCTGTTAACTCATTTCATGTTCGGTTGCCATGGAAATATAATAAGCACAAAACTACTCAAACTAAATTTTATTATATAAAGAAAATACATTTCATTTAATACTTTATTCTTATTACGTATCACGTACACACAAAAAGGATAAAAGCGAAGAAAAATGAATAGTGTCGAAACAAAAAAACTCTTAAGAAAATTAGCTAGTGTACCTTATTTAATAGAGTAGGTTTAATATTTTTAAATTTGTTTATTAGCTAACAGTTGAGTATAATGGTTGTTGCGAGAGAATTTTGAAAAAATAATATTGACTTATAGAATACTTAACTAGTGTATGCATTACTTAAATAGTGTACATTACTTAACTAGTGTACACTCCCTCTCAGCTGCTTTAAAAGCCTGAGTTAAATAATGTACAGTAGTTAAGTAATGTCTGCTAGCTAGTTAAGTAATTTAACTTTACGTCTTTAACCCATATAACTCGTGCGCGCTAGTTAAGTAATTAACTAGTTAAGTAATGTACACTAGTTAAGTAATATACACTAGTTAAGTAATTAACTCGTGCACAATAGCCATATAACTCGTGCACACTAGTTAAGTAATTAACTAGTTAAGTAATGTACACTAGTTAAGTAATTAACTCGTGCACACTATGTGAGGACCCCGACCCGGAACCTACACGTGTCCCGAGCTGGAGCGTCCTCAAACTAACCCAAAGATCCTAAACTTTTAAAACTTTGATTTAACTTTCAAACATACACACAACCATTTAAAATAACTCTACTCCTTTCCACATTGGAGGAAGAGTTGACCATCCTTGAAAATAATAAACGGTTTTAGTTACAAAGATATCGAATATAAAATGGAATTAAAGTTTATGAATACAAACCCTTTAAAAGAATTATGCCAAAATACACTTTCTATACCAACCAAATCATACCCCGACAAATTCCCAAAATATAACTTCCAAACTCCTCACCGCCCTTACTTGGCCGGTCCATCTGTCTCGGAATCTAAAAAACAGTAAAGGGAGAGGGGTGAGAATAAATTCTCAAAAATAGCTATTATGAATGCAAAGCAATATGCCATATAAGATGCAACACATAACAAATTGCATACACACATTGGAAAACTGTAAACACCTTCCATTACCTTGGTTTACCTTTTCCCGTCTGAATCATGAGTCGTACCATTGTGGAAGTGAATACTCCACTTATTCTGTGAATGCATATCCACCAGAATCAATATCATAAATTCGAGATAGTTATGATTATAACTTCATCTCACTGTGAACTGCTTAGGCATTATTCACAAACAAATCATACAACTGAGATAGTTATCGTCATAACTCATCTCTTATGAACTGCTTAGGCAATATTCATAAACAACCCCCGAACAACCGAGATAGTTATTGTCATAACTCATCTCCTGTGAACTGCTTAGGCAATATTCACCAGAACAACCCCCTAACAACCGAGATAGTTATTGTCATAACTCATCTCCTGTGAACTGCTTAAAGCAATATTCACCAGAACTAACCCTCCAACAACCGGTATACCAAAGTCCAGCACATATCATAAACTTGCAATATAAATCCACACTTGGGATAACATATAACCATAAGATAAATAAATCCACACTTGGGATAATATAATAACATGCTAAATAATCCACAAAAGGGAATAAGCAATATAACAACATATCATAAACAATTCCTACGTAGTCATTACACAACTTCGGATAACCTCAATAAGAGTTCATGATCTACCTCCCAAGTTTGAACTACATTGGTGAAGTACGAATCAAGCTTAATAACCAATTTCCGGACAATATTCTATATTACAAGGTCTTTATAGGAATTCATGTTAGATTTATCAAGTCGGAGTTACATTTGATAAGGCCAAATAAGATTTCCAAACAATTCCTGATTCTGACTTAACGTGCTTCCGTAGTTCCATAGTAACCCAATTAAGGTGTCATTAAGTGATACAATTGTTCTAAGTATAACCTAGGTTAAAAGGATTAATTCATATCCGAAAAGGTTAGATTTCAAACTTTATTTTGGTTAAGGATCATACTAGGAGGTTACTAGTGAAAATTCAGCGAAACAGGGAACTGGGCAAAATTCTGCCAACATGGGCGACCGCCCTAACCACTTGGGCGACCGCCCAAGTGGACTTTAAAGCCAATGTTAATTTCTGCCGTGATGGGCGGCCGCCCAAGCCCCCATGGGCGACCGCCCAAGCCTTCCTCCAGCCCATTTTCAGATTTTTACCCATTTTGACCCTAGTCTTCCTTTCCTTATACCATGCCTATCACAAGAACACCAAAGGGAACCTTAGCTTTACCAAGTCTCACTCCAAACAAATAAACCCAAACCCAAGTAATCCTAGATTGATTATTACTACAAATTCCACCCATTTCAACCCTTTAGATTGTCTTCCTTGAACCCTAACTTCAACTAGTTTCATTTTTCAATCATCCAACTTCCATTAAGGTTTCCAAGGCATGAAATCAACATCACAAGAACAAGAACAACATGTAAAGAACTTATGAACAAGTAGGAGAAGGGAATCATAACAACTCACTTTAGGGTTTTATAATGGAAGGTTGATCTTTCTATCTTGATGGATTCTCTTAGATGACCCAACTTCAATGATGTTCTTAGACTTGAATTTGGTGGAGAAATGGCTTGGCTTCAAAGCTTGGGTTGAGAGCTTCCATGGAGTTTTTCTATGTCTTGCTAGGAGAAGTATGGAGTAAAAAAAATGAAGGAGGGAGAAGGGAGTAAGAGTGAGGGGTTAAAGGGGGGTAGAGTGGAGGATGAATGGGGAGGGGAACACTTGGCAAGGATTTGGAATGAAGAGGGGATTGGCCCCCCTCTTCTAAATCTAGAGGCTTTCACTAACTAATCCCCTTTAATAAATAAAGGCTTTCACATTAGATTAAAATTAACCCTTCCCTCTAATTATTTATTCTACCCATTTTAACCTCCTCATATATTTATCTATTTTCTATTTTTATTATTCCCCAAGGTTCTTTATTGAATTTCCAATGAATTCTCAAAAGATTATAAAATTACTTCTCACCCAATTTATCTTAATTTAAGAATTTAAAGACATAAATGAACACATAAAGTTAACATAAATTTTAAAGCACATAATATGATATTTAAAATTAGTGCCTAGGGTTGGGGTCGTCACACACTAGCCATATAACTCGTGCACACTAGTTAAGTAATTAACTAGTTAATTAAGTAATGTACACTAGTTAAGTAATGTACACTAGTTAAGTAATTAACTCGTGCACATTAGTTAAGTAATGTACACTAGTTAAGTAATTAACTCGTGCACACTAGTTAAGTAATGTACACTAGTTAAGTAATTAACTCGTGCACACTAGTTAAGTAATGTACACTAGTTAAGTAATTAAATCGTGCACACTAGTTAAGTAATTAACTCGTGCACACTAGTTAAGTAATGTACACTAGTTAACTAGTGTACACTAGCTAAGTAATGTACACTATTTAAGTAATGTACACTAGTTAAGTAATGTACACTAGTTAAGTAATTAACTCGTGCACACTAGTTAAGTAATTAACTCGTGCACACTAGTTAAGTAATGTACACTAGTTAACTAGTGTACACTAGCTAATTTCAGTGGTTTCTAGGCATTTGAAGGTGATTTTTCATGTGGCTACTTGCTTACTATTGCAAGGTATTTGTGAAATTAAAAAAAAAAACTACAGGACAATATTCATGCTCGGACCGTATCTGGGTTATTCAAGCTTCTATTTTCCAATGCTTGATCTTCTTAGCACTCACACGTTGCAAATCATGTTCGACCCCACCTTCAAAACGTTTATCGGGTCAGTAATTCAAACGCTCTATTTATATACCAAACAAACGCAGAGCTCGTTATCAATGACGATGGCAAGTCATCCCGATTTACATTTCTGTTAAGTTTTTTATTTCAATATAATTATATTAATTACTTTAAATTATATTTTTAATTAGAAGTAAGTTGTAAATTTATCACCTAAAGTGGAACAAATGCATGTCTACTGTTATATGATGAGTATCATGTTAACTTTTTAAATTTATAGTCACCTTTTGTGTAACAGATCCTTAAAATCATGGCCAAGGCTGTGCTCGTGTCAAGTTGGATACATGAGGTAATTAAGCTAGTGTACACTAGTTAAGTACACTAGCTAGTGTACACTAGTTAATTAGCTAGTGTACTTAGCCATGGCTGATGAACATTGAAATTAAACTTGGGTACACTAGCTAAGTTGCTAGTGTACATTACTTAACTAGCTAGTGTACACTAGTTAATTAGCTAGTGTTTTAAAAATTAGACGTTGTTCAATATTATTTTTTCAAAATCCTATCTTCAAGGATCTAGTTTGAATCATCTCGCCAAGACAAAAAAATCAGTGCTTTCAATTTTTTTTTCGACTTATAGATATTGAGATATTTTATTTTGAAATTTGAGGGGGATTTAGTTTACAATAATTACGAAAATGCCACCCCCTCTATCTCTTTTTTTAATCTGGAGCATTGATGTGTTTTTTAATCCAATGGCTGTTAGTGGTTCTCATGGTTCTCATATAAATTTGGTTCTCATTTGAATAGCTTCCTATATATATATATATATATATATTTAAATAATCGGTACGGTTTCATTTAAGGATCGTGTATAATTTTTTCTAAATTAGGAACGGACCAAATAATCGGTTTTATAAAAATTTGAAACCAGAATCAGACCAATATTATTGGTTCGATCCGTTTTTACTGGCATGGTCCGATTCTATCGGTACGGTCAGGTTACACGAATTTTTTGCACAACCCTAGCATGAATAAAGAAAGCTAGATTTTGGGTATACTCCCTCTGTCCCAATAAGATTTCACAAATGGATTTTGCCCGAAAATTAAAAAAAATGTATAAGTGGTGCAAGTGTTGTGAGTATTAAAACTGAAGTAGGAGAGAGAAAGGGTACGAAATAGTAAGTTGATTAGTGTTGTGAGTATAAAAGTAAAGTAAGATAGAAAATGATTGAGAGAAATAGTAAAAATTATTTGCCTTTTTAGGAAAGAGAAATTTTATATGAAACACCCAAAATGACAAAAGTGAAATCTTATACACGGGACGGAGTGAGTAATTATTAGTACTGTATTGGTGTATTCATTTGGGGTTGACTCCGTTTGTTTCACGGAAAATAACCCCCGAAAAATGATTTCTTGAAAAATATTTTTCGAAAAATGAAATGCTTTCCGGAAAATGTTTTCATTTGTTTGGTGAATCTTAAGAAAACATTTTTCGAAAAATATTTTCCGATGTTTGGTAGTTTCATTAAAGTAACTTTCTAAAGGTAAAATCAATACAAATAAAGGAAAATGAGAAAAATGTTTTCCGGAAAACAACTTCCTTAGGTAGAGGTAAGGAAGTCATTTTCCTTAGAAATCAAACTCATTTTTCATTGACCCGAAAAATATTTTTCGTTGACTTCATTTTCCGGTGTTTACCAAACACCAAAAAATGGGGAAAACATTTTCCGAAAAATATTCCCCCCCCCCCGAAAAATATTTTCCCCCAAACAAACGGAGCCTTAGCATTCGCAATTTTATTTTTGGTTTCAATTTCTCGCTTTTGGGCTTTTCCTTCCCTCTCTATTTTTATTTCTTATACCATGTACAATGGTTTCAACACCTCTTCCACTTTTAACACTCACTTTATCACACCACATCAGCTTCTCACTCCTCCACCTAATTTATCAACTACCTTTCAACTTTTACACCCTACAATTGTTTTGTTTATAAAAAATCAACACTCTTCCAACTCATCATCCTATATCCCTCACTTTTATTTTATTTTATATTTTTTATTTTTATGATTAGTAAAATTATTATTATTATTATCATTTATAATTAAAAAAAATACTTCACATTTAATTAATTTTTTGTGATTGCAATTAAATAAATACGAGAAATGACGATAATTATTATTAAAACAAATAAAAGTTTTAATAAGCTTAGCTCGCGACACAAGTAATTAAAGGATAATAATAAGAGGGTCATTGAAATTGCATCACATAATATTGATGAAAAATTGGCACAGCTGAAGGCATGTTGAAATTTGATGAAAAACAAAAATTTGATATGTTTTGAGGATGTGGTTGGTTGGAATATTGATTTTCAAATTGAAAATTATTAGGAATGTTGTAGCTAAAAGGAAAATTACCTGAATTTTGATTGTTGAAATGGTTATTATTGGGATCCATTTCACTAAAAATTTATTGAAAAATTAAAAAGGAAAATTAACGAAGGATAATTAAGAAATTTATATTTAAAAAAGAGGATTTTTTTTTCTGTGTCCAAATCAAATGAAACAAGTATCTATTTATAGAGAATTTTTTTTTTATGAATTTTGGTGTAAATTTTTTTTTTTAAAAATTAATTTATTATAAAATAGATGTGGTAAAAAAAATCGGATAAAAAATAAATAAAATCCAACCAGCCAATCATAGCCTGTCAAGTGTCCCAATAAAAAAAAAGGATTTCCGCCTTTAGCAACGCGCCTCTGTCGGGGCGTGTAATGCACACGCCATATTGTCCCAATAAATGAACGCCACGTGGATCATCATCCGGCCCCCTATCTTTTTATCAACATGTTGTAAAATTACAACACACCAATTTAACAACTCTCCCTTCAACACCCCTTCTATTGGATTCAACACAATCAAAAATTTTACAACACCCAAAAAATCCACCATTGTAGATGGTCTTACAATTACGAAATAACAGAAATAATCTATAATGCTCGAACTTTTTGTTTTATCTCATCGAATTCTTGTCAACAACACTAAAATAGGAGTGTCCAACACGTATACGACCGAATAAATCAAAGAGTAAAAGCATCGGAGGAAACAATCATTAATAAAAAGAAAGTAAAATAGACTTGTAAGCCTCACCCCTCCATTTGCTGTCTTGAATAGGAAGGCGATGCCTACCATTGTAGTATGCAAATTGCATGATTGATTGTCTAATGTTTGCCTTCAACCTTAAACAAATGGAACTATGTATTATTTGCATCCCTCCTTTCGCATCTCTTTGGCTTGGCAAGTCATCTCTCTTTGGTGGACAATCTAGGGATATGGAAGGCCTTTGATCTCTTCCGTGAGGGCAGTGAGAAGGAAGACAAAGAGCCGTTGAAGGTAGACAGCATACATAGGTTCCGAGCGACCTCTCCTTTCGCCTATCGATTTCGAAGAAAGAAGTAGCAATCGTAGCCTAAAGCCTTGAATCAATTTGTCGAGTTTCTCCGGCTAAAAAGTTCCAACGTGAGAGTAAGAATTCTTAGCTAGTATCAAAAAAAAAAAAAAAAAAAAAAAAAACTTGGGAGAAAATGATTGGAAATAAGGGTGTAGACGTGTGCATGTGAGCGTACCTTGTTAATCATTAGTTACCTTCATTGAGATATATAAATAACCAAGTTATCTTTGAGGTCGACATTGTATAGTGTGGTTTTTTCTTTCGATCTCTATCTTTCTCCAGTCTCTCTCTTCCCTCGACTTTTCCCTTCAACTCCCTCATCCCTCGCTTCTTTCGTGACCACGAAAGATTTAAACAAATTTGATAATAAGCCGCGGTCTGAAACTCAGTTTGAATCACGATTTGAACCTAGTCTAAAACATGGTTCGAACTACAGTCTGGATTGCATCTAAACCATGGTTTGGATCGCAATCTAAACTACGGTCTAAACAATATAATTGAATCGCGGTTTGAACCAAGCTACGTGGGTTCGGTTCGATTCAGTTTGAACTTTTTAATGGTTTAATTCGTTCTGAAATTTTCTCAAACCAATAATTAGTGGTTCGATATATAAATTGGTGAAGATCAAATCAAATCGAACCATTTACACTCCTGATGATTCTTATGGTGAAATTTTCAGTTCGACGAGTCGGTGTAATCATGTATCCTCTTCGCCCCCAAAATGATTTTTTTTTAAAAAAAACAGATTTTCTTTTAATAAAAAACAAATTTAATTATTTTTATTATTTATAATATTTATTCCCAACTAAAGTATACTAGTCTCCTTCTTTTCCGTTGACTGTCTTCTCAGTTTCTAGGAATGCGGTTTCATTGGTGTCTTCTAGCTCCAGGATAATATATCCGTACTTGGTAACCTCATCACTTCAAAAAAATCTAAAGTTGACTGTTGACCACTCAATTCAATGACATTGAATTTGGCAATGCTATCAATTCTAATTCTATTTATGACCTAGAATTAAATTAATAAATTTAATTACATAAAATATTATTCCCTCATCATCTTTCCAAGATTTGTAATTTTTCTTTTAGTCTATTAAAAAAGTTAATTTCATTAAAAATAATAATTTATAAATTATAAAAAACTAGTAACACCCGTTCGTTAATCGCACGGCTAAAAAATTTGACAAATAAGACGAACTAAACTATAAAAGTTATTATAATTATAAATGTTAATTTAGAAAATTATTTTTTTAAATAAAGTTTATTCAACAAAAATATATACTAACATTAATAATAAAAAAAAATCAAATCTTTAAAAATTTACATGTACACAATAATTATGGTTCCATTCACCCTCGTTGTCGGATATTAAAATCATCAATCGAGCAAGCTTAGTTATCATAGATTGCGTATGATATAATCAACAGAAACTGTCATTTAGTAGTACAACTCTCTTTTCAAAAAAGGAAAAAAAAAACGACTACCAACAATTAAGCTCAATATTCCACCTTTTTAGGCCTATAAACATGCATTAATATATTTATTTCATAATACTCAATCTATTTCCAAAATCAATGTCCACTAATATAAAATTATGTCTTAAATATTCACTTTCTATATAAAATGTATTGTAGGTTTTTTACAAAAAATAATAATAATATAATTGTATTTTCTTCAAATCGAAATAAACTACAATACTTGAAAATTATACTTATTCTTAAACTCGTGAAAAGGAAAAAAAATAAAAATTAGTTTTCTGCAACCAGAATCGGCGGTTTCCAAACTGAAACTAAACTGTAATCTGTCATCCCTACTACTACTACGGTGATGGAAAAAAAATGTTGAATAAGGACATTTGAAAAGTTAAGTGATACTCCCTCCTTTCCAGAGAAAATGGTTCACCATTTTTTGCTCGACACGTAAATTAAGAAAATACTTCCTCCATTCCACGTTAGTTGAGACTAACTTTTTGGGCACACTAATTAAGGAAAATAAATAAGATAATGAAAATGTGTGATAGAAAATGAAGAGAGAGAATGAGTAGAGTTAATAGTAAGTTGGTTGAATAAATTGTATGGTGGAAAATGAAGAGAGAGAATGAGTGGGTGGGGTAGGGCGAATATAAAATATTAAAATTTTTGCCATTTTGGGCAGTCTCAACTAACGGGGGACGGCCCAAAAGGGAAAGAAGTCTCAACTAACGTGGGACGGAGGGAGTAGGTGGGAAGAAAAAATGTTGTGAGTGTAATTTGAAAATAGGAGAGAGAATTAGTGGAGGAAATAGCAAATTTAAAAAGTGTTGTGAGTGTAATAGTGAATTAGGAGAGAGAATGAGTGGAGGAAATAGTGAGTGGGTATAATAGAATATTAATAAAAATTTTCCATTTTAGAAAAGGTGAAGCTTCAAACGGGACGCCATTTTGAGTAAAAGGTTGATGCGGACACAATTGCGGAGTCATTTTTGGAGTCGTTTGAGCGTCAACGCGGAAACGGGCGTAACTTTTGATTCCGGAGAAGTTACGGGACGCACAGCATATCAAAACGACCGTCTTTTTGAGCGTCAAGGCAGAAAAACGCTTCTAAAGGCCTCAAAACGCCCGACGAAGTTTTTTATCAGTTTTTCCTAGTTTTGGGACATTTTCGTCTTTTGATTTATTTTAGGGTTTTTTCAAATTAGAGTTTGGGCCGACTTATTTATACCTTGTTTTAGGGTTTGGAAGACAGTTTATGCCATTTTATGAATGAATTCATTCTCTTTCAATTTTCTCGAGCGAAAATTGTTGATTGATTGTTGAATTTCTCGAGCGAAATTCTTCGATTAATCCTTATCCAAGTCTTCCGCTACGTCAAAGGTGAAGCATTTTCTGGGACGGAGGGAGCACTTCATTATTTTTGCCTTTTATATTGTATATATATATATATATATATATATATATATATATATATACCTGGATTTGGAGATGGATTGAGAGTCATCCTAGGCAAGCAAACTTTGGCCAAGTTTTCTTTCTCTCAAGAAACACTCTTTTCCCTTCCTCTTCAAATACCATATTGGTGTTCACATAAACTTCACCAAAGGGAAACATGAGTGAACAGCTTCACATTATGTTCTTGCCATTCTTGGCTCAAGGGCACATGCTTCCGATGTTGGACACGGCCAAACTGTTTGCTCTCCGCGGTGTCAAAGCTACCATCATCACCACACCCCTAAATGCTCATGTCTTTGAAAGAGCAAAGCCCTTAATTACCCTCCAAATAATAAAGTTCCCATCCCTCGAGGCTGGTTTGCCTGCTGGAATTGAAACTGCGGATCAAATCATCGCCTTGGATGAATTGTTGATTCCCAGTTTTGGTAAAGCCCTCAGTATGCTCCAACAACCTCTCGACCACATTCTCCAATAATGCCGCCCAAACTGCCTCGTAGCGGACTCGATCTTTCCGTGGACCACCGGTGTTGCAGCCAAATTTAATATCCCAAGACTTATTTTCTATGCAACAAGTCCGTTTGCGCTATGCGTAGAACATAGCTTCAAAGTCTACAAACCTTTGAAGAATGTTTCATCCGATTCAGAACCCTTTGTCTTGCCTAATCTCCCCCACGAGATTAAGATGATTAAAACACAACTTTCTCCGGAGGAGAGACGAGAGACCGAGACATCACCGGGATTGGAAGCGTTCGAGCTTAAAATCAAGGAGGCGGAAGTCTCGAGCTATGGAGTCATTTTTAACAGCTTCTTTGAGCTTCAACCTGATTATGCTGATTATTTCAGGAGCATCTGTGATAATGGGAGGATATTGCACATAGGACCAGTTTCTCTGTGCAATAGGAATTCCGAAGATAAATCTGAAAGAGGTAAGAAATCAAACATTGATAAACAAGAATGTCTGAAATGGTTAGATTCAAAGAAACCCTATTCTGTGATTTATGTTTGTTTTGGAAGTTTGACCAGTTTTACCCCTGGTCAGTTGTATGAGATTGCCATGGGGCTTGAAGCTTGTGGGCAAGATTTCATTTGGGTAATAAGGGAAGTGAAAAATAACGAAGAAGATGGGCTGCCTGAAGGATTTGAGGAGAGAGTAAAAGGGAAAGGAGTAATAATAAAAGGGTGGGCACCCCAAATGATGATTCTGGAGCATGAAGCAGTAGGGGGATTCATGACTCATTGCGGGTGGAACTCGGTTCTGGAAGCAGTGAGTGCTGGGGTGCCGATGGCGACATGGCCGTTTTTTGCAGATCATTTCTACAACGAAAAGTTTGTGACAGAGGTTTTGAGAACCGGGGTTGCTGTTGGTGTGCTCTGAAAACCGTGAGTTTTATGAGACATATTTATGTTTCCTTATTTAATTATTTAAGAAGTCTTCTATTATGGTAAGAAGATTTTGGGACTTTCATGGAGATTTATAAGTATCATACTTTGACTAGGAATTGTAAATATAGTAAATATCTTTTATTTATGTACATAGTTTTATATTAAGACTAACCTACTAATATTTGATTTCCTTGTGAGTGTGTTTTATGTTTTCATATAGGAAAAGGAATCTCACAAAGGAAGAGGTCGATTGCATGAAGATCTTCTCCATGGTGCACTATAAATACAAGGCATTCAGCACAAGAGAAGGAACGGAATTTTAGAGAGAAAATTACATACTCTTCATTGTATTCGACATTGTTGATTTTAGGTTGTGAGTGAAGGTTGTGTCTTACATCCGTAACTCACATCTAGCTTTTCATAGAGTTCTCTTGTTTTACTTCTGACTAGAATAGATCCTACTTGGAAAAGGGGAGTTGTTCTTGTCGTAGAAGGTGATTAGAACTCGTTTAGTGTTTTCATATTTTAGTCTTTCACTTATTTGTTTTTGTAAGAAACAAAAGTTTTTATAGTGAAAAGTTTTTGGGCGTAAGCCTAGTTTGCTGATCACATTGATCAGTAAGCGTAAATAACTCTTGGGTTATTGAATTTAATTTGTTTTTAATTACTTTATTCCGCTGCATTATCTGTGAATGTGTGGACAGTTGTGAGACACATCTGTACTCACATCCGTTGCCTGTTGCGTGATTAAGTTTCCTAGCTACACGAAATTTTCAATTGGTATCAGAGCCAACTCTCGAAATATTACTGAGTGTTGATCCAAAAAGTGTAGTCATTATGGAATGCCAAAATCACCAAAATAGGCCTCCTGTCTTGGATGGCACAAATTATTCTCTTTGGAAGTCTAAGATGCGAAATTTCATCAAAAGTATTGATGAAAGGGCTTAGATGTGTATTCTTGTTGCATGACAACCTCCTACTGTGGAGAAAAAGCCATCTTCTGGTGTTGGTGAGTCTATTTTCGAAAGAAAACCTGAAGAGCAATGGACTCTTGATGAAATACAAGCTGCAAATTACAATTCAAAAGCTATGGGTGCTATTTCCAGTCATGTTTCTGGGAATATGTACAAGCTTATAACAAATGAGAGTATAGCCAAAACTGCTTGGGATATTTTTCAAACTCAATGTGAGGGAGTACCAAGTGTGAAGGCTACCAGGCTGAGAATTTTAATGGATAGGTTTGAGTTACTTCGAATGGAAGAAACTGAGGACATTGTGTCTTATGCTGCTAAGATTCATGAAATTTCAAATGAATGCACAAGTCTAGGAGAATCTATCTCCAATGCAAGACTTGTAAGTAAGATTCTAAGGACCTTACCTGAGAGGTTTAACATTAAAGTGGCTGTGATTGAGGAAACAAAGGACACAAACACTGTAGGTCTTGACACAATCATAGGAATCTTGAGCGTGTTTGAGCTTAACCTTGAGGCTCGAAAAGAACAAAACACACAGTCTTGCCCTTAAAAGTCTTCGCTTCTTCCAAAAGAGCTTGTGGAATCATCCTCTGAAATTGACAAGTCTAATCTTGAAGATGAGGATGTAGCTTTTATTTCAAAGAAATTCAGTTCTATACTGAAAAATAGAAGGATAAGCAAATTCCCTAATAGACCTACTTCCGATCGCTTGAAAAGTCAAAACCTAGCACCGACACCGGATTCAAGAAACCAAGCTTTGAAAATAAATCATCTGAATCTGTCCAATGTAGGGCATGTCGTGGCTTTGGACATTATGCAAATGAGTGTGCTAACACACTTAAAAAGAAGGGAATGAGCTTAACTGCTACCCTTAGTGACAGTGAGGATAAAGAAGAAGAAGTGGCTGATATGTCTATCTTAAACTGCCATTCTGTGTTTAATGCCTTTTCTGCAGATATAGAAGAAGATGATCCTGAAAATTTCTTGGATGTGGTCTCAGTTGTGAACACATCTGGTGTCACATCTCGACATTCTTCTTGACTGTTTCTCTGTAAAAGGAGATTCAGATGATGAAGATGAAGAAAGGGACATCCCCTATGAGGAACTTTTTGCAACATACAAGGAGCTGCATACAGATTGGATGAAAAGATTGGACAAGATTGAGGTACTTGTTAAGGTAAATAAATCTCTTTCTGATAAATTAGTTGCTTGTGAAGATGAAAAAGCTGTTCTTTCAAAGAAAAATGATGCTCAAAAAGATACCATTGCAAGACTTGAAGTCCTTGTGACCAAAAGAGAAGTTGACCTTGAAAAATTCAAGAATGAATGTGAAAAAGCTGAAAATACTTTTACTAAGTTAAATAAAAGTAAGATGAAAATGGAAGAAGCTTTTTCTGTGGATCAACGTGACAAAACTGGTTTGGGTTTTGAAAATAATTTTGTAAAGGAGGGATGTGAGGCTTCTACCTCAAAAAGTGGGAAAAAACAAGCTTTTAAAGAAAAAAGTCATTTTGAGTGAGAAAAGACCTAGGAAGAGGCATTACATCTGCCATTACTGCCTAGCTCCTGGTCACATTAGGCCCTTCTGTTACAAACTCAAGGCTGATAAAAAATCTGGTCACTTCAATCAGCCTCAGATGTGTGAGAAGATGTATGCACATCCTAACTCACATCCTGGCAATCTGAGACCTCTGCAACCCAAAAAGAAAACTGTTAAACAGTGGGTGGCCAAACCAATTACCACCTACAATGTTGTTTACTCTTCCCTCAAAAGTACTGTCTCTGGCTCTTGGTATTTTGATAGTGGGTGCTCTAGGCACATGACTGGAAACCAAGCAGTCCTTCTAGACTATGAAGTGATTAATGGAGGAAAAGTAAATTTTGGTGGAGGTGCTCAAGGAAAGATTGTTGGGAAAGGAACCCTAGATGTCAGGGGTCTCCCAAAATTGCACAATGTGTACCATGTGGAAGGCTTGAAAGCCAACCTAATAAGCATCAGTCAACTGTGTGATGATGATCTTTATGTGAAGTTTGATAAGCACTTGTGTGAAGTGTTTGATAAGGATAATACCTGTGTGTTCACTGGCCCTAGATCTGCTGACAATTGTTACCAATTTGGTGACAATCTTTCTTGCCTAAACTCAAAAGCTAATGATGTCAATCTGTGGCACCAGAAATTAGGACATGCTAGCTGTAGAACTCTGGAAGAACTTCAAAGGTTTGAAGCTATTAAAGACCTACCTAAACTGAACTTCAAGAACCCTGATGTCTGTGGTTCATGTCAAAAGGAAAAACAAACAAAAGCATCACATAAAAAGGTCCAACAATGCTCCACAACTAGATGTTTGGAGATGATTCACACTGATTTAATGGGACCTATTGAAGTAGAAAGCTTTGGTAGGAAAAAGTATGCCTTTGTGTGTGTTGATGATTATTCTAGGTACACTTGGATAATGTTCTTAAGAGAAAAGTCAGAAACAATTGAAGAATTCAAGAATTGGTACAAAAGGGTTAGAAATCTTTATGGTCTTAAAACTGTGAGGATTAGGTGTAACGACCCTAACCCTAGGCACTAGTTTTAGTATAAAATTATATGTTTTACTATTAATGATAATATTATGTGTTCATTTTTATCTGTAATTTATTATATTAGGATAAAATGATAAGGAAATAAATAATGTTCTAAAGGAAAAATAAGAATAGAAAATAAATAAAGTAATAGATTGGAGTGGTGATAAAATGAACAAATAAAATGTTATGGATTGGGAGGAATTATTTTAATTTAGTGAAAGAATTGTGTGGTGGAAGTATGGTGTGGGAAGGGGGGGGACCTTTCCCTAAATTACTCTCCATCCTTCCCAAGTCAACACACCATACTCCTCACTTCCCCCCTAATCCGGCCCTCTCTTCCTTACCCATTTTGTACTCCTTCCCTCACTTTCATTTTCTTCTTCATTCTTCTTCTTTCACTTTTCCATGGAAGCTTGGTGGAAGCCTCCCATTTCAAGAACTCCTACCAAGTTCATTTCTCAACCAAATTTAAATCCAAGTGTCCTTTTGTGAGTGATTCACCTCGAGGAGTTGTTCGAAGCCTAGGAAAGCTTCATTTCATCTTGCATTGGCTAAGGTGAGTTATTATGACTTCCTTTCTTTGTATGCTCATAAATGATTTGATGTTGTGATTGTTATTATAATGGTTGTTTGATACCTTGGAAACCTTCTTGGAGTTTGGGAATTAGTTAATGTTATGGAATGTTATTGTTGTTCATAAGAAATGATTAAGAGTGTAAGAAAATGTGTTGAGTTGGATTAAGATGATTAATTCCATGCCTTGGAAACTTTAATGGGGGATGGATGTTTAGTAAATGAGATAGGTTGAAGTTAATGTTCAAAGAAGAAAATCTAGAAAGGTTAAACATGAAATGGGTGGGAAATTAAGTGGTAAATAATCTAAGTATATGTTATCTTGGGTTTGGATGATTTAAGATGAGATAAGTAAGGTTAGAATCCTTCTTGGGTGTTCTTGAATAATCAATGGTAGAGGGAAGGAAGAACTAGGGTTAAAGGGGTTAAAAACCTAAGTTTGGGGTTTGGCGGGAGGCTTGGGCGGTCGCCGAGGGGGCTGACGGCCGCCGCCCATCTTGGCGAGAACTCACATTTCCTTGAAAACCCTCTTGGGCGGTCGCCCAAGAGGTTTGGGCGTCGCCCAAGACCCCAGAAATCTAACTTCAATTCAGGAATTCGTTTAGCAATCTTGTGAGGGTGTAACTTAATCATATTAGATCGGAATTGGATGGTTCTTGGGTCTAAATTGGGTGTTTTTCTGAGTACTTTCTGAATGTGATGGTTTCATAGCTAAAGAAGTTATCCTTATGTCCCAAAAATCTGATTTGGTTACAACAGGTAGTATTGTACGTTAGAAGTTGAGTGGAAATTGAATAAATCATAGTTAATTCATACGGACTCGAAATTGGATGGTTCAAGAGTCCAAATTGAGTATTTTTAGGTGATCTCTCAAATGGAATTGGTTTTATAAACTAAATATGTAATGATCATTTCCAGATATTCTATTTTACCATGTGACTATATTGTTTATCCCCTTTGTGGATTATTTGGCAAGTGTTATGTGGCTCCCCAAGTGTGGAATATTTGACAAGTTGTATGTTTATCCCAAGTGTGGATAGGTTTATTATAGGGTTATATTGTTATCCCATTTGTGGATTTATTGATGATATTGTACCTTACTTGGAATGTTATACATTGTTGGAACTATGCATAGTGTGTTACATGATTATTGCGCTATGGTATGGATTTAGCATGAGTATATTTTACCATGTGGTTATATTTCTCATCCCGTTTGTGGATTATATTTCAAGTATCTATTATGTGCTTGAACGTGTTGATATTTTATGTGATTGGGGGGTATAATGGATTTCAATCAGTTATTGATTTGTTCTCTAAGTGATTGAAGATTCATCATACTGTGACCTCTCCCCTCTGCGGCGCGGGCGGGGTTCGGCTTACATGGATATGTGCGGTCAGTTCATAGGAATGCGATGTCTTATATCTTCCACGAGAGACGGGTTTTATAAGATGTGAATATGCCTAGCGGTTCACGAGAGATGAGTTATAAGCATAATCTTGTCTCGGTTACATGATATTGGAGTGCAGGTGGATATGCATTCACGAGACATAGTGGAGTATTGATACGGTTATACGACTTATTGTTCGGACGGGAAAGGTAAACAAAGGTAACGGAATGTGTTTATTGTTTTACTATTATGAGATGTGCACGATTATGTGTTGCCGTACTACGTGTTGCATCTTGTATGGCATCTTGTTGCATCCATAATAGCTCATTGAGATTTATTCTCACCCCTCTCCCTTTGCTTTAGATTCCGAGGCAATTGGGCCGGCCAAGTAAGGGCGGAAAGGAGTTTAGAAGTGGTATTTTGGGAATTGTCGGGTTATGTTTAGATTGGTGTAGATAGTGTATTTTTGTATAATTCGTATGGAGGGTGTATTTATAAATCTTAATTTTTATGTTATAACCAATGCCCTTTTGTAACTAAATTAGTTTCTTACTTCTTAAGTTAGTCGACTATTACTCCTTGATGAAAAGGTGTAGAGTTATTTCGAAATGGTTTTTAACAATTGTTTTTATATTTGAAAGTTAAATAAAAGTTTTTAAAAAGTATAGGATATTTTGGGTTAGTTTGAGGACGCTCCGGCTCGGGACACGTGTAGGTTCGGGTCGGGGTCCTCACGGTTAATATCGAGCTCGGTTAGAGTTCTCGGGTAGAGTCTAGGCGAGTGAGAGTGTGCGATAACTTACGTCGAGAGTTTAATGCGGGAATTTGTCCAAAGACGAGAGAATGATATTGACCATCGAGGAATTAAGGAAAGGTG
Source organism: Adenophora triphylla var. japonica (assembly GCA_022495995.1). Taxonomy (NCBI): domain Eukaryota; kingdom Viridiplantae; phylum Streptophyta; class Magnoliopsida; order Asterales; family Campanulaceae; genus Adenophora; species Adenophora triphylla. The sequence goes on along the minus strand of JAFEMH010002238.1, from coordinate 57,284 downwards.
GGTGGTGGAAAGATAGATTCCTCCACCATCATTTGAGATATTTTACTGTCTCAGGGGAGTTAGGGTTCATACTTTTACAAATCCTGTTCATTTCATTCTCATGTAGCATTACATTTCATTGTTATTTGCATAATTGGCCTAAAGGTTGCCTTATGTCTTTGGAGGTTTTACTCTATGGGAGAGTACCTCGAATCATTCTTGTTTATCGGGGTGGTTGTGGTTTTGAAGTATCCGTACGTGGGCATGTATTGCCGTTGGATTGGTCGAGTTACCAATCAGGAATTTTTGATTATATTGACTGAATTATTTGAGTAGTTGTGGTGTTAGGGAGATCGCAAGAAGCGAGTCTCCTTATCTATGTTTGACTTGCCTCCGTGTGTGGTTGAGGCGGATAAGTCATTATTTGCTATTATGTCATATATGTGTAAATGTCGAAAGTATGGCCTAATTAAGAGTGGTTTTACGGTTTGTATAACTTGCGTAAGTATTGATACATTGGTGTCTCGTGGTGGAGACTAGATATATGAGACTAGTATTGAAAGTGATAATCTAAGTGAGATTTTATGAGTTATAAATTATCGTGAGTAAGAGATCTTATAGAACTAATATATCTTTGCCTTAGGTGCTATAAGATCTCTTACTCACGATAATTTATAACTCATAAAATCTCACTTAGATTATCACTTTCAATACTAGTCTCATATATCTAGTCTCCACCACGAGACACCAATGTATCAATACTTACGCAAGTTATACAACCAGAAACCACTCTTAATTAGGCCATACTTTCGACATTTACACATATATGACATAATAGCAAATAATGACTTATCCGCCTCAACCACACACGGAGGCAAGTCAAACATAGATAAGGAGACTCGCTTCTTGCGACAGTCCTCCCCTAACACCACAACTACTCAAATAATTCAGGTCAATATAATCAAAAATTCTCGGATTGGTAACTCGACCAATCCAACGGCAATACATGCCCACGCATGGATACTTCAAACCACAACCACCCCGATAAACAAGAATGATTCGAGGTACTCTCCCATAGAGTAAAACCTCCAAAGACATAAGGCAACCTTAGGCCAATTATGCAAATAACAATGAAATGTAATGCTACATGAATGAAATGAACAGGATTTGTAAAAGTATGAACCCTAACTCCCGAGACAGTAAAATATCTCAAATGATGGTGGAGGAATCTATCTTTCCACCACCCACCTTTCCTTAATTCCTTGGATGGTCAATATCATTCTCTCGTCTTTGGACAAATTCCCGCATTAAACTCTCGACGTAAGTTATCGCACACTCTCACTCAGCTAGACTCTACCCGAGAACTCTAACCGAGCTCGATATTAACCGTGAGGACCCCGACCCGGAACCTACACGTGTCCCGAGCTGGAGCGTCCTCAAACTAACCCAAAATATCCTATACTTTTAAAAACTTTTATTTAACTTTCAAATATAAAAACAATTGTTAAAAACCATTTCAAATAACTCTACACCTTTTCATCAAGGAGTAATAGTTGACTAACTTAAGAAGTAAGAAACTAATTTAGTTACAAAAGGCATCGTTATAACATAAAATTAAGATTTATAAATACACCCTCCATACGAATTATACAAAAATACACTATCTACACCAATCTAAACATAACCCGACAATTCCCAAAATACCACTTCTAAACTCCTTTCCGCCCTTACTTGGCCGGTCCCACCGTCTCTGAATCTAAAACAAGAAGGGAGAGGGGTGAGAATAAATCTCAATGAGCTATTATGGATGCAACAAGATGCCATACAAGATGCAACACGTAGTACGGCAACACATAATCGTGCACATCTCATAATAGTAAAACAAGAAACACATTCCTGTTACCTTTGTTTACCTTTCCGTCCGAACAATAAGTCGTATAACCGCTGGTATCAATACTCCACTATGTCCGTGGAATGCATATCCACTGCACCCAATATCATGTAACCGAGACAAGCGATGCTTATAACTCATCTCTCGTGAACCGCTAGGCATATTCACATCTTATAAAACCCGTCTCTCGAGGAAGATATAAGACATCGGCATTCCTATGAACCGACCGCACATATCCATAGAAGCCGAACCCCGCCCGCGGCCGCAGAGGGGAGAGGTCACGGGTGTACGATGAATCTTCAATCACTTAGAGAACAAATCAATAACTGATTGAAATCCATTATACCCCCCAATCACATAAAATATCAACACGTTCAAGCACATAATAGATACTTGAAATATAATCCACAAACGGGATGAGAAATATAACCACATGGTAAAATATACTCATGCTAAATCCATACCATAGTGCAATAATCATGTAACACACTATGCATAGTTCCAACAATGTATAACATTCCAAGTAAGGTACAATATCATCAATAAATCCACAAATGGGATAACAATATAACCCTATAATAAACCTATCCACACTTGGGATAAACATACAACTTGTCAAATATTCCACACTTGGGGAGCCACATAACACTTGCCAAATAATCCACAAAGCGGGATAAACAATATAGTCACATGGTAAAATAGAATATCTGAAATGATCATTACATATTTAGTTTATAAAACCAATTCCATTTGAGAGATCACCTAAAAATACTCAATTTGGACTCTTGAACCATCCAATTTCGAGTCCGTATGAATTAACTATGATTTATTCAATTTCCACTCAACTTCTAACGTACAATACTACCTGTTGTAACCAAATCAGATTTTTGGGACATAAGGATAACTTCTTTAGCTATGAAACCATCACATTCAGAAAGTACTCAGAAAAACACCCAATTTAGACCCAAGAACCATCCAATTCCGATCTAATATGATTAAGTTATGACCCTCACAAGATTGCTAAACGAGTGCAGTTCTGCACTGAAGTTAGGATTTCTGGGGTCTTGGGCGACCGCCCAAACCTCTTGGGCGACCGCCCAAACCTCTGGGCGACCGCCCAAGAGGGTTTTCAAGGAAATGTGAGTTTCTCGCCGGCATGGGCGGCCGCTCGGCCCCTTGGGCGACCGCCCAAGCCTCTGCCGGCCCAAACTTAGGTTTTTAACCCCTTTAACCCTAGTTCTTCCTTCCCTCTACCATTGATTATTCAAGAACACCCAAGAAGGATTCTAACCTTACTTATCTCATCTTAAATCATCCAAACCCAAGATAACATATACTTAGATTATTTACCACTTAATTTCCCACCCATTTCATGTTTAACCTTTCTAGATTTTCTTCTTTGAACATTAACTTCAACCTATCTCATTTACTAAACATCCATCCCCCATTAAAGTTTCCAAGGCATGAATTAATCATCTTAATCCAACTCAACACATTTTCTTACACTCTTAATCATTTCTTATGAACAACAATAACATTCCATAACATTAACTAATTCCCAAACTCCAAGAAGGTTTCCAAGGTATCAAACAACCATTATAATAACAATCACAACATCAAATCATTTATGAGCATACAAAGAAAGGAAGTCATAATAACTCACCTTAGCCAATGCAAGATGAAATGAAGCTTTCCTAGGCTTGAACAACTCCTTGAGGTGAATCACTCACAAAAGGACACTTGGATTTAAATTTGATTGAGAAATGAACTTGGTAGGAGTTCTTGAAATGGGAGGCTTCCACCAAGCTTCCATGGAAAAGTGAAAGAAGAAGAATGAAGAAGAAAATGAAAGTGAGGGGAAGGAGTACAAAATGGGTAAGGAAGAGAGGGGGGGCCGGATTAGGGGGAAGGGTGAGGGAGTATGGTGTGTTGACTTGGGAAGGATGGAGAGTAATTTAGGGAAAGGTCCCCCCCCTTCCCACACCATACTTCCACCACACAATTCTTTCACTAAATTAAAATAATTCCTCCCAATCCATAACATTTTATTTGTTCATTTTATCACCACTCCAATCTATTACTTTATTTATTTTCTATTCTTATTTTTCCTTTAGAACATTATTTATTTCCTTATCATTTTATCCTAATATAATAAATTACAGATAAAAATGAACACATAATATTATCATTAATAGTAAAACATATAATTTTATACTAAAACTAGTGCCTAGGGTTAGGGTCGTTACATTAGGTCTGACCATGGCACTGAATATGAGAATCAAATGTTCACCAATTTTTGCAATTCTAAGGGAATCACTCATGAGTTTTCTGCACCAATCACCCCACAGCAAAATGGAATTGTTGAAAGAAAGAATAGAACTTTGCAAGAAATGGCTAGGGTCATGCTAAGTTCTAAAAACTTGTCCAAGAAATTTTGGGCAGAAGCTTTAAATACTGCTTGCCACATTGGCAATAGGGTGTTCCTAAGGATTGGTAGCACTGTCACTCCATACCAAATCCTCCTTGGAAAGAAACCAACTGTGAAATATTTTCATGTGTTTGGATGTGTTTGTTATATTCTCAATGATAGAGAATACCTGTCCAAGTTTGATTCAAAGAGTGACAAAGCAATTTTCATGGGCTATTCCACTAACAGTAGAGCTTACAGAGTTTTCAATCTCAAAACTAAGACCATTATGGAATCTGCTAATGTTAAATTTGATGACTCACTTGATCTTAACCTCAAGTTCTTTGAGGATGATGTTTCGGTTGCTTCTTTGGCTGGAAGGATGAAGAAACAAGTCTTGAAAGACCAAAAGAAGCTTCCAGTCTTGATAAACATGTTGAACTCCGATAAGGATGTAACCAAGGATGTGGACACATCCGCCTTCACATTCGAACCCACATTCGCTCCCACATCCACTCAAACTCCCGTAATCGAGGACAGGTTCCTCGATTCCGATCAGATGATGCTCCCGAAGGTAATGTGAATGGGTGTGTGGATAGATCAAAGGATATTCCTTCTAAAATCCAGAAAAACCACCCCACTTCACAAGTTGTGGGAGATGTGCATGCACAAGTGAGAACTAGACAAAAGGACAAAGTTGATTATAGAAAGATGGCTGGTTTATGGAGTTGCTCCTCAGCATACTCCCAGGTAAGTTTCTGTTGTTTTGTTTCAAAAATTGAACCTAAGAATGTTGCTGAAGCATTGAAAGATGCTGACTGGATTATAGCTATGCAAGATGAATTGATTCAATTTGAGAAGAATGAGGTATGGACTCTTGTTCCTAGACCCTCACATGGTAATGTCATAGGAACCAAATGGATTTTTAAAAACAAAACTGATGAGCAAGGTGTGATAACTAGAAATAAAGCTAGGTTAGTTGCTCAAGGTTATACTCAAATAGAGGGAATTGATTTTGAGGAGACATTTGCTCATGTTGCAAGAATTGAGTCCATTAGGCTTTTATTAGCCATTACTTGTTATCTCAAGATTACTCTTCATCAAATGGATGTTAAGAGTGCTTTTCTAAATGTGATATTAAATGAGAAAGCCTATGTTGAACAACCTAAAGGCTTTGTGGACTCTAAGTATCCTAACCATGTGTATAAGCTGAAGAAAGCTCTGTATGGGCTAAAACAAGCCCCTAGAGCTTGGTATGGTAGGTTGACTGACCATTTGCTTCAACTAGGATTCAAGAGAGGTGAGGTTGACAAAACACTGTTTGTGAGGAGAAGTAAGAAGGATATTCTTGTGGCACAAATCTATGTAGATGATATTGTGTTTGGGTCAAATTCTGACCCTATGCTAACTGAATTTGTGGATAGCATGACTTCCACATTTGAGATGAGTATGGTAGGTGAGTTGAATTTTTTCTTAGGTTTACAGATTAAGCAATTCAAAGATGGCATGTTCATTTCACAGTCTAAGTATGCCAAGAATCTTGTGAAAAAGTTTGAACTTGAACACTCTTCACATCAAAGAACACCAATGGGATCTTTCCAAAAGCTAAGTCATGATTCTGATGGTGAGAGTGTTGATCAAACCCTTTATAGAAGCATGATAGGAAGTCTACTTTACCTTACTGCAAGTAGACCTGACATTATGTACAGTGTGTGTCTTTGTGCTAGATACCAAGCCAACCCCAAAGTGTTCCATCTTAAAGCCTTGAAAAGAATCATTAGGTATGTGAGTGGGACTGTGAACCTAGGTCTGCATTACTCTAAAGAAACAAACACCAATTTGGTTGGGTACACTGATTCTGATTGGGCTGGAAATAGTGATGATAGAAAGAGTACCACAGGTGGATGTTTCTACCTAGGAAATAACCTTGTGTCTTGGTATAGTAGAAAGCAAAATTGTGTTTCCTTATCCACTGCTGAGGCTGAATATGTTGCCCTTGGGAGTTGCTGCACACAATTGCTTTGGATGAATCAAATGTTGAAAGATTATGGATTGAATAGCAAAGTTTTGACTGCTTTTTGTGATAACAAAAGTCCCTTGGACATATCAAAAAATCATGTCTAACATTCTAGAACAAAGCACATTGATATTAGACATCATTTCATTAGAGATCTTGTAGAACAAAAAACTGTGTGTCTGAAATTTGTTGGGACTGAAAATCAATTAGCTGATATATTTACAAAGGCATTAGATTTGGAGAGATTTTCCTCCTTGAGGAAGTCTCTTGGCTTGTGTGATATCTAAGGTTGTGAGACCAAATGTGTCTCACATCCTCTAACACATCTGTATATTAGTTTAACTGAAAAAAATATATCATGCATTAGCACAAAATTTCTCAGTGTGGTCACTTGTGAGTCTTCATCTTTGACATTGTTTTTGATCACTTAATTGTGAGCACTTCCTGTTCATGTCACCTTTTGGTGACTTGATATAACCTTCCTAGGTATCTCACAGTGGGTGCTAAAAGAAAAAAAATTAATATATGTGAGAAACAGCTGCTTCACCCTTAGTATGAAGCCAGACCATTGTGATCAAGTGATTTTCATAAGAAAACTTGAAGTCAAACTTGATAAGATCATTGGAAAAAAGGGCTATCTTTGGGATCAAGTAAAGTGAAAGCTACTCACAATGCAAAAATCCACAACAAAAATTGGTGGATGCATCCTAGAGGCTGTGCAGATTGGATTATTGCTCATTGACTTTTTGTGATCTAAATGTGTCCCCATATGTGACTCACATCCTATGCCACATCCATAAGTTGAGAATATTTCCATCACCTGTGTGTTTGCATCATGCTAGACATATTGCATTTTTTAGGACATATAGGAGCTTTGTAAATATGCTAGTTATTTAATTTTCTTTCCTAGTTCATTCTTCGATTATATAGGTTTTTGATCTCCAATATCTTTCATGAAAGAAAAAGGTGTGTATCAATCCTTATTTGAAAATGTTGGAAAATTCAATTGGGATTCTGTTTTTAAAATAAAGATATGGCCGAGATTTTTTTGTTTCCATAAAAATCTATCAAGATCTTGTTTTATTTTAATTCCCTATTTCTTAGAAGGTGGTTGTGTGTGGTAACCTCAAAGGGTTCTAGCTGTTGGAGGACTCCTAAGTAATATAAGTTATGTAAGACCATTTAGGAAAAGGATTTCCAAAATTCAGTTGGAAAGGGGGAGTTGTGAGTATTTAAGATACCTCACATCCGTCCCATCCCCCATAAACCCTTGCTAAAACCTCTTGTTCTTCCTTAGCTCTGCACACAATCACACACATTGCATTAATTCCTTCTTGAACTATTCCACCTAACCAAATCCTTCTGATTAAATGGCCGATCATTCGAATATTAGGGAAGAAGACGTTCTTGATATCGCTCCAATCTCTGTAGCAAAAGGTGAGTCTTCCATTGTCATCAACCCTGCGATCTCACAATTTCTTGTTGAATTCGCCTCTCCTTCACCTCATCTGACCCAATCATGGAAGCTCCGTCTCCTAAATCCCCTACATTGGAACCCTTGCCTGTTTCAACCGCTGAAAACCCTAAGGCTCCATCTTCTCCGGTGATTCCACCATCAGTTGTCGCCCCTGTTCCTCCCTCTGTGGAACCTTCTTCAACCAAGAAGAGGAAGCTTTCCCAAGCAAAACCCCTGAAGCCTGCTGCAACGCCTGTGCCCCAACGAAATCTTCGTCGTTCACATAGGGTTCGAAAGTTGTCAGAATCTGACAAGGCCAAGAATTTAAAGAAACCTGGCGGGAAACCTTCTAAAGCCATTGCACTTGAAGAAGATGATGAAGAAGAAGAGGTAATTGCTCCTCTTGTTAGGACTAAGGCTCAATCCTCAATTCCTTCTCCCTTAATTATTGATCCTGTCCCTATTATTACCCCTTCTGATGATACTCCCCATGTTGAACCTTTAATTCCTGCTGAGACTGTTCCCCATGCTGAGTATGTTGATCCTATTGCTCCATCACCCTCTCCCATAGTGTCATCTGATCCCATTATCCCTGTTACCACTCCTTCTGTTGAGGTTTCACCTCCTGTGGATAATGTGTCTGTCCCTGTTGTTGATCCTTCTGCCCCTGTAATTGCAAGTCCTGTAGAGGATCTTATTTATTTTGATGATGAAGAACCTTTAGCAAATATTTTAATGGATTTGAGGGGAAAGAAAAAGGTGGCTGCTACTGATTTAGAGCCAATTGAAGATGAATCTGATTCAAGTTTAGATAGTGATGATACTGCATCTGATGAGAACTACAAGCTAGGAAGAGAAGAGCTTGACCAAGAGAAAGAGGACCAAGAGATAGATTCCTCTCCTGATGATGATACTGAGATTGAATCCATCAAAGTTCCATTCCCTTCAAAAGATGTGTCTGAGGATGTGCACACATCCAGACGCACATCTACAAGGAAGAAAGCTGACAAGGGTATGTCTTCTACTCTTACCATTGCTCCTACCCCAAAACCCTTTTCCAAGAAATTCTTGACTAAAAAGGCATCTGATAGGTTTGGCCTAATTTCCTCTAAAGCATTTATTGTGGAAATGAAAAGGTATAGGGAAACCTTTGTTAAGCTTGGTATGGATAAATTTTTTGAGGAAAGAGGTCTGTTTTTAACTGTGGATCATCCCCTACCTTTCTATCCTAAGATGGTGTATGAATTTTATGCCAATTTGCCTAAGGGATTAGATAAAAATTACTCCTCTCCTCCCTCTGTCTATGTTTGAGGAGTGTCTGTCCCTTTTTCACCATCTGTCATAAATGATTTGCTTGGTTTGAATGATAATTTGGATGAGTTAGTTACCATTGATGATGATGAGCTTGTGACTGCTATCACCCATGGAAAGGTGACATCTTGGCCTGTGAAGCCAAAGGATTTGGGTAATGGATCTTTATCCTCCCTTTATTGTTTTCTCCATTATATTCTTGTTGCCAATCTTTGCCCCTCCAATAACAAAACCTCAGTTACTAGGGTGCATGCTCTCCTACTCTATAGATTGAGCATTAAGAGACATATTAATTTTGGAGATTTCATCTTTAGGAAGATATGTGACTATGGAGAGTCACCATCTAAAAAGTGGTCTTTACCCTATCCTTCCTTGATCTCTCAAATCCTTATTGCCAATGGAGTTAAACCTGAGAAAGGAGAAGAAAAGGTTGAAAATTTTGCTCTGTTTAAGGAATCCAAAACCCTGCTCGACCCTAAGCAAAGACATGTGGATCTTCCTTTGGGTACTGTTCCTGAGCTTGGTATGCCAGATGTGGACACATCTGAGGCCACATCTGAAGATAATTTTGTTGCTCAAATGAAGGATTTAGATGCTGCAATTATAGAAGCTGAATCTCAAGCTCAAGCCTCCATTAACCATGCCAACAATCTGAAAGCTCTTAGAGATAATCTCCTTCGATGGCATGCTAAACTTTCTAGTCAAAAAGGGGGAGAATCAAGCTCTGGAAATGGAAAGTGGGACGCTGCTGTTGCTGCTGCTGCTGCTCAAGCTGTGACTGGTTTTAAATGGAGACATTTTGAACTTTAATTTAGGGGGAGAAATGTTTTGATGTTTTGATGGATTGCAAAAACAATTTTAATTTTTGTTTTAGTTTTTAGTTTCTAAACAATGGTTTGTAATAGCTTTTAATTAGGACATTGCTGGATGGTTTTTTGCTCAATAGACTGCTGGTATTCTGTTTCTGTTCTAACATTGTTCTTGCAGTTTTTATGTGTGGATGTGTATACACATCTGGACACACATCCATTCAGGGGGAGTTATATTTTTCTATATTCTGTGGTCATAAAAATGTGATTGTTATAAATCTTTGGTTTTGACCAGAAAGTCCAAAATAGGGGGAGATTGAAATCGTGAGTTTTATGGGAACATATTTATGTTTCCTTATTTAAGAAGTCTTCTATTATGGTAAGAAGATTTTGGGACTTTCATGGAGATTTATAAGTATCCTACTTTGACTAGGAATTGTAAATATAGTAAATATCTTTTATTTATGTACATAGTTTTATATTAGGACTAACCTACTAATATTTGATTTCCTTGTGAGTGTGTTTTATGTTTTCATATAGGAAAAGGAATCTCACAAAGGAAGAGGTCGATTGCATGAAGATCTTCTCCATGGTGCACTATAAATACAAGGCATTCAGCACAAGAGAAGAAACGGAATTTTAGAGAGAAAATTACATACTCTTCATTGTATTCGACATTGTTGATTTTAGGTTGTGAGTGAAGGTTGTGCCTTACATCCGTAACTCACATCTAGCTTTTCATAGAGTTCTCTTGTTTTACTTCTGACTAGAATAGATCCTACTTGGGAAAGGGGAGTTGTTCTTGTCGTAGAAGGTGATTAGAACTCGTTTAGTGTTTTCATATTTTAGTCTTTCACTTATTTGTTTTTGTAAGAAACAAAAGTTTTTATAGTGAAAAGTTTTTGGGCGTAAGCCTAGTTTGCTGATCACATTGATCAGTAAGCGTAAATAACTCTTGGGTTATTGAATTTAATTTGTTTTTAATTACTTTATTCCGCTGCATTATCTGTGGATGTGTGGACAGTTGTGAGACACATCTGTACTCACATCCGTTGCCTGTTGCGTGATTAAGTTTTCTAGCTACACGAAACTTTCATGCTCGAATGGAGTAGGAAGAATAGTGATGGCGTAAAAAGGGAAGCCATAGAGAAGGCTGTGAAGAGTTTAATGGAAGGGAAAGAAAGCAGGGAAATGAGGAAGAGGGCAAAGGAGCTCAAGGAGGCGGCTAGGAAAGCTGTTGAAGAAGGCGGATCGTCTTATTCTAGTTTAACTACATTGATTCAAGATTTGAGCAGCAATCCCAAGCTCTGATGCATTCAAGAGAAAATCCGAGTCGAGTCCCCATGACTAGCTACAAATGTACGTGATCTTAAGTTGTTGTTGTTGTCGTTGTTGTGTGTTTTTGTTGGAGAAAATCCGAGTCGAGTCCCCAAGACTAGCTACAAATGTACGTGATCTTAAGTTGTTGTTGTTGTCGTTGTTGTGTGTTTTTGTTGGAGAAAATTCGAGTCGAGTCCCCTGTTGTATGGTATATGTTTAGATATCTTCAATACGAGAATCAGATGAAAGAGATTAAAGCGAGGTATGCCGAAGCAAATATCCATAAGACAATATTTCGCCTCCGTAATTGTGCAAACGGATCGATGGCGAATGTCTCCCAAGATACAACGCTTTTTACCAAGAGTTAGTGTGCACTTTAACTAACCTTGACGGGCGAACCAAAATAAGACTTGCTCTTAATAGAGAAAGTAAATGATTGTGAAAGATGCTTCTTTATTGATGACAATATAACAGTATATATATACAATGAGAGGGGCGTTATTTACGGCCCAAGAATCCTATACTACAAATACAACCAAAATAAATGGAAAAGAGATATATACTAAACTGAAGACCAAAATAAATGGAAAAGAGATATATACTAATTTGAAGGAGATTCTTGTATATCTTTATCATGCCCCCGCAAGATGGACGGTCGAGGAGTAAGTCCAATCTTGGAAGAAAGAGTATGAAACCGAATACGAGCAAGTGGTTTTGTAAGGAGATCGGCAAGTTGATCATCACCATTAATATGGGAAACCCGAAGAGACTGATTCCGAACATGTTCACGAACGAAGTGATAATCCAATCCAAGATGTTTCATTTTGGAATGAAATCTTGGGTTAGCAGCAACATATGTAGCACCAAGATTGTCACAATAAACCGCAGGCGTGTCAGTAGATGGGACGCTGAGTTCTTGAAGAAGATTTTTAATCCAAAGAACCTCAGCAGTAGTAGAGGCAACAGCACGATATTCCGCTTCTGTGGAGGAGCGAGCAAGAGTACGTTGTTTCTTAGAGCTCCAAGAAATAGGGTTACAACCCAAGTAAACTATATAGCCAGTAGTGGAGAGAAAAGAATCATTGTCACCAGCCCAATCTACATCCGTGAAGGCATGAAGAGTAAGGGGAGATGAACGACGTATAAGCAGACTAGTAGAGGATGTGCCAACAAGGAAGCGCAAGACACGCTTTAAAGCAAGCCAATGAACATCAGTGGGACATTGAAGAAATTGAGATAACCGGTTTACAACAAATGAGATGTCAGGCCTAGTGAGTGAGAGATATTGTAAGCTTCCCACAATAGCCCGATACTCAGATGGATTAGGCAAAGGAGAACCTGAGCTGGCCGATATGGAGGGATGAATGACCATAGGAGTGGAAACAGATTTTGATTCATGCATTTTAGCTCGAATGAGAAGATCATGAACATATTTTTGCTGACTAAGAAGAATACCATGAGGATGAGGAAGGACTTCAACACCAAGAAAGTATGAGAGAGACCCAAGGTCTTTTAGAGAGAAGCGAGAAGAAAAAGTTGAAATGAAGGAATCAAGAAGAGTAATATTAGACCCTGTGATGATAATGTCATCCACATAAACAAGAAGATAGATGAGATCTTGTTGATGCTGTAAGACAAACAGAGAGGAATCTGAGATACAATTCTTGAACCCAAGGGAGAGAAGGTAAGTTTTAAGTTCAATATACCAAGCACGAGGTGCTTGTTTGAGACCATAAAGAGCTTGACGAAGTTTACAAACATGAGACAGATAAGAGGAATCAACGAAACCAGGAGGTTGAACCATGCAAACATCCTCAGTAAGAGAGCCTTGAAGAAAGGGATTGTTGATATCGACTTGACGAAGAGACCAAGAGTTAACTGTAGCAATGGTGAGAACAGTTCTAATGGTAGAAGGTTTGACAACAGGGCTAAAAGTTTCGGAAAAATCAAGTCCGGGGCGTTGATGAAAGCCCTTAGCCACAAGACGAGCTTTGTGGCGAGAGATAGAACCATCCGGATTGTATTTGGTGCGAAAAACCCATTTACACCCAATTAAGTTTTGAGACGGAGAAGATGGAACTAGGTCCCATGTATGATTTTTCATGAGTGCATCATATTCGGATTGCATGGAAGCTCGCCAAGTGGGAGATTTGAGAGCTTGTGTGATTGTGGTTGGTTCGGAGGTGGGGTGTAGAGAGGCAAGAAGGTTTAATTTTTGGACAGGTTTACGGATATTATTCTGTAGGCGTGTAATAGGGCGGTGGGGAGGGGAAGAAGCAGTAAGTTGGGCTGGTTGAGAAGAGGCAGCAGTTTCGGGAGAGGGTAGAGGGGAGGAGGCAGTAGGTTCGGCTGGGTGTGAAGGTGAGGTAGGTTCAGGTGAAGTAGATGAATATTCAGCAGAAGATGGAGTAGATATGTTTGGAGAGGTCTGTGGTGATGGCAAAGTATTTGTGTTGTTTATTGGAGAAGAGATGGGTTGAAGTAAGGAAATATTATGAGTGCACCATTCATCAGGCTGAAGAGAAGGTGTGGAGTTTAATACAGAAGTAGAGTAGGGAAAAATGTGCTCAATAAATTTTACATGCCGGGAGGTATAGATTTTGTGAGTTTTGGGATCAAGACAATAGTAAGCACTTTGTGTTGCTGAATAACCAACAAAAGTGTAAGGAGAAGAGCGAGGATCAAGCTTATGTGATGTATAAGGACGTAGCCGTGGGTAGCATAGACAACCAAAGCTGCGGAGTTTGAGGTAGTTAGGAGGACGATTATGTAGTATAGTGAATGGAGAAGAGAGTTGTAATGTGGGAGTAGGCATACGATTTATTAAGTAGCATGTCGTTGAGAAAGCCAAGGACCAAAATTTTAGAGGAAGGGATGAGTGAGTAAGGAGTGATAACCCAGTTTCGACTATATGACAATGACGGCGTTCAGAATAGCCATTATGCTCTGGAGTATGAGGGGGAGATGTGAAGTGAGATATTCCATGAGAGGTGAGAAATGGGCGAAGACCGAGGTATTCGCCACCATTGTCACTGTAAACAGTGATAATAGGGCGATTGAAAAACTTTTCGACCAATAGTTTGAATCGAGAGAAGACTGAGAGAGCGTCATTTTTATTTTTAAGTGGGTAAAACCACACATATTTAGAGAAGTGGTCAACAAAGATTATGTAATACTTATAACCATCAAAAGAATAAATAGGTGATGTCCAAACATCACTATAAACAACATCAAGAGGCCCATGAGATTCAATCGTATTATAGGAAAACGGAAGTTTGTGAATTTTGTTACAGTCACAAGAATGACAATGAAAAAGAGATGAACTAGGAATACGTAAATTAAAGTTCTTGCTAATAAAGCGTAAAATGGGAGAAGAAGGGTGTCCTAGTCTATGATGCCAATTTGTAGTTGAGAGAGCAGCGAAATGAATGACAGGTGGAGACGGAAGCCACTCATATGTGCCAGATTTAGGTTGACCTTGATGAAGGATGAGTCCCGAGCGAAGGTCCTTCACAAAAAAAGAAGTGGATGAGAAAGTAATGGACACATTATTATCACGACAGAATTGATAGACATAAATAATATTTTGAGACATAGATGAAACATGAAGCACATTATTAAGAACAAACGAAGAGGAAGGAGAAGAGATAGAGGCGGAACCAGTATGAGAGATGTTCAACCCCGAGCCATCACCGATAATTAACTCTTCTGTACCATCATATGGGGAATGAAAGGAGAGATTGTTCTGGTCATTGGTGGCATGGTGGGTAGCCCCACTGTCGAGCAGCCAACTGGGGGTGGGAGGAGGATTTACGGCAGCACTATAGGCAGTGGGTGAGGGTCCAAATTTATTGGGAGGCCTGTTAGAGTTACGGTTAGGCGAGGGGGAAGGGAAGACAGCCTGAGGGAATTGACGGCGAAAGCTGTTACATTGGGATACATAGTGACCAGTGTTGTGACACCATTGGCACCTTCCTTTGAAGGGAACAGTGGGCTGGGAGGGTAAGGAAGCGGGCTGTGAGGTGGGAGTGGGGAGAAGGCCAGTGGTGTTGGGAGAAGAAGTGTGAGAATTGGAAGACCGATTGTTATGTTTGGAGGTATAGTTGACAGTAGCAGGGAAAGATGGAATGCTTTTGGCTTTGTGTTGGATAAGAAGTTCACGATTGAGCAGTTTTTCGTGTAACTCATCAAAAGAGATGGGTGTTTCTCGGCTTTGAACTGCGTTGACAACACTCTCAAAGTCTGGGTCATTTAGCTGTTTGAGAATTCGATCAACTAAATCGTCGGAGTCAAGTGGTCTGCCCAAAGAAGCAAGCTGGTCAGCACACGTCTTAAGTTCTTGCATATAATCTGTGATGGAACGAGGACCTTTTGTTATGCTACGCAAATGGTCCTTAATTTGTTTAAGGTGTCCCTTAGAGGGGTTAGCATAAGTCTTTGCCAATGTTTTCCAGGCATCAAATGAGGTGAGGCATTGGGAGATTAGAGGCAAGAGAGAAGGGGATAAAGTTCCTGCCAAGGCACCGAGGAGAAGCTTGTCCTGGCGAAACCAAGTCGAGTAGGCTGGATTGGGAGTGGAGGCGGAAGTGGTGGTATTTGTGGCAGGCGGAGCAGTGGGGGTTACGGTAGAAGGAGGGGTGGCAGGTTCTGTTGGTGAGAAAAATTGAGGTGGACAAGGGAGAGAACCGTCAATATAGGCATAGAGATCAAGGCCGAGAAGCGTTGCTTCAATTTGTATCTTCCACGCAATGTAGTTGGTGGAGGTGAGTTTAAGGATATGGGTGAGAGAGACCACAACAAGTGGTTTTGTGGGCTCAGCGACATTAGGAAGGAGGTAGGAAGAATCGGAAGAAGCCATTAGAGAAGGCAGATTTTTTTTTTGGGGGTTTTGAATCTAGGCTCTGGATACCATAATAGAGAAAGTAAATGATTGTGAAAGATGCTTCTTTATTGATGACAATATAACAGTATATATATACAATGAGAGGGGCGTTATTTACGGCCCAAGAATCCTATACTACAAATACAACCAAAATAAATGGAAAAGAGATATATACTAAACTGAAGACCAAAATAAATGGAAAAGAGATATATACTAATTTGAAGGAGATTCTTGTATATCTTTATCAGCTCTTAGTCTTCAAGCTTTACAGAAGGAATGATGAACGAATGTTTTGAAACGAACAAGAACACTTTAAATGAGGGAGAGAGAGAATTGAATTCTTGTGTTTGATTTGATAACAACCTTTTTGGATTACTTGATGACTGAATGAAGGAATAGGGGTCTCTATATATAGGGTAGAATCAATCCAGATCAGTTGTGATTTTTCCACAAAAGTCACACCCTTTCAAGCTGGCACCTATTCAGACTTTAATCTGAACGGACAGCATCTTCTCGGCCGAGCACCATTGGTGCCTCGCCCGAGCACAGGCAAGTTGCTCGATCGAGCACTTTGGTGACTCGCCCGAGCAGAGGCCAACAGAGGATGATAGTTTCTGGTCTGTCATGCTCGGCCGAGGCTTATGCCTTGCTCGGCCGAGCAGTTCAAAGAATTTGAGCAGTCGTGTCTTTTCAATTTTAGACCTTTGACTTTTCAATTCACACCCTAATATTTTCCCAATATTCCAACAATCCCCCACATGAATGGAAGAAGTCGACACGTAAAAGAAAGAAGAAGAAGAGCATAGCTGAGAAGTAAATGCATCAAGATAGGTGGCTTTCGCTTTGAACCTTCTTTAGTAAGAATCTATCGAGCTCACTTGGCTGATCAGTGTACGTAACGTATTGAACTGTCAGACATTATTGTAAGCTTAAAAAATAGACCAAACACATTTAAATCTCATATCAGATTATGATTCTCTATTGTGTTCATTATTTTAGCCCTGAACTTTCTTGGTTCTGCGAGTGCTTTAGAGAATTTGCCTAAGTAAAATTCTCAACGAACCGATCAGGTTCACACTAACATAGGTGATGTGCTATAAAGAGTATCCTACATTACCCCACTTGTACTAATTAACAAGATATAGTCATCATTAAAAGCAATAGCTTAACCTCTACCAATTTGTAGGCAACACTTTTGCATCATATATAGAAATGGGATGAAGATAAACTTCCAAGTGCTTCCCTCAAATCAATCATGACTTGTTTTTCCTATTGAACCTAGTCCGTGGGATCTCCAGTTGCCAGGTTAGGTTTCCATCAAGTTGATTTATATTTGTTTAGGCTTTAGCCCCATTTCTTCCGATGCACAGTTTATTCTCTCCTTAAATAAACCTTTAGTAAATGGATCCGCTAGGTTATCCTTTGATCTTACGAAATCAATCGAAATCGTTCCGTTGGAGAGTAACTGTCTAACGGTGTTATGTCTACGACGTATGTGTCGAGATTTGCCGTTGTATATAAAATTCTCTGCCCTTGCTATAGCTGCTTGATTATCACAGTGTATACATATAGCAGGCACGGGTTTTGGCCATAGAGGAATATCTTCTAAAAAGTGTCTAAGCCATTCGGCTTCTTCACCAGCTTTATCTAAAGCAATAAACTCAGATTCCATCGTTGATCGAGCTATACATGTTTGCTTAGAAGATTTCCATGATATGGCACCTCCACCAAGAGTAAATACATAGCCACTAGTAGACTTGGATTCATACGTATCGGATATCCAATTTGCATCACTATATCCTTCAACTCGGAGGATAATTGCTATAGTGCAATGAATACTCTCTAGTTCCTTTTATGTATCCTAAAACTCTTAATATTGCATTCCAATGCTCATTATTAGGATTACTAGTAAAACGACTCGGCTTACTTACGGCATAATCTATATCAGGCCTTGTGCCTTGCATTAAGTACATTAGGCTTCCAATGATGCGAGAATACTCTACTTGTTGCTTTGCATTCCCGGTGTTCTTATGAAGAACTATATGGGGCGTAAATGGATTATTAGTTTCTTTAATTCCATGAGAATTAAATCTCTCAATCATTTAATCAACATAATGTGTTTGAGACAAACTAATTCCATTGGAGGTTCTTGAGACTTTCATTCCCAAGATTACATCAGCTTTCACCCATATCTTTCATATCAAAGTTATTGGTAAACATTTTCTTTGTTTTATTTATAACATCAATGTCATGACCAAATATGAGCATGTCATCTACATATAAACAAACAAATACATATGTGTTACCAAATTTCTTTGAGTATACACATTTATCACATTCATTTGTGATAAAACCATTCCTACTCATGACATTGTCAAATTTTTCATGCCATTGTTTAGGAGCTTGCTTCAAGCCATACAAGGACTTAACAAGTTTGCATACCTTGTGCTCTTGTCCTTTTACTTTGAAGCCTTCAGTCGCTCCATGTAAATTTCTTCATTCAAATCACCATTTAAAAATGCGGTTTTACATCCATTTGATGTATATGCAAATTATACAAAGCTGCAATGGCTATTAAGATTCGAATTGAAGTTATTCTTGTAACAGGAGAGTATGTGTCAAAGAAGTCAAATCCTTCCATTTGACGATATCCTTTTGCAACAAGACGAGCCTTGTATTTGTCCACGGAACCATCCGGTCTTAATTTCTTTTTGAAAATCCATTTGCAACCTATTGGTTTAGAACCCTTTGGAAGATCAACCACTTCCCAAGTGTTGTTACTTAAAATGGATTCAATCTCACTATTCTGACTTCTTTCGTAATGTGGATTCGGAGTTTGTTCATGGCTTCCTTAAATGATTAAGGCTCATCTTCAATCATAAAGTTAGAGATAAAATCTGGACCATAAGTTTTAGCAATTTTAGCTCTCTTGCTTTTTCTTGGTTCAACATCTTCATTGTTTTCAGAAGTGTTTTCACGTGGTCTCTTAGGAGTATTTTCACAAATATCCTTTTTCATAGGGAACACGTCCTCGAAGAATTCAGCGTCACGAGATTCAATTATTGTATTGACATGAATGTCATTTACTTCAGATTTGTGTACTAAGAATCTGTACGCACTGCTATTCATTGCATATCCAATAAATACACAGTCAACGGTCTTAGGTCCTAACTTTGACTGTTTAGGAGGTGGAACGGCAACCTTTGCGAGACACCCCCACACTTTGAGGAATTTATAGGAAGGCTTTCTTCCTTTCCACAATTCATATGGTATAGAACCAGATTTCTTGTGTGGAATCCTATTCAACACAAAGTTAGCGGACAATACCGCTTCCCCCCACAAGTTCTGTGGTAAACCCGAACTTCCAAGCATACAGTTAACCATATCTTTGATAGTTCTATTTTTCCTCTCAGCAACCCATTTTGCTGCAGAGTATAGGGTGCAGTTGTTTGATGAATGATACCGAATTTGGAACATAGGTTACTAGATTCCGTTGATTCATATTCACCACCCCTATCGGACCTTAATATTTTAATTGACTTTTCAAGTTGATTTTCAACTTCAGTTTTGTAAGTAGTGAAAGTATCCATTGCTTCATCCTTACTACTTAGCAAATAGACATAACAATATCTACTTCGATCGTCAATAAAAGTAATAAAGTATTTCTTACCGCCTCGAGTTGGGACAAACTTTAAATCACATAGATCACTATGGACTAATCCCAACAGTTGGCTAGTCCTTTCAACTGGTTTAAAAGGTTTCTTTGAAAACTTTGCTTCAACACAAACTTCGCATTTGTGACCTTTCATTGAGTCAAGACTCGCACAAGTAAATAGAATTGTTAATTTTATTCATCACTTGAGGGTACAAATATGTGGACTTCTTGTCCACTACAACAGCATTTGCCTTAAATAGGCCATCTAGCAAGTATCCCTTTCCAACATACATACCTCCCTTAGTAAGTACAAACTTATCAGATTCAAAAACAATTTTGAAGCCTTTCTTACTAAGTAAAGAACCAGAAATTAAATTCTTTCTTATGTCGGGTACATGCATCACATCGTTGAGAGTAAGCTCCTTTCCCGATGTGAACTTCAAGATCACCTTCCCAATGCCTTCAATCTTGGAAGTTGCAGAGCTTCCCATATAGAGAAAGTCTTCGTGTTCCATCTTCTTGTATTCTGCAAACAAGCTTTTATCGGCACAAATGTGACGAGTGGCTCCGGTGTCTACCCACCAATCCTTGACGTTTGACACCAAGTTGGATTCACATACAACGGCAGACAGACTTACATCCGAGACACCCGCAGATAGAGTATCTATTTCAGTCACGTTTGCTTGGGGAGGCTTCTTCTTTTTGCTTCGACAATCCTTTGCCTGATGACCGCTTTTGCCACAATTGTAGCAGTCCCCTTTGAACTTGAAGCGTTTGTTGCTGTCATTACTTGACTTCTTCTTTGAAGAGTCATCATGCTTCCTCTTGTTGTTCTTGGGTCGGGATTCTTCCACCATGTTAGCCTTCGCTTCCATGTTTCGTGCATTGGCCCTTTTTTCTGCACTACGATTGTCTTCTTCAATGCGAAGACGAACTAGCAAATCTTCCATTGACATCTCTTTGCGCTTGTGCTTGAGATAGTTTTTGAAGTCTCTCCATGAAGGAGGCAACTTCTCAATCATACATGCAACTTGGAAGGACTCACCCAATTGCATCCCTTCGGCTTCAAGGTTATACAATAGGACTTGCATCTCTTCGACCTGATTCATAACAGTTTTAGAATCATTCATTTTAAAATCCAAAAATTTTGCAACAAAGAACTTCTTTGTTCCAGCATCTTCGGTTTTATATTTCTTGTCGAGAGAATCCCAAAGTCCTTTTGCAGTTTTTATGGAGTAGTACACATTATACAATGTGTTGTCTAGTCCATTCAAGATGTAGTTTCGGCATAGTGTTCGGTCGAAACCTAACGGTTTATTTTATATCCGCAAGCGCACGGGCTATTGTAATATAGCGGGTGCAAGTACGAGTCGATCCCACAGAGACAGGGTTTACTTTGGTATAATTTTGTCTTTAGAAAATATAAAAAGGATTGGGGGGTAGATAAAATTTGTTTTTAGAAAAATAGAGAGCATAGACAGAAAATACTTTAATTGAATTCTTATAAAACGAAGCATTCTCGGGATTGGAAATCATACACATAATCTTATTCATCAAATTGTCATTGTCTTAGAAATAAAAGGTTTTCATAAAAAGCAAGGATGGTATGTTAAGCCTACACTATTTCGGGCTAGGACAATAGCGTTTGTATTCTTCACTAATTATGTTCTAACTGTTTGAGAAATCCGTTTATGTTTGATCCCGCCCTGTCACAAACGGGCATTCCGGCTTATCTCTAGCTGACCATAATTAGTAAGAATCCATTAAGGACGGAAGTTCAACATACTTTCCATTAAAGGAACATCCCTAGGCCATTGAACTACTCTCGTGATCAATGAACCTAGTTTCTTTATATGGTTCCGTCAATTGAGATTCTCCGCTAGGTACTTCTCTCAATTGACTGAATCATACAAATTGGATATCGCCAATAAGTAAGGCATTTAGAGAATAATATAAAGAAATTGTTTTAGATGAAGAAAGAAGACAAGACTAATCATTTTTTAGATGATGAATAAGCATGTTTTGAGTTTCCAACCCCAAGAATATGGGGGATTACTCACAAGCCATTTATAAAGTAAAAACAATTAAAATAAGAGATTGAGTAAGAGAGACTTATGATGAACAATTGCTGGAAATAATGCTTCTTTTATTGATCTTCTTCCAAAGTAACTTTTAAGAACAAAGTAATGACTTGATCTTCAAATCTTCTTAGAAATTGATATCACAAGTATTTTGTGTTTTCTATCTATCAACTATCAGTATTTCTCTCTAATAATTCGTACTTAAGACTGATCTCTAGGGTCCTATTTATAAAAAGGAGGGAACTCTTCAATCGGGTGCAACCAAAAGGTGCCTTTACATCAGCAGTCACGATTTGCACGGCCGTGTCAAGGAAGTTGCACGGCCGTGTGACCCTTGGCGCCAGATTTGAATTCAAGCCTTGACACCTCGCACGGCCGCTCCTACTTTAGCTGCACGGCCGCTCCGCTTGATGACACGGGCGCTCCCTCTTCAAGACACGGCCACTCCATATTTTAGGGCCAACAGTGGCATGAAAAATGCCAAGTGCACGGCCGCTCCATCTCTGCTGCACGGCCGCTCTGACTGGTTTTCAACTTGGAGTGCTTATTTGCTTGGTGTCCCTTCATCTTTTTGGACCAAAATGTCCATGTATCCTTTGTATATATAAAATGACCCTAAAACCTGTCTAAAAAGGCAAGAAATATACCAAAAGCGTAAAATCTAGAAAATAAGGAAAAGAAACTAAAAAGTATAAGAAATGAAATGAGAAATGATGTTTTATGCTATAAAAGTATATAAAAATGAGGATAAATGACTATATAATAGTCACTTATCAAACTCCCCCACACTTAAACCTTTGCTTGTCCCCAAGCAAACTTATAATGAAATATGGGGAGGGAGAAAAATATGATTTGATCCCTCAGAAATAAAGTAGCAAGCCCTTAAATGCCTTGTAGATAATGCCTTTTATCTATCTACTCATATTTTGAATACCTTTAAAAATTTATTTAGGAAGAAATATTTTAGGGACATTTAAAAGAGATAAGATGCAAGACAATAACCTAGTATAGCATATATAGAATTTTGATCAAGTAAAGCATGCTAGAAGGAAGAATTTTCTTGGTAGAAAAAGCCATCACTTTTTAGAGTGATTTTTTTTTTTTTAGAAAAGATGAATTTTATTTCTTTAAGATGTACAAGAAAAGGTATAGACATTTATTCACAATTTAGAAGTTCCGAAGATTTGCATTACATTCTTGAATCACAAGGGTGAAGAATGGGTGATGGTAGTGGAAAAATCTTGTCAAAAAAAAACAAATTTATCTTATTTTTGCACGTGTTATATTTTTGCAAAAGTCCTAAGTTATTTTTGATCCTTTCAAGTAGGAGACATTGTGGTCGCGAGCCCCATGTTCCTAATACTTAGATCAAAAATACTTTTGGATATTATTCCCGTTTTGGCAAGGAAGCATCGTCGCGGCGAACGCCGTGCCCCGAGTTACTTAGGAGATAATTTCTTTTTGCTTTTGGTGATCATTGTCACTCTTTTTATTAATAAGATAAAAGTGTTTTTTTTTTTTTTTTTCTTTGACTTGATTTGAAAATGGAAAGATGAAATTTATGAAAGGGTGTGATTCAAGGGATGCAAACAAAAAGGTGCTTCTAAAAAGGGAATAAAATATCTAATAAAGATAAAAAATGTACAAACTTAAAGGAATATATTCAAAAATTTAAATATATAACCAAGCATAAAAGAATTCCTTTCTAATCAAATGCATTTTTCTTGATGAGATTCTATATTGTGCTATACTAACTTATGAGGCTTTCAATTATTTCCTAAAAAGATCCCTTATACTTTTCCTTTTTATAAATTTCTAAGTGTATAGAAAATATGAGAGGAAAGATAAAGGCATTTATACTAAGGCAATTGGCAAGCATAATGATAATGATTTTTGATCATCATAGGGATTTTTTTTTTTTTTTTTTTTTTTTTTTTTTTTTTAATTACTATTATACAAGCATAAAAGAGAAAAAAAAAAAATGCAACTAAAAAAAAGAAAAATTATACTAGAAAGCGATTAAATCTATCCTAGAAAGCAAGTAAATTTTAAAAACTAGAAAGCGAAAAATAACTAAAAAAAAATAAAAGGATAGATTTACCCCCCCACACTTGAAATGAACATTGTCCTCAATGTTTCAAGGAACAATGCCAAATCCCGGGAGGGTAGAGGAAAAAACTTACTAAAATGGTGGTGGTGGTGGTGGAAAGTTGTCCCAATAGTTTGCCCCATAGTTGTAAATGTCGTCAATCCTTCCTTGAGCATATTGAATACGACCATCCATTTGGCCGAGTTGTTGAAGGATTTGAGCATTTTGCTCAAGCAATTGACCTTGTTGGGCAAACATTTGATCGAACCTTTGGTAAAAGTCGGGTGGCAATGGGGCTTGATTCTCTTCTTCTTCTTCTTCTTGATCTCCTCCTCCAATAGCATTTGGGAATATCCAAGTCTCGGGCTCTCTTATCCGGATGGTGGGGAGATTATTACTTGGGAGTACAATGTAGGGCGTTTTATCCGCTCCTACTAACCAATTATACTCATTATTCCCCCTCACCGAAATGAGTTGCATAGTTCGAAGAGTTGGAATATCCAGCTTTTGTTGACCCTCTCACTTCAACCCACTCATTTGGAATTTCAAAATTGAAGTGTTTGGCAAAAAGGGTAACTATACCCCCCATATGAATTTCTCCATTAAAGGTGGGAGAAACAATGTCACCAATCAACTCAAAGAAGAAATTACAAAGGTTCATCCTTCTTCGCTCCCAAACAAAACACCATAAAACAAACAACTCCTTTCTATTTACGGTTCCCTCTTTATCTTCCCTAGCAAAGAGGGTACAAGCGAACATCCTATGAATGAGGCGGATGGATGGGTGAATGATAGAAGAAGCTTTGGCACTTCGGGAAGTATAGGATGGAAGGCCGGTAATTTGATTCCAAAAAATAGTCTCATTGTATTCAATGGGCATGTCGGGAAAAGACTCCGTTTGGAAAGATAACCCCAAGATTCTACTAATCTCGGCCCGGTCAAATGAAGCTCTCTACCACCCAAGCGAAAATCCAAATGGAATTGATTAAAAACTCTCCTGTCACTCTACAATTTTCCTCCACAATTTTCACCTTTAAAGTACTCAAAAATTCTAAGGTAAGGACCTCATAGGTTTTCTCATGTCTTTGAAGGAAGACATCGGACCTCATTCCCATAAAAAGGGTAAGAGCGTCCCCATAAAGTCCTAATGCTCTCAAGGCAAGCCTATCGGGAAATTGGGTTGGCCTAATCCTTTTGAACTCAAGGCAACAAAACGTGCCGTCTCCCTCGGAGTTCTAAAATCAATCCCCAAAGTGTTGAGAGTAGGGTTCAAGTTAGAGGAAGAACCTTGCTCTTTTCGAGACTTCTTTGTTACTCTCTCTGCAGCCTTTCCTTTCCCTTTGGTAGCCATTTATCTCACAACCAGAAAATTTGAAAGACAAGAGAGGTGAAGGAGTTCTTACCCGAAGAAATCGCTGAATAAACCCAAAATCTTTGATGCCCAGCCAACGAAATGTCCAAGAGCTTCCTCCTTAACCTTAATCTTGAGCAATCCCTTCGAATTTTATGAAATGGGTGAAGGGTTTTGGTATTTTCGGAATTGGGGTTTTAGGAGGGTTTTGGACTGATTTTGATGGTGGAGAAATGGTTGAGTGATGGATTTGAGGATGATTGAGGGTTGTAATGTGGGTTAGAATGGTAGGAAGATGGGTATTTATGGTAGATGGGGCGGAGGTTTTGATGGAGAAGGATTGAAGAAGGAGTAAATGAGGGAGGAGGGGGAAAGGTGCGTCTTTTGACGAAACGACGCAACTCCCCAGACGCTTTGCACGGCCGTGTTAAAGAACTTGCACGGCCGTGTCCCTTTTACCGAGTCAACACATCCCAACTCGATATGAACCGCACGGCCGCTCCAAGAAGAGCCGCACGGCCGTGCGAACCGAACTTCACCACTTTTTAAATTTTTTTCCCTATAAAATAAAGTTAGCACAAACAAATATGATAAAACAAAATAAAATGAAAATAAAACAAAAATAATCCATCGGTTACCATCCCGATGATGCTTGTTTTAGGTCCTTAGCTTGACCCCTTCCCGGTAGTAGGAGATGCATGATACTTGGTTGGCCTTTTGTCATTGACAACTTGCCATTGCAATCCTTCCGGGGTAATGAAGTATCTTCTGCGGTAGACATTTCTTCCATCCCGACTTCTTGGGTAGAACAAGTGACCTATAGTCTTTGCACTTTCGAAAACTCGGCGACCTCCGTCTTTGTTCTTTTGACTTTTTCACTTTGCATTGTTAGTCTTAGGACATGCGAAATATCTAATATATCATTACAAATCAAAAGGTTCATTATTTATAGGATCATTTTTTATTTCTTCCTTTGATTTTGTTTCCTCACCCTTTAGATCTTCTTCACTAGGAATCCAATTTTCTTCGCTAGGGGTGTAGGTCTCTTCAATTGGGGTCCAATCTTCTTCACTAGGAGTATAGGCCTCTAAATAGGGATCTTCGAGCGGCCTATGCATACTAAATTCGACCCTTTCTTTCCCTATATTTAGGGAAAATGTGCCATTTTTCACATCTATGATTGCCCCCGCAGTGGCAAGAAATGGCCTTCCTAAAATGACGGGAATATAATGGTCTTCCGCCATATCCAAAATAACAAAGTCGACAGGGATGATTAAGTTCCCTACTCGACAAGGCAAATTTTCCATAATACCAACGGGGTATTGAACGGATCGGTCTGCCAATTGGAGAGTTATGGTTGTGGGTCTAAGTTCCCCTATACCAAGCTTCTCGCTAACCGATAATGGCATTATACTGACGCTTGCTCCTAAGTCAAGGACAGCGTTATCTATGTTTATTCTGCCAACACAACAAGGAATGGTGAATGTACATGGATCCTTTAATTTTGGAGGGTCTTTATTTTGCAAGACGGCGCTCACCTCCTCCGCTAACATAACATTCTTATTTTCTTTTAGCCTTTCTTTTTCTTCTATTAATTTTTTTAAAGGTTTAACGGCTAAAGGCATATCTTCATCCTTCCTAAAATAAGGAATGTTAACATTAATGGCATCCAGTTATCAAGGAATTCATCATAATCCTTGCCTTCCTCTTTAGGGGATTCCGTCCCCAAACTAGTCTCAATCATTGGAGGGATTGACCGTGATTATTTCTAGGGCATTCATTCTTCTTTTCTTGCTCATCCCTAGTTTCTACCACATTAACTTGCTCATTTGGCCTTTGAGGTTGACCGGGAAGACTCCCTTGTGGTCTATTCAATGGGGTAGCTGTTGAGCTTGTTGGGTTTCTAGCATCTTATTATGCGCCGCCAAGTTATCAAACCTAGCATTTAACAATTTAAAACATTCCCTAAATTCATTATTGATCTTTTCTTGGGAATTTTTATTTTCCACTACGAAATCCATTATAAGATCTAATTTAGATTTAGGGGGAAAGGTACTTGCATTGTTGTTGAAATTCTTAGGTGCAAACCCCGGTGGTTGTGTAGATGATTGCGGGTTAAGAACGTTGTTATTCTTATAGGAAAAATTGGGGTGATTCCTCCACTCGGGATTGTATGTATTAGAATACATCCCCCCTTTCTGCCCAAAAGAATTAACGAAGTTCACTTGATCGTTAGAAGTAACGTCAAGCAACTCGCGATTATCCGTACTATGTGAGTTAGACCCACATAGTTCGCATAACACATTTACACTAGCAATGGGATTGACATTAAGATTTTCAAACTTTTTCAAAAGCATGTCAACTTTAGAGGAGAGAAGAGTAAGCTGCATCAACATTATATTTACCGGGCGTACCTTGTTGTTGCTCCTCTCGTTTGACCATTGGTAATGGTTCAATGCAATGTTTTCAATGAGGTCATACGCCTCATCTACTCCTTTGTTCATCAAAGCTCCTCTGCAGCGGCATCAATGGTCTCTCTTGTTTTAAAATGAGACCGTTGTAGAAGGTGTGAACAATCAACCACTTTTCAAGCCCGTGGTGGGGGCACATTCGAGAAGTTCCTTGTACCGTTCCCATGCATCATACAAAGTTTCACTATACGTTTGACGAAGTTAGTGATCTTTGTTCGTATCTGAGCGAGTCTTGCTTGGCGGGAAAAATCGACCAAGGAAAGCTTCTTGAATCTGGTCCCATGTTGTCAATGAATTCAGGGGACCGAATTCAACCATTGTTTCGCCTTATCCTTGAGAGAAAATGGAAAAAGGCGCATCCGAATTGCTTCTACCGTAACACCTTGAATACGTGTAGTATCACAATATTCAAGAAATGTTTGGATGTGTAGATGGGGGTCTTCGAAGGCGTGCGGTGTATTGGTTATTCATAACCATATGCAATAGTTGCGGCTTTATTTCGAAGTTTGCCGCTCCGGCATTCGGCACAACTATAGGGGATCTAGTTCCCGGGTACTTGGGTTAACAAAGTCAGTAGGGTCCTAGCAGTGTTTGCGGTTCTCCGTCCATGTGTTTTTGTAGGGCTTCTCTAAATCTTCTTAATCTTTCGTGAAAGCTTCTTTCGGGTTCCGGATCAAAGTTGTCAACAAATGTCCGAGACCGTTTCATAAACTACAAGAAAAACACTTGAAGAGAAATTAAACGCAATGCAGTTATAGGATAGGAAAGCAAAATAGTAAAAACAAAAACTAAAAATTTGTAGTAAAGACAAAAATAAAAAGTAAACCTAGTTGTCCCCGGCAACGGCGCCAAAAACTTGTTCGGTCGAAACCTAACGGTTTATTTTATATCTCGCAAGCGCACGGGCTATTGTAATATAGCGGGTGCAAGTACGAGTCGATCCCACGAGAGACGGGGTTTACTTTGGTATAATTTTGTCTTTAGAAAATATAAAAAGGATTGGGGGTAGATAAAATTTGTTTTTAGAAAAATAGAGAGCATAGACGAGAAAATACTTTAATTGAATTCTTATAAACGAAGCATTCTCGGGATTGGAAATCATACACATAATCTTATTCATCAAATTGTCATTGTCTTAGAAATAAAAGGTTTTCATAAAAAAGCAAGGATGGTATGTTAAGCCTACACTATTTCGGGCTAGGACAATAGCGTTTGTATTCTTCACTAATTATGTTCTAACTGTTTGAGAAATCCGTTTATGTTTGATCCCGCCTGTCACAAACGGGCATTCCGGCTTATCTCTAGGCGACCATAATTAGTAAGAATCCATTAAGGACGGAAGTTCAACATACTTTCCATTAAAGGAACATCCCTAGGCCATTGAACTACTCTCGTGATCAATGAACCTAGTTTCTTTATATGGTTCCGTCAATTGAGATTCTCCGCTAGGTACTTCTCTCAATTGACTGAATCATACAAATTGGATATCGCCAATAAGTAAGGCATTTAGAGAATAATATAAAGAAATTGTTTTAGATGAAGAAAGAAGACAAGACTAATCATTTTTTAGATGATGAATAAGCATGTTTTGAGTTTCCAACCCCAAGAATATGGGGGATTACTCACAAGCCATTTATAAAGTAAAAACAATTAAAATAAGAGATTGAGTAAGAGAGACTTATGATGAACAATTGCTGGAAATAATGCTTCTTTTATTGATCTTCTTCCAAAGTAACTTTTAAGAACAAAGTAATGACTTGATCTTCAAATCTTCTTAGAAATTGATATCACAAGTATTTTGTGTTTTCTATCTATCAACTATCAGTATTTCTCTCTAATAATTCGTACTTAAGACTGATCTCTAGGGTCCTATTTATAAAAAGGAGGGAACTCTTCAATCGGGTGCAACCAAAAGGTGCCTTTACATCGGCGATCCACGATTTGCACGGCCGTGTCAAGGAAGTTGCACGGCCGTGTGACCCTGGGCGCCAGATTTGAATTCAAGCCTTGACACCTCGCACGGCCGCTCCTACTTTAGGCTGCACGGCCGCTCCGCTGATGACACGGGCGCTCCCTCTTCAAGACACGGCCACTCCATATTTTAGGGCCAAAAGTGGCTGAAAAATGCCAAGTGCACGGCCGCTCCATCTGGTTTGCACGGCCGCTCTGACTGGTTTTCAACTTGGAGTGCTTATTTGCTTGGTGTCCCTTCATCTTTTTGGACCAAAATGTCCATGTATCCTTTGTATATATAAAATGACCCTAAAACCTGTCTAAAAAGGCAAGAAATATACCAAAAGCGTAAAATCTAGAAAATAAGGAAAAGAAACTAAAAAGTATAAGAAATGAAATGAGAAATGATGTTTTATGCTATAAAAAGTATATAAAAATGAGGATAAATGACTATATAATAGTCACTTATCACATAGATAATCTTCATGTTTCCATGCATCAATAGCCATTTGTGTAGCCTTGTCTACTACACCTTCAGCCGCTACGGGACATTCTTCCCATAAGAACTTCACAAGTCCAAGCGTTGTGAGATAAAACAACATTTTCTGTTGCCAACGTTTGAAATCAGCCCCATTGAACTTCTCCGGTTTCTCGTACTGCGAGGCCGGTGGCATCATGAGTTGATTAGCACTTTACGTACTCCCTATTGCATTGGTATTTGTTGCAATAGTCTCACTACTAACGGAGTCATTTCCATTAGCCATTTTAATTACGAAAGCAGAAAATCCAAATAAGAAAAAGATGAAGTAGAGAAGATAAAATTAAAACAAATACCTGAAAATATTGTCTTAAGATTGTTGTATGGTATATGTTTAGATATCTTCAATACGAGAATCAGATGAAAGAGATTAAAGCGAGGTATGCCAAAGCAAATCTCCTTAAGACAATATTTCGCCTCCGTAATTGTGTAAACGGATCGATGGCGAATGTCTCCCGAGATACAACGCTTTTTACCAAGAGTTAGTGTGCACTTTAACTAACCTTGACGGGTGAACCAAAATAAGACTTGCTCTTAGTCTTCAAGCTTTACAGAAGGAATGATGAATGAATGTTTTGAAACGAACAAGAACACTTTAAATGAGGGAGAGAGAGAATTGAATTCTTGTGTTTGATTTGATAACAACCTTTTTGGATTACTTGATGACTGAATGAAGGAATAGGGGTCTCTATATATAGGGTAGAATCAAGCCATATCAGTTGTGATTTTTCCACAAAAGTCACACCCTTTCAAGCTGGCACCTATTCAGACTTTAATCTGAATGGACAGCATCTGCTCGGCCGAGCACCATTGGTGCCTCGCCCGAGCACAGGCAAGTTGCTCGGCCGAGCACTTTGGTGACTCGCCCGAGCAGAGGCCAACAGAGGATGATAGTTTCTGGTCTGTCATGCTCGGCCGAGGCTTATGCCTTGCTCGGCCGAGCAGTTCAAAGAATTTGAACAGTCGTGTCTTTTCAATTTTAGACCTTTGACTTTTCAATTCATACCCTAATATTTTCCCAATATTCCAACATCCCCAAGACTAGCTACAAATGTACGTGATCTTAAGTTGTTGTTGTTGTCGTTGTTGTGTGTTTTTGTTGTTGTTCAATCAAGTAAGAAGAGTGCTGTTAATGTAAAGAAAGCTAGATTTTGGGTATTACTCCTTCTATCCCGAATGACCAAAAAAATTTCAACCAGAAATTTCAAATTTACTATTGATAAAGAGTAAATTTGAAAAAAAAAATTGGTGATTCATTATAGGACAGAATAGATATTTACTATGTGTTTGCAAGCAATAAAGAAAGATAAAAGGCAAGATCAGACTTGCAGATTGATGACGCCAAACAAATTAGGGTCTGAACGGTTAAGGATAACTGGTGGCAGGATATATTTAGTTGGTTGCTGTACCTAGAAACACAACACAAATGAAGCACCGTTAAGGTCAAAGTTTGATGTTAATCCAACTCAGGCCCTCGGGTGTGAGAGTAAGAATACTGAGATTTAGAAGGCTTGGAATGCCTTGAATGTGTGTGAGTGTTTAGGTTTGAGAGTAATATGACTTATAGTGTATATTTGGAACTTACCTTGTTCAAGGGGACAAAGGTCTTCTATTTATAGGCAATGGGGAGATGTTGTTTGGTCTTTGACCGCATACACGTGTCCGCATCTGATTGGGTCTGTCAGGGAAGGAAGATTCACCGTCAGAGGGGATGTCGCTGATGTGGACAGGAGCCGTGTATCCGGCGCGGCGCATTAAATGCAATAGTAGGTGCTTGACTGAGCCGCATTAAATGCGATGGGAATGAGCCGACTACTTGCATGTCAGAGCCAGTAAGATAACTTGCTCACTAAGCCTTGATATTTAGCCGGGAGGCTGGTGAGATAACCGGGAGGCAGGTTTGAGTCCACAGTCAATATCTTGGGCGCGGTCAACTATGTTGACGCGGGCACGTATAGAGCGGTCACCATGTCCGCGGTCACGGGAGTCTGGGAGGAGATCACTGGAGAAGATCGCGGTCTTGACCTGATCGATCTAAGGAATGCCACCTCAAGCTGGGCCTTTGGATTAGACCGAGCTTGGGTCTGGTCTAGCTGGTCCAGACTCATCACAAGTTGAGATAGAAAATTCCATATTGTCTAGGAGAATAAAAATACTCTATTGGGCATTATGTCGGTTATGAGCATGTACGCTGGGTTTGAATTCGGTACGCATCTGTGGCTTAATCTTCATGGTTGAAACATAAACATCTAAGTTTCATGCTTCTACCAGCATGAAGCTAAATTCAGAGCAGAACCAAATCGAGGAGAAGATAATGAGTTCTTAAAATAAACTAATGAGTAATGGTTGAAACTTGAAACTCTACTCTTCTATGGTTTGATGCGAGCTTGGGCCTCATGCTTGTAGTAGCATGGCAATGAGCAAAGGTTTGGGACAGACTCGTCTTTTCAAACCCATTTTATTCTATTCTAAAACTGGCTATGGTTAAAACTGGATTTTGGTTTGATGCAGGAGGAGACGAGGAGGATGATGAGGCCCCAGACAGAAGAAGAGGCGGATGCCCCATGACACACCAAGCGAGCGCCTCAAGGATCGTCAATGGGAATGGAGTTGCTGAGTGTGAGACGGGCGCACCACTACAGACCAGGCGTGCGCCTCACACTGGTTCCAATTTGGTTGTGCCTACGGAGGACGAGGCGGCCACTTGACTACAATCCAGGCGTGCGCCTCAAGACTGGTATTGATGTACCAACGAAGCGGCCTTCCAGGCGGGCGCCGAGGCCATCTCCATGCGGGCGCCTGGCGTCGAATTGATTTCCTTATTTACGTTTTTTGTCGTTCCCATTTACTGAGTAGTATTAATCAAACTTGGGGTATTTTAGGTATTTGCTTTATTAGTTGTTGCTTAGGGTTTTAGAAGTATTTAAAACAACTTTGTTAATGGTTGACGGCAGTTTTTAATCAATTAAATTTCGAAAGTTTTTCTCTTTTCTGGTGGATTCCTGTTCATTGCGTTTGAGGATTCTTCGCTTGAAGAATTCTTGTGATTAGTGCGCTAATCACGAAATTTATCCGGCTTCCGTGCTGCGTCAGTTGGTATCAGAGCAGGCTTAACCTGTCTTTTCACCGCTAATTTGTTATGGGGGAACCAGTAACAAGGGAGGAGTTCGATCGATTAACCACAGTCGTGGCAGCGTTGTCAACCCAGATGGGGGCGTTCATGGCGGAGCAACGAGGTCCAAACGCTAGGGCTAATCGTAATTGTGGTGGCGAGAGAGACAGGGTTATTGAACAGGGCCGACGCCCTAGGAGGGGCAAAAATAATGATGAAGAGGATTCTAGTTCCGACCCCGATACGGAGATTTATAGTGATGATGAACCGAGGCAAGGTAATAATCGAAACTCTCACGATTATAGAATTAATGCTGAAATTCCTTTATTTTATGGAACTATGGGGATTGAGGATTTTCTAGATTGGCAAAGTAGTGTTGACCATTTCTTCGAGGTTATGGAGGTACCGTCGAATAAACAGGTAAAGATGGTGGCTATCCAATTGAAGAGCACTGCTGCAGTTTTGTGGGAAAAACTTGTTAGTCAGAGGCAACGACAAGGGAAGGGGCCAATCAAGACCTGGAGGCGTATGAAGCAATTGATATCGGGACGGTTTTTACCGGCAGATTATGAGCATACTTTGTATAGACTGTATCTCAATTGTGTGCAGGGCAAGAGAATAGTTGATGAATACACCACCGAGTTTCAGAGGTATACTGCGCGGGTTAGGATTGAGGAGATGGAGGATCAGCAGATTGCTCGTTATATCAATGGGTTGAAGGTTTCCATACAGGAAAAGATGGGTTTGCATCAGGCGTGGACTCTGACAGATGCTACCACTCTAGCGTTGAAGGCTGAGCTTATAGAGAAGACGAGCGCGAAGAACTTTGCTGTTCCTTTTCGCAGATTTCCACCGCAAGGTGCTCCTGAAGCAGTAGTTGATAGAGACCCAACGCCGCAGGCAAAGAGTACAACCAATGCTAGTAGCAGCGCGGTGAACAAGGCTCCGGCACCGAAAGCAGCAAATCCTTACGCCAAGCCAACAGGGGAGAAGTGCTATCATTGTCAGGGATATGGCCACAGATCGAATGTTTGCCCCCACCCGGAGGACTGCTGCAGTATTACGTGAGTACGAGGATGATGAGCCCGATCAGGACAATGAGTATGACGATGCTGAGTTTGCGGAAGAGGTGTCCGGTGAGAGGGTTGGGTGCATGCTCCAACAGATGTTACTTTCTTCCAAGGACGAGGGTCAACGGAAGAATCTGATGCGAGCACACTGTTCTGTGAAGAACAAGGTATGTAACATGATTATTGATAATGGGTGTACTGAAAATCTGGTTTCGCAGAAGTTGGTTTAATTTCTTGGTTTAACGACTGAACCCCATACTAATCCTTATAGTTTGGGATGGGTGAGTAAAGGTTTAGAACTCCGAGTAACCCAAACTTGTAGGGTCCCTATTTCCATTGGCAAACATTATAGAGAGGAGGTCGTTTGTGATGTCCTGAGTATGGATGTGTGTCATATACTGCTTGGTCGCCCTTGGCAGTTTGACCATGATATCACTTATCGGGGTATGGATAATGTATTACTGTTCACTTGGAATGATCGTAAAATTGCTATAGCTCCTGTATTACGTTTTGAGAAACAAGTGGAGAAGGAGAAGCCGGTCGTGATGCTCATATAGAATGAGAAGGAGCTAACCGCAACTATTAAAGAGTCCGAGTATTTTTGTCCGATAGTGGTTAAAGGGCTGTTGGGTTCTGTCAGTGTGGAGGTCGGAATGCCACGGGATATTGCAGAGCTCTTATCGGGTTTTTCGGAGTTGCTTGGTGATGAGTTGCCTAATGATCTCCCTCCTATGAGGGACATTCAGCATCAGATTAATTTGATTTCGAGAGCTAGCCTGCCAAACCTCCCACATTATCGCATGAGCCCTAAAGAGAACGAGATACTGAGAGAGCAGATTGAAGACTTGCTGCGGAAGGGTTTTATCAGGGAGAGCATGAGTCCGTGTGCAGTGCATGTCCTTCTTGTGCCGAAGAAAGGGAATCAGTGGCGTATGTGTGTTGATAGCAGGGCCATCAACAAGATCACCATCAAGTACAAATTTCCTATCCCTCGTCTGGAGGACATGCTTGATGAGTTATCCGGGTCTAAAGTGTTTACGAAGCTGGATTTGCGCAGTGGGTATCATCAGATTCGGATTAGGCCGGGGGATGAGTGGAAGACTGCTTTCAAAAGCAAGGATGGTCTTTACGAGTGGCTAGTCATGCCATTCGGGTTGTCGAATGCCCCTAGTACATTCATGAGGTTGATGAATCAGGTATTCCGACCTTTTATTGGCTCTTTTGTAGTAGTTTACTTTGATGATATCCTGATTTATAGTAGAGATAGAACTGCGCATTTGGAACACCTTAACCAAGTGTTGCAGGTGTTAAAAGATAATCAGTTGTATATCAATCTTAAGAAGTGTATATTCTGCACCAACAAGTTACTTTTCCTGGGGTTTGTTGTTGGTGAGGACGGTATTCATGTTGATGAGGAGAAGGTGAAGGCAATACGGGATTGGCCGGTTCCACAGTCAGTCACAGAAGTGCACAGCTTCCATGGCTTGGCTACATTTTACAGGAGGTTTGTGCGCGATTTCAGCACTATTACTGCACCTATTACCGAGTGTCTGAAGAAGGGGAAGTTTCAGTGGGGCGTGGAGCAAGACCATAGTTTTACCCTCATCAAGGAGAAGCTTTGCACTGCACCAGTTCTTGCCTTGCCGGATTTTGACAAAATCTTTCAGGTGGAGTGTGATGCTATTGGCGTGGGAATTGGGGCTGTACTCTCACAAGAAAAGCGTCCGGTGGCTTTCTTCAGTGAGAAGTTGAGTGAGGCTCATCAGAAATGGAGCACTTATGACCAGGAATTCTATGCAGTCTATCGAGCTTTACGACAGTGGGAGCATTATCTAGTTCAGAGGGAGTTTGTCCTGTTTTCTGATCATCTTGCCTTGAAGTTCCTGCACAGTCAGAAGGTGATAAACAAGATGCAAGCACACTGGGTTAGTTACTTGCAGAAGTTCCCGTTCATTATTCAACACAAGTCGGGAGTTCAGAACAAAGTCGCAGATGCATTGAGCAGGAGGGCTTCTTTGTTGATTACCTTATCGCAGGAGATTGTGGGGTTTGACTTACTGAAGGACTTGTATGAGGAGGATGCAGATTTTATGGAGATATGGTCGAAGTGTGTGGGCAAGCACCCTAGCGCAGATTTTCATGTCCAAGATGGTTTTCTGTTCAAGGGAGATCGGTTGTGCATTCCTATCTCTTCCCTGCGGGAGAAGCTGATTCGTGACTTGCATGGTGGAGTCCTTAGTGGACATCTGGGACGAGACAAGACTATCGCTAGTTTGGAGGAATGTTATTTCTGGCCTCATCTGAGGAAGGACGCGAGCTCGATTGTTCAGAGGTGTTATGTGTGCCAGGTTTCTAAAGGTCAGTCTCAAAATACTGGTCTTTATTTACCTCTACCAGTTTCTGAGGATATTTGGCTAGATTTGTCTATGGATTTTGCTTTGGGGTTACCTCAGACACAGCGGGGTGTGGATTCAGTATTTGTTGTGGTTGATCGGTTCTCCAAGATGTCCCATTTTATTGCTTGCAAGAAGACGGCGGATGCCTCCAACATTGCCAAGTTATTTTTCAGGGAGATAGTGCGACTACATGGGGTTCCTAAGTCTATTACTTCGGACAGGGACACCAAGTTTCTGAGCCACTTCTGGCTTACTTTGTGGCGCATGTTTGGCACTTCACTGAATAGGAGCTCTACATCACATCCACAGACGGACGGTCAGACGGAGGTCACTAACCGAACTTTGGGGAACATGATTAGGAGTGTTTGTGGGGACAAGCCGAAACAGTGGGATCTTGCGCAACCACAAGTGGAGTTTGCTTACAACAGTGCTATACACTCGGCGATAGGGAAATCACCTTTCTCCTTGGTGTACACATTTATCCCTAGGCACGTGGTGGATTTGGTGCCATTACCTATAGGTCGCGGGGTGAGTCAAGCTGCTGAGAACATGGCCAAGGAAGTGCAAGCTGTTAAGGAAGCGGTCAAGGCTAAGTTAGAGGCTACGGGGTTGAAGAACAAAGCGGCTGCTGACAAGAAGAAGCGCGTAAAAGTTTTTGCAGTTGGGGACGATGTCATGGTGTTCTTGCGGAAGGAGCATTTTCCCGTTGGTACGTACAAGAAGTTGCAGCCCCGTAAGTATGGACCTTTCAAGGTGACCCGAAAGATTAATGATAATGCATATGTGGTAGCTCTTCCCAATGACTTAAACATCTCCAACACGTTCAACGTTGCGGATATATATGAGTGTCACGCGGATGGGGTTCTTTATCCCGATGTGAACTCGGGGTCGAGTTCTTTGGAGGTGGAGGAGACTGATGCAGGAGGAGACGAGGAGGATGATGAGGCCCCAGACAGAAGATGAGGCGGACGCCCCATGACACACCAAGCGAGCGCCTTAAGGATCGTCAATGGGAATGGAGTTGATGAGTGTGAGGTGGGCGCACCACTACAGACCAGGCGTGTGCCTCACACTGGTTCCAATTTGGTTGTGCCTACGGAGGACGAGGCGGCCGCATGACTACAATCCAGGTGTGCGCCTCAAGACTGGTATTGATGTACCAATGAAGCGGCCTTCCAGGCGGGCGCCGAGGCCATCTCCATGCGGGCTCCTGGCGTTGAATTGATTTCCTTATTTACGTTTTTTGTCGTTCCCATTTACTGAGTAGTATTAATCAAACTTGGGATATTTTAGGTATTTGCTTTATTAGTTGTTGCTTAGGGTTTTAGAAGTATTTAAAACAACTTTGTTAATGGTTGACGGCAGTTTTTAATCAATTAAATTTCGAGAGTTTTTCTCTTTTCTGGTGGATTCCAGTTCATTGCGTTTGAGAATTCTTCGCTTGAAGAATTCTTGTGATTAGTGCGCTAATCACGAAATTTATCCGGCTTCCGTGCTGCGTCAGGGTTCGTGCGGTTGAATCGCACAAAAGTTGTACCGAGGTGTAGGGTGGGGATGTGATGAGGAGCAACCAAACAAGGATCGATCAAACGAGTAGGAAATGACAAGCCGAGCTAAATGACCAAAATGCAACTAATGAAGGGTAAAAATGAGAGGCGTCGGGATGCAAATGGACTGCCTCGAATCGCGCATTCCTGTAAAAACCCACTCCCTCGAGCTTTAGTTAAAACCTGACCGGTCCTATGACACTGTTAAAACCCGCCCCTCGAGCTTTACTTAAAACCTGACTGGTCCTAAGACATATTTACATACTGTAATCCTATATACTAAATCTTGCAAGAAAGATATGTCTACTTTGTCATGTTTTTTTTGAAAAAAGCCCTAAAAATATAATACAAGAATGAAAAAAGGAAAAAAAATAAAAGAAGAGAGAGAGTATAATTTAGTAGTCCTTCCATCTGTCTCATGAGACGACAATGTTATTTCACCTAATGGGCCTTGGCCTAGTGGTATCATGGTGGCTTTCCGAAGGGGAGGTCACCGGTTCGAGTCCCCCCAATGGGATTCTTTGGGCTTTAATTCCTACCTTGGTTTCAGGGTCCTTAGGAGCCCCCCGGGGCACATCCGTGCAGTTAAGGAAGCAGCATTGATGGGCTTGTATCCTCAGTGTGGGGAGTTCGAATCTTGACAGGAGTAGCTGGAGCAGCCAATTGGTGTTGTAAGAGTGATGCAAATGCCTCTTTGGCAGGAGCACCTGGAGCAGTCAATTGGTGATGTAAGAGTGATGTAAATGCCTTGTAGGAGGAATCCCTTGGGGCTCTGGAGTATAAGGGGTGCTGCCACCCTGGCTGCATAGGGCACATCCTGTGATTTACCTCCGCCAATATACTGAGGGGCCGGTACTTGGTGGTCCAGGATTAGTCCGGAGAAGCTGGGAACCTGGGTAACAAAAAAAAAAAAAGAAAGACGACAGTGTTATTTCTTTTCGTTACTACCAAAACAAGTGTTGTTTATGAAAATATGGGAAAAACATATTTTTTCTAACAATTAGAAAAACTTTTTTTTGTAAATAACTGAAACTTCGTGCATGGAGTCATTTCTGTAAATAAGTGAAAGTTCGTACGTGTTACGTTCATAACCAACAAACCTTTTGGATATCAAGCTCGAATGGTTCTGGATAACAATATTAGAGTATTCTGAATATTAATTAACAAACATATTTGAACAATGTTATAACCAACAAACCTTCTGTATATCAAGATCAAAAGATTCTGAATATCAATATTAAAGCGTTCTGGATATAAATTAACAAGCATGTTTGATTAAGGTCACAACCAATAAACCTTCTGAATATCAATAATAAATGTTTCTGAATATCATTATTAAAGTCATATGAATATGAATTAAAATGCACACAAGTCATGATAAACAAACCTTCTAGATATCCCGAATCTTTGAGATAGATATCCAAAATCTTTGAGATTGATATTCCGAACCTTTGAAACTGATATCTAGAAGGTTTATAAATAAGTAAAAGTTTGTGTGTGTTGGGTTCATGATAAAACAAACCTTCTGAATATCAAGAACCTTTAAGATTGATATACATAACCTTTGAGATTTTGAGATCGTATCCAGAACCTTTGTTTGCGAAGGAAAATATGAGGCCTACAAAAGTCAAGGGGCGTCGTCCCAAGATAAAGAATTTAAAAATCTCGAAATACATCATTTAAGCACTCAAAGGAATTTGAAGTGTTTATAAATGAAGTTTTAAAAATGGTCAATGGTGGTGTTTTGAGATGACCATATGGTGTTACAGGGGTACAGATCGTGTGTTGAATAGTGTTAGATGGTGTTGAGAAGTTTCAATTATTTACAAAAATGACACCAAAGATATTTTTTAAGAAGTTCAAGTTATTTACAAAAATGTCACTACACATTTAAAAATCAGTTTTTTTTTTCATAAGAGTTCCTAAATAAAGAAATAAATTCAATGTAACTTTATCATACAAGGTATAAATAAATATGAAAAACATTTCTCAATAAAATTTATAGGCCAATTGTGACAATGAGATTTGAGAGAAGAACTAGCTTGTAACTTTGAGAATCACGTGTTGTTGTGATTTTAAATACCATATATGTTAATATATACTATATAGTGGATATCCTGAATTGACAACTTTTTCAAATATAGTCATATATTGATTGATGATGTCAAACATGTTTGGATTAGTCCAAATTCAACAGCGGGTTGTATCCTGGGGATTGAATAGCCTGAAAAAGATGAACAAACAGGTAAACTTAGCCGGGGCTTCACCGGCGAAGGCCCTACGGCATGAGAGTAAGTATTTGTGTTTATAGAGAGAGAAATCAATTGACAAGAGTTTAGAGTCTAAAGATTTCATACCAAAATATGTGAATTATGGCTTGTATATACATGCATAACATTGTATAATCCATGTTGGATAGGAATGCATATAGATAAGATTTTACTCCAAGGAGGATTATAACTGTCCAGTCCTTGTTGTAGGAGAATTCTTGTGAGATGAGGTTATAATTCTAAGAGGATTATAACAGTTCACATTCCTTATTTGAGTAGGATTGAATAAACTACAATCTGCACGTACGCCGGTGATGCGTGCTCCTTGTCATATGTGGCCTTGTCGGCCTATGTTCATGCCGAGGGGGAGAGTAGTATGGGGAAGCCCATTTCTGCTTTGTTGATAGCCGAGGGGGATTCCTCGTCTTCAAGGGGAGCCTTGCTCGGCCTTGGAGGAATGCCTTCCCCGGCATAGATGACAGTGCTTCATCGGTCATAGGACCTTAGTTGGGCATTAGTCATTGTACGCTTGCTATGTCCAGGTCGACATAGGGGAATGACGAGGAGGCCATACGAGCAAAGGTAGGGTAGGCCCACTCCCTTTGTCGTAAATAATACGTGTATGTATTATATTTTGGGCCCAATGCATTGGGCCTTGCCCGGTCACGGATCCACGTTCGTACCTCGATTTATACCGTTTAGTAGCCCCGACTTCCTAACTCTGTATAAAAAAATACGAACAGGCTTATACGTGTCACGAGGTGCTTCATTATCCGACGGTTCAATAGTACAATGATGGGCGCGTCGCACGTGACTGACTTTCCCCTTGGAAACCCACTATTGCATTTAATGTGATGAGAAAGGACGGCATCTTTACCCGAGTTTCGACCCGTACCCATTTCCTAGTTGGGTATAAAAGCCAAAACCTAATTCAATTCCAATCTTTTATCACTGTTTGAGTTTGAGAGCGAAATAGCAAGGTTTGAAAAACCATTCGTGCTCTTGAATTCTTGACTCCATTGCCCAGATTCTTGCTTTTGTGCTTGATTTTGTCCGTTCATTCTAGGGGTGTAAGTGGTTCGGTTCAAACCGCGGTTTGAAACCGAATCAAACCAAACCAAGCGGTTTAGTTCGGTTTTCAAGCAATAGTGGTTTGGTTCGGTTCCGAAAAATTGTCAAGCCGTGTGGTTCGGTTTGATCTGCGATTTGGACCCCTAAACCACGGTTCGAGATCGCGAGACCGAACCACCAAACCGAACTGAAATTACCCGAGATTTTCGCGCGGGGCGCGAAAAGGAAGGTTGTCTTTCGCGGGGTGTTGGTGTCTGAGACCTCGCTTCTTGGGAAGGAATGAGGAGTCGCCACGCGGTTTTTGTATTTTGAGCCCAAACGTTGAGAAACGGCTTTAGTGAAAATGGTGTCGTTTTTATTGGTAGCAAAAACTTAGGAAAAGGCTTTGAAAATAGGGGATCATTTTTATTGGTAGCAAAAACGAGTAAAAAGCTAATTGGTACCAGAGATTGTTAGGTTCGGAGGTCATGTTACGTTTCGGGAAGAGTATTACGAGATCACCCGAAATGCCTCGTATGACGAGTCTTTCTACCTTTCTCGAAATCGTGTGTGTGTGTGTGTGTTTTGAAATGGAGGCTTGAATGACAAGCTTAATCTTGGTTTGAATGTCAAACGTTGATTAGGTGACCTGTTTGAAAAGGCGAGCGTTTGAATGACAAACGTCGGTTTTGAGATGGAAATGAGCGTTTGCGTGGCAAACGTCGATTTTGAGTTTGAAATGAGCGTTTGCGTGGCAAACGTCGATTTTGAGCTTTTTGAAAGAGAGTTCGAAGGACGAACTCTGGTTTTGAACCGGACATTACATTGTTAACGATTTTTACGGGAAAAACATATTAAATGTTTTTGAATGTCAAAAGTTTCCTTTTAAGTTTGAAGATGAGCGTTTGGATGCCAAACGTCATTTCACGATTTTTGAAAGAGAGTTCGAAGGACGAACTCCGGTTTTGAACCGGGCATTACATTGTTAACGATTTTACGGGAAAAACGTATTAAATGTTTTTGAATGTCAACGAATCGGGTTGCGACTCGGATTTTGAAGAGGTAAATACTATCACGATCCAAACGGGTCGGACATGTAAATGACAGTATTTAAATGCGGTATCGACGGAATCGAACGATCCGGAGTTGTAAATGACGATCGACGAGCCAAAACGGCTCGGAATTGTA
This sequence comes from Adenophora triphylla var. japonica, assembly GCA_022495995.1. NCBI lineage: Eukaryota > Viridiplantae > Streptophyta > Magnoliopsida > Asterales > Campanulaceae > Adenophora > Adenophora triphylla. Next base: position 14,441 of record JAFEMH010002238.1, on the reverse strand, counting down.
AATGACGATCGACGATCCAAAACGGCTCGGAATTGTAAATGATGATCGACGAGCCAAAACGGCTCGGAATTTTAAATGACAGAAAAGTAAATGACGATCGACGGATCGATCGATCCGGAATGGTAAATGACATAAATTTAAACGGAACGGGGTCGGAACGCCGTTTTAACCCGTGATTACTTCTATTACGGGAAGAGAAGAGGATCGAGGGGCTAAAACGTATCGGACCCCGTTAGACGGAGGCGTCTACATTTCAAAGATGTCGTCCGAAACGGTTGTAGCGACTGGCGCGTAAACCGAGGCGGAACGTGAGATTAGAGAGAGGGAGTTATACCTATGGCTAGGGTCGACTCCTTTGGCTCGGGAGGTGTATACGGGATATGGAAAGTGGTTTGGAACGGTGTTTTGGAGTGGTGAGGGGCGTATTTGATCGAAATACGGAAGTTTCACGCGAATCGAGACGAAACGGGAGCTCGGGAAGGGGTGAAACTCAGTTGGGCCGTGGCTATGGTGAAAATGGAGAGTAATTTTTGTTGTTTTTCTGGCTTTGACAGCCCTTCTATTTATAGGTGAATTTTCAGTATGAGTCCGGCCGGACTTATCATGAAATCCAGGGGGTTTTGTGGTATTTTGGAATTTTGAGGGACTTGCTGGCAATTTCTCAGAACCTGCAAATGAGTCCGGCCGGACTTGGTCTGCAATCCAGGGGTATTTTGGTCATTTGGCCTTGATTTCTGATTGAAAGGTGACTAGAGGGAGGTGGCATGCTTGCCACGTGTCCCATGACTCACCATTTGTGTGGGAGTTCATTCCCGGGTCCCGGTTTTGTTCGTTTTTAAAATAACAGTCCGGAAAATGTCCGAAATGCCCCCGGAAAGTGCATTTTTCAAGGAAAGCCATACTTTTACGTGCGATGACGTGTGTTGAGTATGCTTTGACGTTGGGATGCTCGGGGCAGTCCCGGGACGTCTCGTTGGCTTGGCAACGGGGAGTTAACGAGTTCGGTCAACCTGGAGCGGGCCAGTTAACGGATTTCGGTTAACTTTCTGACGAATTTTGACGATCCGGATTTGGGTACTTACAGTTAGCCCCTCAGCGACGTCTCCTCCGAAGGAGGTAGGGTCGTTGAAAAAAGATAAGGATCCAAATCGGGATGCCTTACTTTGGAAGAGACCTGGGCGGTCAGCTGGCTGGACCCTTAGCGAAAGGATTCCTACGTATCCCGAGCGGGAATCAAGCCGATCGTAGTTCGTAGGTGCAAGGAGCCGCACGTGGGGACCTTGACCTGAGCGAGACTGTTGGGAGGCGTCTAAACCTGAATGAGACCATTGCGAGGTACCCGGACCTGAATGGAGACTATTGTGAGGCGTCTGAACCTGGGATTTCTGAAACCTTCGAGGGCGTGTGGCGCCTCAAACCGGGGTTACTGATACTTACGAGGGCGTGTGGCGCCTCAAACCGGAGTTGGTGAAGCATACGAGGGCGTGTGGCGCCTCAAACCGGAGTTGCTGATACTTACGAGGGCGTGTGGCGCCTCAAACCGGAGTTGGTGAAGCATACGAGGGCGTGTGGCGCCTCAAACCGGAGTTGGTGAAACATACGAGGGCATGTGGCGCCTCAAATCGGGTTTGCTGATACGTACGAGGGCGTGTGGCACCTCAAACCGAAGTGAACGAGGATACGCTTATCCTGAGACGAAGGCATTCGTGCCTTGGATGTTGGTCTTATGATGATGGCCAGGTTTATCTGCCGGGGATAGGGGTGACAAATGATGGGAACGGTTGTGTTAAACTGGCGTTATTAACAACACGGAAGGATTGACGTTCTAACCACGGGGTTAGGAACGGGATGTGGTCTCGGGAGAGACTGACACATCGCTGGGGAAGAGTGTCCAGGGTTCTCGACGGCCGCTTAGGAACTGAAGGGGTTGATTGACGTTTCTTCCGTAGACGGATGGTCTTAGGATCCTGCTGGGGAGGAGTGTTCGGGCTTACGGCTGGCCGAAGAGGGATTGTTGTGCGGGCTTACCTTGATGGCCGCTGAGGTGGGACGATCGGGCTTACGACTGGCGGCCGGGGAGATGAACGTTGGTAAAAACCAATAGAAATTTTTTTTTGACGTCGGGAGACGGAATTGTGATTGGAATGTCCGGGGACATGATTGAGCGTTTGAATGTCAAACGTCAACTGGGGATTTAACGTCTGGAGACGGACGCGAGCGTTTGAATGTCAAACGTCGACTGGGAATTTAACGTCTGGAGACGGGCGTTAGTGAAAACTAACTGAGAATTTAACGTCTGGAGACGAGCGTTAGTGAAAACTAACTGAGAATTTAACGTCTGGAGACGAGCGTTAGTGAAAACTAACTGAGAATTTAACGTCTGGAGACGAGCGTTAGTGAAAACTAACTGGGAATTGATCCTCGGGGGATGGGGTGTTAGAAATGTCTAACTGGGGGAAATTTTACACTTTTGGGGGCCAAAAGGGGTAAAATTGGAACTGCCAAAAGTTGAGGAGCTGAATTGGAAGGAATCTTTTAAATTGCAGCAAGAGTCCGGCCGGACTTGGACTGAGTTTGACCAGATTCAAAATCAGCTCCAAGTCCGACGCAAACCCATTCCTTTTCCCCCATTAATTCCGACGAGAGAGGAGAGAAAGGAGAGAAAATTTTCACCCCAAATTGTGAGGTTTGCTCAAATTTGTGAAGGAAAATTGTTATGGAAGGTGATTGGGAACCAATGGCTCGTCATGGAAGGACCGATGACGAAAGAACGCGGTTGGTTCGGACCATTCGAACTACAACCTTTCCATTGAATCCGGCGGAGTTCTACCCGGGTAGGGAGAACCACAAATCCAAAGGAGGGATCGAGAGACAGGTAAACTTCCTTCAAATTCCATTAATTTTAAGAATGTGCATTCTTTAAATGTTAGAAATTTGACTAGGAATGAGTTAGGGATTTTGGTGCCCGAATTGGGGCTTTTGACTTTGCTATGAACCTTTGTCGAAATTGACTAGGATGTAGTTCAATTGACACCATGGGTAGATGACATAAAAATTTTGGTTGCAAAATTCCATGTCTAGATGTGTTTTCCGAATTTAAAGTATGTTTAAATCGGGACGGAGTAATTTTTCGAAATGTTCGAAAGGATTCGAAAGTTCCGGATTCGACGGATTTTTCGAAGGGTTTTGAAAGTTCCGGATTCGACGGAGTTTTCGAAATGTTTTGAAAGTTCCGGATTCGACGGAGTTTTCGAAATGCTTTGAAAGTTCCGGATTCGACGGAGTTTTCGAAATGCTTTGAAAGTTCCGGATTCGACGGAGTTTTCGAAATGCTTTGAAAGTTCCGGATTCGACGGAGTTTTCGAAGGGTTTTGAAAGTTCCGATTTCGACGGAGTTTTCGAAATGTTTTGAAATCTTGGACCGTTAATACTCCAACCGGGATGGAAATATTTTAGGAAAGAAATGAGAACTGCATCTGCATTGCATCATTTTGACATGCGTTCGTGCACTCTGTTGATGTCGCTTCTGTATTGACGTATTTCGCTGTGTTCACCTGCAGGGGCGAGGGACGGTTGATGTCCGCAACCAGAAGAGTCGGGGGGCCTTTGAGGCAGTGCGAGCGCTGTGGGAGATATTCCCGGACGAGGCTCGAGACGGAGAGAGGAGTCCACGGCAGCTTGTGCTTGACTCCGGCTTGGTTGGTTTCATCAGCGCGGTAGCCGCGGTGGCTACGACACAGAGGGCGAGGTCCATGTACGTAGCCCTTAGTGAGTACTGGTGGGATATGACCCACACTTTTCATTTCAGGTAGGGGGAGGCGACGGTGACTCCCACTGATTTTGCCGCTATCACTGGGCTGCCGACCTATGGCAACGCGCAGGTGTGGGTAGAGGGTTACACTCCCGGGCAGTTGTCGGAGCTGCTGGGTTTCGAGATTACCGATGCCAGGGGCTTAGGTATTCAGTACAGGCCGATGGAGGTGCATCTAAGCACGGGTATTGCTAATTATCTGGATGGGTCTCTGAGGATGACCGCGGAGCGCCTGGCTCGAGGGTTCTTTTGGTTCACGTTGTCAGCGACTTTATTCCCAACTTCTGACACGTCCTGTCACTTCCCTCTGCTCGGGTCACTGACAGACTTGGATGCCGTGAGGGGGTATGCATGGGAGGAGGCTGGACTGGCCGAGCTCTACCATTCCCTGGACAGATTCTTGCGGGGAGAGGAGAGTTCCTTGAGCTGCTTCTCACTGTCTTTGGACGTAAGTTCACGTCTTTTTCTCTTCCTTGTCTCGTTTTTTGTACTCGTATGTATCTGCTTTGTAGCAGACATAACTTTCCATTTGCTTGAAGTGTCCGGTGCTATGAGGTGTTCACTCGCAGGTAGGAGATTAAGGAGGCGTACCGGTCCTTATTCCCTGCCGTACTGTCCTGGCAGAAGAAGACGAAGAGGGCGGTGTCGTCGAGAGTGGGCACTCGATTGACGTACGAGGAGGTGTCTCAGGCCCTGAGCCGGGAGTTCTCCGAGCGGATCCAGCTGACCTGGTGGAGTCGGTTCCACATGGGCGTGGTTCAGGTTGCGAGTGAGGTTACGCGGCGGCGGAAGCTCCTGGTGGGACTTCATTGCGACGCTATGTATCTGGGGGAGAGGGTGACCCGTCAGCATGGCCCGGGGTCCCTTCCGATGGTGCCGGTGGATCCACCTCTGCACATGCAGCATCCTCTGTCGATGCCGATGGATGAGTTGGAGAGGTATAGACAGGGCGTGTTCTATACCGAGTACATCATAGCGGGGGCCGACTATGAGACTTTCTTGAGGATGAGGCTGAGGAGCCCACAGTGCAAAGACAGTGGAGGGCGAGGGCCCTGGATATCCCCGAGATCTCCCGCTCCCACGCGCTAGGCTGGCGTACGAGGGGCTGGATGGTTCGCGCAGGCGACTTGTGATCCCGATCCCGGAGGAGCCGAGATCTCGGTATAGGGTGGACCCCAACACTTCGGTGAGTGCTTTTGATTTTCTGCATTTGATAGTAGCATTCTGCAAATGTTGCATCTGTACTTTCGCTCGTCTTTGATGACTTTCCCGGTTCGCAGTGTCCGGCCGTACGTACAACGAGGCTATGAGACCGGTGGACGGCGGGCCATCTACACTAGGAGGCTCATGGAGTTCCCGAGATGCAGCCTCCTGAGGAGCGTGGATGTCCGTGAGCCGAGGCCGTCTAGGCCGAGAGGTTCGTCCGCTCCCACTACCGGGTGGAGCGGACTTTGCGCAGGATTTGGCCGTCGCGGCGGAACGGCCGGGGTTTGGAGCTCATCCTCCTTCGCACTCGGGGCACGAGAGGAGAGTCCTCGAGTTCACAGCGCAGAGGAGGCCTTTCGCGTATTCCCGCCCGGGAGGAATTCGGCGACTTCTTGTTTGCGACGGATCCGGCACTGCGGAGCAACAAGGCCGAGTGCTCTGGATAACGAGCAGACTCCTGAGTAGTCCTTCTTTATTTTATTTTTTAGACAAAATGTATGTATCGTCCGGAACGATTTGATTTGAACCGTATTTGAAAAAGGCGCCTTGGGGCGGAACCTCGTATTTCGCGCATCTATTTAGTGATTACCTTCTTTTTATTTTGGCAAATAAGCAAGTAGGTTGATCAAATAAATAAAATGAAATATGCATAAAAAATTGAACGGGTCAAAAATTATGCCTATATGCACTGATATTTAATTATTTGCACTGTTGCACGAGCCCGGGGCGGAAGGGATATTGACATTGGTTAAATGAAACCAGGGGCAGCACGCAGATTCATAAGGCATGAACAGGGCGTTGTTTGGAATTGCTTCCAATTTAGGAGCAGCTGGCTGCAGAGTTGACCAGGTCAACTGCAAGGGGAGTCCGGCCGGACTGAGGGTGAGTTTTCAGAGTCTTTTAAATTGCAGTTTCAGCTTTGCAATTTGTTAAGAACTGCGCATTCACCTCTGATCACATAGCTGAATTCTCTCAAATTCCTAAGGTTTCCTTCATTTTCCATGGCTCCCTTTCCTAAGCTATCGTCTCGGATGCAAGAGCGATATTTGGACAATTTCCAGTCGTGGGTACGGAACCACACGAGGCAAAACAAGGGGTTTTTCGAAGGCTGTTACGGGATGAAATCTGTTTGGGCTTTGAAGGAGCTTATGCCAGATTGGGATCTTTTGAGAGCCGCGTCTCGTTTCTGGGATGTACGGAGGAATGTGTACAACTTTTCGTACAACGAAATCACTCCTACGTTTGAAGATTTCCGGGCCATTCTGGGAGGACCTGAGACGGAACAGCTAGTTCTTCCGTATGCTGGTGGCATGGCCACTGTTGAGAAGCTAGTGTCTTTGCTTGGTATCTCGGTTGGAGAAGCATACGGGATGCTGATACTGAACACTGATTATGTCGTCATTTCGGGACTGCCCGATAGATTTGCCAGAGCTGAGGGGAGCGTCTTTGCGTGGGACGCATTTGCTCTGTGCGCGATCGCTACTCTGTTCACGTTCACGTCCCTGGGTGTGTGCCATCACAGTGTACTGGACCTTGTGCGGCAGTGCCGGAACGGAGGAGACATCGTGCCCTTGGTCTTGGGCGAGACGTTCCTGGGCATAGGTCGGATGTCGACCGGCAGCCGATACATGTGGGGAGGGAGTCCCGCTATGCTTACCATGTGGTTGAGAGAGAGGTTACAGATGATGCCCGAGGTGCCAATGTCTTGTGACGCTTGGTCCTTCTCTCGACGTCCTCTCGGTGATTTGGGGGCAATCAGCCGAGTTGGAGCTCTGGATGGCCGGACTGCGCACGCATCACCCGAGATGGTGGGTTCCTCACCGGAAGTTACAGACTTATCGGACCGCTCAGAGGGTCACTTGGTTGTCGAGTGCCGGGCCGTCCCAAACGGCTTTCTATATTCCATCGTTGGTGCCGCGACAAGACGGCCGGAGCAGGTGCCATTGACGGGTTTAGCTCATGCTGTTACCTTTGAGGTGGGATCTCTGCTGATGGAAGATCCTTCGACGCTATTGCTGCTCACACGGTTGTGGCAATACACGTCCTTTCCTGCCAGGGTTCTCTTTCACCGGAAAGGGGGCATTGTTCTGTCGACGCAGTATCTGGACTGGTATGAAGAGTGTATGGGGGAGACACAGATGTCTATTTTGTGGAGACGGAGTGAGCTGTTGGGTGCTGATCACCTGGACAGCTCGACTTTGAGGGGGACCGAAGTGGGGGCCAATCCTCAGAATCGTACTGGGAACGACATGGCTGACTATGAGGCCAATGCTGATCGGGAGGCCAATCAAAGCATGGTCATGATGGCTCGAAGCGAGGCAGCTCGAGACAGAGCTAGGGAGAGGGCTGCGTTGATAGCTACAGGTTTGACGGGGGCGTCGGGAAGGGTCCCTGAGCCAGGTAGAAGGACTACAGGAATATTCCCTGTGAAGGTGAAGAACACTCGCCGTGGAAAAGGGAAGGGGAAGAAGGATGAAGGACCAAGTACGGGAAACTAGGTTGACCTTGCTGTCCAGAGTATCCACCCACTGTCATTGCAGACACATTAACTGATTAATGTTTTATTGTAGTTTTGCTAGCGTGTAGCGAGTCAAGAGTTGACCGTGCTTGAACTCATCAAAGATTGTTTTAACCGTAATGAATTTGTAGGTTAAATGAAAAGAGTTTTTCGAAACACAAGCAATTGATGCTTATTGTATATTTTTTTTTGTTTTTTAGACCGAACCAATGATGGCTGCCTACGTTCCCCTTTTACAATTGGACTAAGGGGCTCAGGTCACCGTAGTTCGACACTTTAGGTGAATTTGAGAAAAACAAAGACAAAAGAAGTGCGACCCTGTTTTTACCTGGATCATTAGCAGGAATGTATCCATTTGGGTATTACTCTTTTGGCACTTTAATTTTACTGAGGGTGGTGTATGGGGAAGGAGAGTTGACTCGTGCTCTTCCTCAAACGAAGTATCTGCGGAGCTTGCTTCCGTTCACGGGGTTAACGAAAGGGTTTCCGTCCAAGTCTGCTAACTTCATGTCTCCTCCGGAGAAGATTCTTTTTTACCACGAACGGTCCTATCCGTGGTAGGTTCCCACTTTTCAAGGGGATTGGTCTGCGTAGGAGGCTTTTCCTTTAGCACCAAGTCGCTTTCTCTGATGTCTCGGATCTTGACTTTCTTGTCGAATGCTCGGGCCATTCTGCTTTGGTAGGCTCGAGTGTGTTCCATGGCTTTCAATCTGCGCTCGTCGAGTAGAGCAAGTTCGTCGTGACGGCTCTGTAGCCATTCGACTTCATTGATCCCGTTTTCCAAGAGGACTCTGAGGATGGAATTTCCAATTCCACAGTAACATTGCTTCCATTCCGTAGGTAAGTGCGAACGGAGTCTCCCCGTGGCGGTTTTGACCGATGTTCGGTATCCCCGCAGGGCTAAATGTAGCTTTTCGGGCCGCCCCGACCTCTCGGTGGTCATCTTCCCGATTATCATGGCGAGAGTCTTGTTGGCCGCCTCTACCGCACCATTGCTTTGTGGTCCGTAAGGAGAAGATTTGTGACGTGTGACTCAAATTCGGTCGAAGTTGGTCACAATCTCCTTCGAAGTGGGTTCCCATTGTCGGATATGATCTCGTTGGGCACTCCGTATCGGCACATGATGTTCTCTCGGATGAACTCGGCCACCTTCTTAGAATTCTCGCACCTTGTACGATCCGGCTTCTACCCATTTGGTGAAGTAGTCGATCGCGACTAAAATGAACTCGTGACCATTTCTCCCCGGTGGAGTGATCTTGCCGATGACGTCGATTCCCCCATGTGGCGAAAGGCCATGGTGTAGTCATGCAATAGAGTTCGTGAGGAGGGATGTGATTGAGGTTAGAGAACCGTTGACATTTGTCGCAGCCTGACGAACTAGATGTAGTCCTGCTTTCCATTGATATCCAAGAGTATCCCATACGGAGGATGATCTGTGTCAATGCTCGGGCGTTCATGTGCGGACCGCAGGTTCCGTTGTGAACTTCGTTCATTAGCTCGCTGGCTTTTGCTTTATTTACACACCGAAGGAGTGGCCCTTGGTGGCACTTCTTGTACAACATACCCCCCCAGAATGATGAAATGGGATGCCAGGCGTTTTAATGCCATCATGTTTTTGGCTTTGATCCCTTCTTTGTATTTTCCATCTTCATTTGTGAAGGAAGCTTCTCCATTTTGGAGGTACTGGTAAATTTGATTGTACCAGGGTTCGTCGATCGTTTCTTTTTTTATTTCGATCTCACAGCAATAGGCGGTTGTTTCCCGTCTGCCTATTCTGAGGGGTTTTACTGCTTTTCCATCGGGAATTTCGACAAGAGAGGCGAGGGTTCCCAGGGCGTCTGAGAATTTAACGTCTGGAAACGAGCGTTAGTGAAAACTAACTGGGAATTGATCCTCGGGGGATGGGGTGTTAGAAATGTCTGATTGGGGGGAAATTTTACACTTTTGGGGGCCAAAAGGGGTAAAATTGGAACTGCCAAAAGTTGAGGAGCTGAATTGGAAGGAATCTTTTAAATTGCAGCAAGAGTCCGGATGGACTTGGACTGAGTTTGACCAGATTCAAAATCAGCTCCAAGTCCAACGCAAACCCATTCCTTTTCCCCCATTAATTCCGACGAGAGAGGAGAGAAAATTTTCACCCCAAATTGTGAGGTTTACTCAAATTTGTGAAGGAAAATTGTTATGGAAGGTGATTGGGAACCAATGGCTCGTCATGGAAGGACCGATGACGAAAGAACGCGGTTGGTTCGGACCATTCGAACTACAACCTTTCCATTGAATCTGGCGGAGTTCTACCCGGGTAGGGAGAACCACAAATCCAAATGAGGGATCGAGAGACAGGTAAACTTCCTTCAAATTCCATTAATTTTAAGAATGTGCATTCTTTAAATGTTAGAAATTTGACTAGGAATGAGTTAGGAATTTTGGTGCCCGAATTGGGGCTTTTGACTTTGCTATGAACCTTTGTCGAAATTGACTAGGATGTAGTTCAATTGACACCATGGGTAGATGACATAAAAATTTTGGTTGCAAAATTCCATGTCTAGATGTGTTTTCCGAATTTAAAGTATGTTTAAATCGGGACGGAGTAATTTTTCGGAATGATCGAAAGGATTCGAAAGTTCCGGATTCGACGGATTTTTCGAAGGGTTTTGAAAGTTCCGGATTCGATGGAGTTTTCGAAATGTTTTGAAAGTTTCGGATTCGACGGAGTTTTCGAAATGCTTTGAAAGTTCCGGATTCGACGGAGTTTTTGAAATGCGTTGAAAGTTCCAGATTCGACGGAGTTTTCGAAGGGTGAAAGTTCCGGATTCGACGGAGTTTTCGAAATGTTTTGAAATCTTGGACCGTTAATACTCCAACCGGGATGGAAATATTTTAGGAAAGAAATGAGAACTGCATCTGCATTGCATCATTTTGACATGCGTTCGTGCACTCTGTTGATGTCGCTTCTGTATTGACGTATTTCGCTGTGTTCACCTGCAGGGGCGAGGGACGGTTGATGTCCGCAACCAGAAGAGTCGGGGGGCCTTTGAGGCAGTGCGAGCGTTGTGGGATACATTCCCGGACGAGGCTCGAGACGGAGAGAGGAGTCCACGGCAGCTTGTGCTTGACTCCGGCTTGGCTGGTTTCATCAGCGCGGTAGCCGCGGTGGCTACGACACAGAGGGCGAGGTCCATGTACGTAGCCCTGAGTGAGTACTGGTGGGATACGACCCACACTTTTCATTTCAGGTGGGGGGAGGCGACGGTGACTCCCACTGATTTTGCCGCTATCACTGGGTTGCCGACCTATGGCAACGCGCTGGTGTGGGTAGATGGTTACACTCCCGGGCAGTTGTCGGAGCTGCTGGGTTTCGAGATTACCGATGCCAGGGGCTTAGGTATTCGGTACAGGCCGATGGAGGTGCATCTGAGCACGGGTATTGCTGATTATCTGGATGGGTCTCTGAGGATGACCGCGGAGCGCCTGGCTCGAGGGTTCATTTGGTTCGCGTTGTCAGCGACTTTGTTCCCGACTTCTGACACGTCCTGTCACTTCCCTCTGCTCGGGTCGCTGACAGACTTGGATGCCGTGAGGGGGTATGCATGGGGGGAGGCTGGACTGGCCGAGCTCTACCATTCCCTGGACAGATTCTCGCGGGGAGAGGAGAGTTCCTTGAGCTGCTTCTCACTGGCTTTGGACGTAAGTTCACGTCTTTTTCTCTTCCTTGTCTCGTTTTTTGTACTCGTATGTATCTGCTTTGTAGCTGACATAACTTTCCATTTGCTTGGCAGGTCTGGTGCTATGAGGTGTTCAGCCCGCAGCGGTGGGAGATTAAGGAGGCGTACCGGTCCTTGTTCCCTGTCGTGCTGTCCTGGCAGAAGAAGGCGAAGAGGGCGGTGTCGTCGAGAGTGGGCACTCGATTGACGTACGAGGAGGTGTCTCAGGCCCTGAGCCGGGAGTTCTCCGAGCGGATCCAGCTGACCTGGTGGAGTCGGTTCCACATGGGCGTGGTTCAGGTTGCGAGTGAGGTTACGCGGCGGCGGAAGCTCCTGGTGGGACTTCATTGCGACGCTATGTATCTGGGGGAGAGGGTGACCCGTCAGCATGGCCCGGGGTCCCTTCCGATGGTGCCGGTGGATCCACCTCTGCACATGCAGCATCCTCTGTCGATGCCGATGGATGAGTTGGAGAGGTATAGACAGGGCGTGTTCTATACCGAGTACATCATAGCGGGGCCGACTATGCGAGACTTTCTTGAGGATGAGGCCGAGGAGCCCACAGTGCAAAGACAGGGAGGGCGAGGGCCCTGGATATCCCCGAGATCTCCCGCTCCCATGCGCTAGGCTGGCGTACGAGGGGCTGGATGGTTCGCGCAGGCGACTTGTGATCCCGATCCCGGAGGAGCCGAGATCTCGATATAGGGTGGACCCCAACACTTCGGTGAGTGCTTTTGATTTTCTGCATTTGATAGTAGCATTCTGCAAATGTTGCATCTGTACTTTCTGCTCGTCTTTTGATGACTTTCCTGGTTCGCAGGTGTCTGCCCGTACGTACAACGAGGCTATGAGACTGGTGGACGGGTAGGCCATCTACACTAGGAGGCTCATGGAGTTCCTGAGATGCAGTTCCCGGAGGAGCGTGGATGTCCGTGAGCCGAGGCCGTCTAGGCCGAGAGGTTCGTCTGCTCCCACGGCTGGTGGAGCGGACTTTGCGCAGGGATTTGGCCAGTTCGCAGGCGGAACGGCTGGGTTTGGAGCTCATCCTCCTTCGCACTCGGGGCACGAGAGGGGAGAGTCCTCGAGTTCACAGGCGCAGAGGAGGCCTTTCGCGTATTCCCGCCTGGAGGAATTCGGCGACTTCTTGTTTGCGACGGATCCGGCAGCTGCGGAGCAGTGCGTCGAGTGCTCGTATAACGAGCAGGACTCGGAGTAGTCCTTCTTTATTTTATTTTTTTTAGACAAAATGTATGTATCATCTGGAACGATTTGATTTGAACTGTATTTGAAAAAAGGCGCCCTTGGGGCGGAACCTGTATTTCGCGCATCTATTTAGTGATTACCTTCCTTTTATTTTGGCAAATAAGCAAGTAGGTTGACCAAAAAATAAATAAAATGAAATATGCATAAAAAATTGAACGGGTCAAAAATTATGCCTATATGCACTGATATTTAATTATTTGCACTGTTGCACGAGCCCGGGACGGAAGGGATATTGACATTGGTTAAATGAAACCAGGGGCAGCACGCAGATTCATAAGGCATGAACAGGGCGTTGTTTGGAATTGCTTCTAATTTAGGAGCAGCTGGCTGCAGAGTTGACCAGGTCAACTGCAAGGGGAATCCGGCCGGACTGAGGGTGAGTTTTCAGAGTCTTTTAAATTGCAGTTTCAGCTTTGCAATTTGTTAAGAACTGCGCATTCACCTCTGATCAGTTAGCTGAATTCTCTCAAATTCCTAAGGTTTCCTTCATTTTCCATGGCTCCCTTTCCTAAGCTATCGTCTCGAATGCAAGAGCGATATTTGGACAATTTCCAGTCGTGGGTACGGAACCACACGAGGCAAAACAAGGGGTTTTTCGAAGGCTATTACGGGATGAAATCTGTTTGGGCTTTGAAGGAGCTTATGCCAGATTGGGATCTTTTGAGAGCCGCGTCTCGTTTCTGGGATGTACGGAGGAATGTGTACAACTTTTCGTACAACAAAATCACTCCTACGTTTGAAGATTTTCGGGCCATTCTGGGAGGACCTGAGACGGAACAGCTAGTTCTTCCGTATGCTGGTGGCATGGTCACTGTTGAGAAGCTAGTGTCTTTGCTTGGTATCTCGGCTGGAGAAGCATACGAGATGCTGATATTGAATACTGATTATGTCGACATTTCGGGACTTCCCGATAGATTTGTCGGAGCTGAGGGGAGCGTCTTTGCGTGGGACGCATTTGCTCTGTGCGCGATAGCTACTCTGCTCACGTTCACGTCCCTGGGTGTGTGCCATCACAGTGTACTGGACCTTGTGCGGCAGTGCCGAAATGGAGGAGACATCGTGCCCTTAGTCTTGGGCGAGACGTTCCTGGGCATAGGTCGGATGTCGACCGGCAGCCGATACATGTGGGGAGGGAGTCCCGCTATGCTTACCATGTGGTTGAGAGAGAGGTTACAGATGATGCCCGAGGTGCCAATGTCTTGTGACGCTTGGTCCTTCTCTCGACGTCCTCTGGTGATTGGGGGCAATCAGGCTGAGTTGGAGCTCTAGATGGCCAGACTCTGCACGCATCACCTGAGATGGTGGGTTCCTCACTGGAAGTTACAGACTTATCGGACCGCTCAGGAGGGTCACTTGGTTGTCAGAGTGTCGGGGCTGTCCCAAACGGCTTTCTATATTCCATCGTTGGTGTTGCGCGATGCAAATTTGGAGCTTGAGTGCCATTGACGGGGTTTAGCTCATGCTTTGTTACCTTTGAGGTGGGATCTCTTCTGTTGATGGAAGATCCTTCGACGCTATTCTTGCTCACACGGTTGTGGCAATACACGTCCTTTCCCGCTGTGGTTCTCTTTCACCTAAAGGGGGCATTGTTCTCCGTCGACGCAAAGATCTCGGACCGGTATGAAGAGTGTATGGGGGAGACACAGATGTCTATTTTTGTGGAGACGGGAGTGAGCCGTTGGGTGCCGATCACCCGGACGGCTCGACTTTGAGGGGGACCGAAGCGAGGGCCAATCCTCGAATCGCATCGGGAACGACATGGCCGACTATGAGGCCAATGCCGATCGGGGAGGCCAATCAAAGCATGGTCATGATGGCTCGAAGCGAGGCGGCTCGAGACGAGCTAGGGAGAGAGGCTGCGTTGATAGCTACAAGTGAGTTGGCGGGGGCGTTTCAGGGGAAGGGTCCCCGAGCCAGGTAGAAGGACTACGTGTGAATATTC
>JAFEMH010002237.1:315000-363134 GCA_022495995.1 Adenophora triphylla var. japonica | reverse complement strand
CTCTCCCTCGTAATTTTAAGAAAAAAGCTGGCTGGGAAGAAGAAGGGCGTTGGCCCCTCATTAAAACTGTCTGGAAATCAGACCCCTCCGCGAGATAGGTTTTGTAAGGGTCAAAATGACCCTTTTGCCCTTTAAAAATCCAGAACTCTGCAATTTGATCCTAGACTTAACAGAGTTAACCCAAGTTAACCAAAGTCAACCCCCTTTCAAGAAAATCATTCAACGGCAGTCAAACGTAAGACCGATCTCCCCGAGAAAGATAACGGGATCCCGTATCTTTCATCAAAATCATTCAACGGCAGTCAGACGTAAGACCGATTTCCTCGAGAAAGATAACGAGATCACGTATCTTTCATCAAAATCATCAAACGGCAGTCAGACGTAAGACCGATTTCCCCGAGAAAGATAACGGAATCCCGTATCTTTCATCAAAACCATCAACGGCAGTCAAACGTAAGACCGATCTCCCCGAGAAAGATAACGGGATCCCGTATCTTTCATCAAAATTATTCCACGGCAGTCAAACGTAAGACCGATCTCCCCGAGAAAGATAACGGGATCCCATATCTTTCATCAAAATCATTCCACGGCAGTCAAACGTAAGTCCGATTTCCCCGAGAAAGATGACGGAATCCCGTCTCTTTCATCAAAATCATTCCCCGGCAGTAAAACGTAAGTCCGATCTTCCCGAGAAAGATAATGAGATCCCGTATCTTTCATCAAAATCATTCCCCGGCAGTAAAACGTAAGTCCGATTTCCCCGAGAAAGATAACGGAATCCCGTCTCTTTCATCAAAATCATCAACGGCAGTCAAACGTAAGTCCGATCTCTCCGAGAAAGTTAACGGAATCCCGTTTCTTTCGTCAAAATCTTTCGACGGCAGTCAAACGTAAGACCGATCTCCCCGAGAAAGATAACGGGATCCCGTATCTTTCATCAAAATCATTCCCCGCAGTAAAACGTAAGACCGATTTCTCCGAGCGAAATACGTGCGATTTTTCCCAATGAGGCTAACAAAATCCCCAGCAAAGTTAACGGAATCCCAAAAGCCAACGGAATCTCGAGTAAATCTCGAACTACGAAAGGGCTTGATTCTCACTTGGGATACGTAGGTAGCCTATCATTAGGTCCAGCCCCTCGACCAAAACGGTCACCCTCTCCTTCGGCAGCAGACGAAGTCCACCGAAAGGCCATTTCAAATTAAGGTTCGAGGCACCTAAAAGGCCATCATCAAGGTCCAAGGCACCTAAAACGCCATCATCATCAAGGTCCGAGGCACCTAAAAAGCCATCATCATCCAGGTCCGAGGCACCTAAAACGCCATCATCATCAAGGTTCGAGGCACCTAAAACGCCATCTTCAAGGTTCGAGGCACCTAAAACGCCATCTTCAAGGTTCGAGGCACCTAAAACGCCATCATCAAGGTTCGAGACACCTAAAACGCCATCTTCAAGGTTCGAGGCACCTAAAACGCCATCATCAAGGTTCAAGGCACCTAAAACGCCATCATCTCCAGGTTGACGCCTCAAAATAGTCATTCCAGGGTCAAAGACCCGAACTACGACTGGCTTGATTCCTCTTAAGGATACATAGGTAGCCTATCATTAGGTTCAGCCATCCGACCGAAAATGGTCATTCCTATCCCGGCGGGCGGATAGCCATCGAGGCAGAAAATGGTCATTCCGTCCCAGCAGAGCGGATAGCCGTCAGACCAAAATGGTCATTCCTATCCCCAGCAGAGCGGATATACAATTTCAGCCATCAGACCGAAAATGGTCATCTCTTATCCCCAGCAGAGCGGATATCCATCAGACCAAAATGGTCATCTCTTATCCCCAGCAGAGCGGATATACAATTTCAGCCATCCGACCGAAAATGGTCATTCCTATCCCCAGCAGAGCGGATAGCCATCAGACCGAAAATGGTCATTCTATCCCCAGCAGAGCGGATATACAATTTCAGCCATCCGACCGAAAATGGTCATCTCTTATCCCCAGCAGAGCGGATAGCCATCAGACCAAAATGGTCATCTCTTATCCCCAGCAGAGTTTCTCTCTAGCAACCGACTGCAGAACTCGCTCATCAGGTTCGAGGCACCTAAAACGCCATCATCTCCAGGGTCAAAGACCCGAACTACGGCCGGCTTGATTCCTCTTAAGGATACGTAGGTAGCCTATTAAATAGGTTCAGCCACTCGATCACTTGATCATCCTGCCAAATATGGAGCCTTACTCTTATCGACGACCCCGCTTCCTTCGAAAGCGCCGTCGCCGAGGGGCTACTGTAAGTGCTCCAATTTGAGCTTGTTTGTATTTTCGTTAGAAAATTAACGAAAGTTATAACATTCCTAACAATTCCTAACATTCCTAACATTTCTAACCAAGTAAGGGTAGATTAGGGATTGCCAAAAAAAGATAAACCAAGGAAAAGAATCAAAAAAGCAAAAGAAATGGTCAAAAACCAAAAATAGAAATGGCTGGAACAAAAACTGGCTGCCTAATTTGAATTTTCAAAATAATATTCCTTGTGTCCAAAGCCTGAAGCTGTAATTAATGAACAGTGCACGCTGAAATACATATCCGCGCGGATGAGTTTGTCAATTTCAGAGGGCTATAAATTGAGGCCTTCAGTCTCAGAAATGGAAGAGAAGAACACATTTCCTCAACTGCACTTTGGCGAAAATAGAGAGAAAACAGTGAGAATTCCATAGAATTGTCACCTTTTTCTCAACTATTCAACCAAAATCACACTCACTCAAACACTCTCATATTCAAGCCTCAAACACTCTTACTTTCAAGCCAAAAACTCCAAAACACAAAGAAGATAGGTATAACCTCCCTCTTCTTACCCTAAATCTCTCATCCATGCATGCATTTTCAAGCTACAAAATGTAGTTCATTCATCTTCTTGTCTTAGATCCAAGAAGATCACCATGGAAGTTCATCTCCATGGATGATCTTCTATAAGGATCAACATTATTTTCAAAGTATTCTTACTTACTTGCAAAGAAAACACATTTTCAAAACCCTAGAACTCACTTTCATACATCAAATCTCATTTTCAAAGGATAAAATTCCCCTTCCCAAGCAAATGAAGTGCTTAGTCCTAATGTACCCCAAGGATGGTTTGATATAGTTGATTCACAACTAAAATGTCAAGTGATCACTAATCAAAACCTAGGGAAATGGGGACAAGCATGGATGCCAAACCCCCTTTAAAATCGTATTTTTCTTTCTTGAGAAGTTGCTGTCCAGTAGCAATTTTCTAAGACCCCAGTCCATGGTCTAATTTTTTGGACACAGATAAACTTGGAATTTGGTGTTTACTACAAAACACTTTTTGTAGCCAACATCCAGAGCTTTCCAGACATAGTTTTACTTTATTTTTTGCGTGAGTAAAACTCCATTTTCCAAATTTTCTTTTGAAGGTCAGATCACCTGTCTCTGGGAGTCCAGATCTCATATCTGAGATTTCCAGAAGGTTTTGAGTCCTCAAATCTTCTCCAAAATGAAAAATTCTTTCACAGAAATCTTATTTGAGGTGTCTGGAACAACTTTCATTCTCTGAGTTTTCTCATATTATGAAGTTTTGAAGCCCTTAAATCTATTTCAAAATCAAGTGTCCACTGCCTTTTTCATTCTGGCAGAAGTGTTCTTCAACTTCCAAAAATCTTTTGAGTACCAAAACTCAACCCAAAAATCACACCAAAAATCATGGGATCTGTCCAAATTCTAATAAAGAATTCTCAATTTTTACTTTTCTGATTTTCAACTTATTTTGGCCAACACACACACACACACACACACACACACATAAATGATTTTTAGCTTGGAAGACTCGTTTTACGAGGCATTCTGGGTGCACACTAACGTCCTTCCCGGCATGTAACGTGACCTCCGAACCCAAATCTCTAATCTCGGGCATTTTTAAAATTTTTGGCCCTTAAAACAAAAACGGCGTGGCGACTCCGTCTTTTTCCGGTTTTATTTGATTTTCAAAGAAACGCAAAATCCAATTTTTCCGCGAAATTGGAATTTCAACATCGTCACACCTATAATCACCTCAAAGTTTGTTTGTCAACCTTGTTGATAAACAAACATCAAGATCCAAGTCAAAGGACTGAGGCGAAGCTCTGCCCGTGTCAAGATTCGATTCTAAACTTGAGTCGAAGCTCTGCCCAAATCACCTTACGCAAGGTAACCCCTAAATCCCTTTCTAATTGATTGTTAGAGTGGTATAAATCCATTGAATCTAGGGTTGGCCTAGAGCCTCTCCAAATCATGGGGATGGTCTCAAAGCAATCGATCATACATTCTGTTTAACCCCGTTAAATGGATCTTTATTTGTTTTTTTATTTGAATTCTTCTTCTCTTTTGAAAACCTCTCTTTTCTTTAGCAAGACCGATCTCCGGATTGGGTGGAATGGGTGCTCCTTGACCTTTCCATTCCATAACCTAAGCCCCGAACCCAAATCTCTTTCAAAAATGGTTTTTCTCTGTTTTCCAAACGAATAATATAGGTGGCGACTCAAAAATCCCTCACAACGCTCACACGTACGAACCACTTTTTTTTTTTCTGTTACAACTCACAAACCCTACAGCCACATCCACGCCCGGGAACACATCCATCTCCACCCGCTACATCAAACCCGATTCATCTCATCATTCTTCAAGATTGGACTTATCCAAGGATCGTCCATCTTGCGGGAGCATATTAGGAATATAATATCATAATATTATATTCAAGTATATATTGTTATATATAGTTTAGGAAACTCAATCCTTGTATTAGATTAGGGAAATTGTATAGATCTAGAAACCTTATAGGAGATTACCTCCTCCTATTGTAACTCTATAAATATGTACCTCTAACAACATAATCAATTGAGTCTTTCAATACAATTCTTCTCTTCCATGTATGATTGACTTCGTCTCTCTTTCCTTATTCTAATACTTTTATCAATTCTTTATTAGATGGGTTCCACTTGTCATACTCATAACAATAATCCACTTACTAATCCCTACCTCACTTTCTCCCTCTTACTTTACTTTTCGTACTCACAACATTATAGGTGAGAACTGCCCTGTTAGTGGTGGTGTGAGGTGATTTCTAGACGTGGCCGGTTCGGTTGAACCGCCGGTTAGCCGGTTTAAACCGTCGGTTTGCAACCTCCAAAACCCTAAATCGGAATCGAACCGTATAACCGCCTTAACCGGTTACGGTTTGACGGTTTGACCGGTTAACCTCCAGTTTATCCGGTTTGGGTCTGCTAGACCGAGTTTTTTGTGTTGCTCGATCGATCATACCCTTTTAGGGTTTAGGGGTTGAGGGTTGCTCGGTCGAGTCATATATACTGCTTGGTCGAGCATATCCTTCAAAAAAGGACAACTTTCTGTTCTCATATGCTCGGTCGAGTCTATAGTAGTGCTCGGCCGAGCATATCATTTTTCAACCTTGTAATAGTTAATTTTTTAACAGTTTTCGTTAACTTTGTATATAGTATATTAACTTTTTTTTTTTTGATAAAGATAACTAATTGAGATGTTGTTTAGTCCTGAAATTTTTTAGAAAAAGTTATATAAAAAAAGTTAAGAATTTTTAAAGATAAGAAAACAATTATCTTTTTAACAATTTTCGTTAACTTGTATATAGTATATTAACTTCTTTTTTTTCAATTTTTTTTTGGATAAAGAAACGTATTTGAGATGTTGTTTTGTCCTGTATTTTTTTTTCAAAAAGTTATATAAAAAATTAAGATTTTTTAAAGAAATAAAAGTAAATAAAAAAAGGGACGGTACCCTTAAATTTTATTAATTAAAATAAAATTACAAAGAGGGAGACAACCAACCTTACCCTTTTATAAATATGGAGAGACATTTACGAGCCTTTACCTCAACCTAACTATTACAATTAAATAAAAATAAATCTAATCTAAAGTCTAAACTAATGTAATTAAAAAAAAATTAATCTAAAACATCATTCATTTATCTCTACTTTTCGTGGAGTCTTCGACATCGTATTGATATCTTGGATCCAATAGATCCTCATCATAAGGCAAGTCTTGTTGCCTTTTTTCCACTCTAACCCAATCGCCGAGTAAAAGTTGATGTTCTAAGTTTTCACTTGTTAGTTGGGAACGTCTTTCATCCAAAACATTTCCACCAACGCTAAATGCCGATTCAACCGCCACCGTTGAAGCGGAAGAGGCTAAGACTTCTTTAGCAACTATGGAAAGTATAAGATAAATGTCTTTCCTTCTTGACCACCATTGTAAAACATCAAATTCATTTGAATTTTGATCTTGGTTTAATTCAAAGTTTGTAGTTAAATAAGTTTCTAACTCCACGGGAATGTTTGATGATGATGAAGATGAACCTCGAGAAGGACCACATTTTTTACTATACAAATTTGCAAAAAAACTACTCCCTCCGTCCCTGAAAGATTGTCCCATTTGCCATTTTGACTTGTCCCAAAAAGTATGTCCCATTTCTAAACTTAGGCATGAATGTTAGTGCAAATCTACTAAGGTACAAGAAGGTGAAGCTCTTTCTTAATAATTGTAAAATGTACAACAGGACAATCTTTTAGGGACAGAGGGAGTATATGGATCCCCACTAGTAAAACTTGGTTGAAAAGTAGAGGAATCATCTTCATGTTGTTGGCTTTGAGAAGTGTTTCCGTATAAGGCATTATACTCATTAAAAAGGTTAATCAAATCATTTTTTGTGTCATTAACAATAATTGACGGATTCAAATTATCACCGTCACCATCGGGATATAACTTCGTATAATAATAATCTACAATGCTCTCTAAATTATCTAATTTTACTCGGGGATCTAATAACTTTGCAACCAAGAAAAGAGACGAAATAGTGTCAAAATATTTAAGCCACTTTTGTATCATGTTAAAAATGCATTCTTTTAAAATAGGGCATTCTTTTAAATTGTCAAAAATAGTAACAATTGCAACACAATGATCTTTCACCAAAACGGAAGTTGGATAATAAACTCCCGAAAAAGCCAAAGTAGCGGTATTAAAAATCTTTAACAATTCACATAAATTAATGCATGTATTTCAATGATAAGTAAATAGAGGTTCATGATAGCCAATTGACATAAAAAATTATGTTAGGAGATCTTTATAAGCAAAACCAACGGTTAACATTTTGTAGGTGAAATTCCACCTAGTTGGAACATTGTAAGTAAAATATTTGTCTGGCACACTTTTCCTTCTTAAAAACCTTATCCATTTTTTTGTATTTGAATTTTTTTTTAGAAATAAATTGAAGATCTCGTCTAATTGGCTTAACATAAGTTTCTAATGCATCTAAACCATCTCTAACACATAAATTAATTATATGACATAAACATCTAATATGAAAAAACTTACCCCCAAGTGAGGGTTGACAAACGGTAATTAAATCGGGTAAACTAGCCGTATTAGCACTTGCGTTGTCAAATGAAATAGTAAATATGTTATTTAAAATACCATACTCAAGAAAAATCTCAAACAATTTCGCACAAATATTTTCCGCGGAATGCAGTGGCTCAAAATCTTTGTAAGCAATTAATCTTTTTTGGATTTTCCATGAATTATCTATCCAATGGCAAGTAACGCCCAAATAAATATTTTTTGCCAATGATCACTCCAACCATCGGCACAAATTGAAACTTTATTTTCTAAATTTGATAAAATAACAATTAAATATTTTTTATATTTTTTCACCACTCTAGTAATATCACGCACGAGATTCGTACGTGGTACTCTCGTGGAGGCGGGGTTTAAAGAAAGGCGAGCAAAATTTTCATAAAAATCACAATCCGCAAAATTAAAAGGAAGGCCTTTAACGCAAATAAATTTGGCTAGTTCATCCCTATAAACCCACTTATCAAATTTAAAAATGACGGAAGAAGGGGAAGACGAACCTTGTGCACCCGAACCCGAACTACGTTGTTGAAATTGTAATTGAGTTTGCGTAGCAGAAATGCCAAGTTTCTCGAGACGTTTTGACGTCGTATGCCCGTTAAGCGTCTCATGCCCTCCGCCTCCGTTGAATGAGTAAGACGCAGTACAATAGTTGCAAAATGCTCGAAGATTATAATCATCATCGGCATTAATTTTTCTTTTGGTGAAATGGATGGCGAAGGTATCGGATTGCGGCGCTCTTTCTGTAGGAGGTTATCGTTGTTCCCGACCCCGACCACCTCCCCTAGTAGCTCGACTGCCCCTACCACTCCTAGCATTACCACTTTCAATTTTAACTTGTTTTTCTTCCTCATTTTGTTGAATATTTGGATTTTGATTATCAAAATCATCGTTGGGGGAGGAAGAACCAACAATTGACTTGCCTAAATTGCTTCTTCTTTGATTTTCAGCCATTTGTGTAAGATAAAATGAAGTTTGGAAACGAAACGGAGCTTAAAAATGGATGAAAAATGAAGAAAAAGCATTAATTTTGTTAGAAAACTAACTGAAAATGGGACAATATTTACCTGAAAATTGGATGAGAGTGAGAGTATATGTGAATATTTGAGAGTAGAAGAGAAACAATAGAGAGAAATAATGTGGAAATAAAAGGGGAGGAGGGAGGTGATATTTATAGTTAGTATATTAGGCAAAAAAAAAACTTTTTTTTTTAATTTTTGTCAGCCCCCAGTTAAAGTTCTGACGGACATAACTGTAAGTGCTCCAATTTGAGTTTGTTAGTATTTTTGTTAGAAAATTAACGAAAGTTTTAACATTTCTAACATTTCTAACAAACCCTAACCTTTCTAACAAAGCAAGGGTAAAGTGGGCATTGCCATTTAAAGATAAACAAGGAAAGGAATCCTAAAAAGCAAAAGAAATGGAAAAAACCCGAATTGGTAAGTTGAAAACAAAGCTCAGCTTTGAATTTTAAAAAGATTATTCCTCCTCGTCCAAAAGCCGCAGACCGTAGCAGATGAACAAAGTGCACGCCAACAGACCCTCCGCGCGGATATGATTGTTTCTCACAGTGTTCTATAAATTGAACCCTCCTCTCTCAGTTTACACAACACAATTTGATCACAGCAACGAAACTCTGGCGAAATATAGAGAGAAAACAGTGGGAATCCATAGATTGCCACCATTTTCTCTTGAA
The DNA here is from genome assembly GCA_022495995.1 of Adenophora triphylla var. japonica. Taxonomy (NCBI): domain Eukaryota; kingdom Viridiplantae; phylum Streptophyta; class Magnoliopsida; order Asterales; family Campanulaceae; genus Adenophora; species Adenophora triphylla. The sequence continues at coordinate 354,011 of JAFEMH010002237.1, read as the reverse complement.
TCTTTCCCAATCTCACTCCAAACACAAATCCAAACACCAAACCTTGATACTCCTCAAGCCAAACACCAAATCTTGATACTCCTCAAGTCAAATTCCAAGCCTAGAAAGATAGGGTGTCACCATTGGTAAAGCCCTCCTTCTCAAAACCCTAAAATCCTCTTTTAACCTCTTGTTCATCTTGTTCTTCTTACTTGGATCTACTTGATGTCTAGTTTAACTTAAGTTTTGACCCAAGATGGTCATCTTGAAGTTCATCTTCATGAATGACCATCTCAAATGGTCCACATTTTAAATCTCTAGTTGATTTGTCTCTTTAATTTCATTTCTACAAAATGTTCCCTTTCCCTTTGCAAAGGACATGTTTAAACCCCATAAAATTCCCTAAGGATGACTTGAATATGATAACCACTTAAAACAAAGTAGTGGAATCAAGTCTAGGGATGAAAATGGGGTGAACATAGATGCAAATTCCCCAAAAATCACATTTTCCCTCAAGAACATCTTGCTGTCCAGTAGCATTGTTCTGAGACCTCAGTCCATTTTCCTATTTTTTGGACCCAGTAAAACTTGGAATTGGGTGTTGACTACAAAATACTTTTTATAGCCAACATCCAGAGCTTTCCAGACATATTTTTATTTTATTTTTTTAGTGAGTAAAAATCCTTTTTTCAATTTTTCTTTTAGAGGCCAGTTCATCAGCTTCTGGAAATCCAGATTTCACATCTGAGATTTCCAGAAGGTTTTGACCCCTCAAATTACTTAAAAAATGGAAATTTCCTTTGCAGAAGCCCTATTTAGGGTGTTTTAAGCAACTTTTATTCTCGTACTTTCCCCATATTCTGAGGTTTTGAAGCCTTTAAGTCCATTTCAAAGTCAAGGGTCAACTGCCTTCTTACATTCTGGCAGAATTGCTTTTCAAATCCAAAAATCTTTTGAGTGCCAAGACTCAATCCAAAAATCATACCAAAAATCTTGGGGATTGTTCAAAGTCTTATAAAGAGTTCCCCATTTTTGTTTTTCTCAGTTTCGACTCATTTTGGTCAAAACACACACACACACACACACACACACAACAAAGGATTTCAAATGTTTGGAAGACTCGTTTTGCGAGGCGCGCCGGGTGCACACTAACGTCCTTCCCGACGCGTAACGTGACCTCCTGTAAGTGCTCCAATTTGAGCTTGTTACAATTTTCGTTAGAAAATTAACGAAAGTTATAACATTTCTAACAATTCCTAACTATCCTAACATTTCTAACAAAGTGAGGGTAAAATGGGCATTGTTATTTAAGGTTAAACCTTAAAAAGAATCTCAAAAAAGAAAAACAAATGAAGAAAACCAAATATAGCAATGCTGGAAACAAAAACTGGCTGGTCAATTTGAATTTTGAAAAAGATTATTCTTCTTGTCCAAAGCTGAAGCTGCATTTAATGAACAGTGCACGCTGCCTGACCTTGTCCGCGCGGATACCTTTGCATTTTCAGGAGGGCTATAAATTGAGCCCTCCAAATACAAAAAACAAGGAGGAAGAACACAATAGCAACGAAGTTCTGGCGAAATATAGAGAGAAAACAGTGAGAATTCTCAAGAATTGTCACCTTTTTCTTTCCAATCTTTCCCAACTCATACTCATCCACTCACTCTCATATTAAAGCCCTAAACACTCATACACTCAAGCCAAACACTCAAGAACACAAGGAAGATTGGTAAACCCTCCTCTTCCTAACCCTAAATCTCATCCATGCATGCATCTTCAAACTACAAAATGTAGTTCTTTCATCTTTTTTCTCTAGATCTAAGAAGATCACCATGGAAGACCATCTCCATGGATGATCTTCTACAAAGATCAACATTATTTTCAAAGCTTTTCTTTCTTACTTGCAAAAATGCACTTTCAAAACCCTAAAAAACCGTTTTCAAGCACTAAATCTTGATTTCAAAGGGTAAAATCCCCTCCCCAAGCAAATGAAATGCTTAGTCCTAATGTACCCCAAGGATGGTTTGGTATAGTTGATTCACCACTAAAATGTCTAGTGATCACTAACCAAAACCTAGGGAAATGGGGACAAGCATGGATGCAAAACCCCCTTAAAATCATATTTTCTTTCTTGAGAAGTTGCTGTCCAGTAGCAATTTTCTCAGACCTCAGTCCATGGTCTTAATTTTTGGACACAGATGAACTTGGAATTTGGTGTTGACTACAAAACACTTTTTGTAGCCAACATCCAGAGCTTTCCAGACATATTTTTACCTTATTTTTTGGGTGAGTAAAACTCCTCTTTTCAATTTTTCTTTCAGAGGCTAGTTCATCAGCTTCTGGGAATCCAGATCTCATATCTGAGGTTTCCAGAAGGTTTTGACCCTCAAATCTTCTCCAAAATGGAAATTTCTTTCACACAAAGTTTATTCAAGGAGTCTAGAGAAACTTTCATTCTCTGAGTTCATCCAGATTATGAAGTTTTAGGACCCTTGAATCCATTTCAAAATCAGGTGTCTGCTGCCATTTCCTTCTGGCAGAAGTGACTTCTCAACTTCAAAAGGTTTTTTGAGTACCAAATCTCAAACCAAAAATTCTCCAAAAATCATGGGATCAGTTTAAAGTCTTAAAAAGACATCCCAATTTTTACTTTTTCCAGTTTCAACATATTTTGGCCAAAACACACACACACACACACACACAAATGATTTTCAGCTTGGAAGACTCGTTTTACGAGGCGCGTCGGGTGCACACTAACGTCCTTCCCGACGCGTAACATGACCTCCGAACCTAAATCTCTGATCTCGGGCTTTTTTCAAAGTTTTGCCCTTCAAAATTAAAATGGCGTGGCGACTCCGTTTTTCCGGTTTTATTTGGTTTTTCAAAGAAACGCAAAAATCGAATTTTTCCCGCGAAAAGGCAACACATCGTTACAAAGGGCGACTCGCTGGGGATACTAAGCTTTTAATAAAAAATGGTATTCGGTATATTGGTGGAAATCACTAAATTTCCCGTTATCGCCTCCTAACACGAGTCGGGGATAAATTGTGGTCTAACAATCCCACGTACCGGTATCACCGTTTTCAAAAAAAGCTTTTGAGGGTCAAGCTTCCGTCCCGGCTTTGAAAATCATTTTTGTGTGTGTGTTGATTTTTGCACAGTTTTCATGTTGTTTTGGCCGCCTCGGAGAAAGTCAAAATTTTGACTGTCGGAATAATGTCCCTAACTGTCGGAATTTCCGTGCTTACGTGCTTATGTGCTCATAAAAAATTTCAAAAAAAGATTTTCAAAAAAAAGAAAATTTCCAAAAAAAAAAATCATGCATCATATTTTTTAAGACACATAAAAATCTCTATTTTACTCGTAAAAGAATATAGATCGCTTGCACACTACGCGCACGTGACCGTACACCGCACACTACGTCCTTAACCCGGGGAAATCCTTGTCGCGGTCCGTTTGGTCTTATTACGCCTCGGATGAGCACAGACTACCCAAACATCCCATGGAGCCTCGTGTCGACCATGCACTTGTCCGTGACACACTTTGTCCGAGACCCGGTTGGTTTTTAGTCCGGTCTCGTGTCATGCCCCCGTCCGTGTATAGACCTTTCCTTTCAAGCCTTTGTCGGCATACCGACTCAATATCTCTCGGGTCCCTAATCGCCGCTAATCGGGCCGAAGTTCTCGCCGGTTTTCCGCCGCAGACTTTGACCAAGATATTGACCGGCGCCTTGACTTCGGCTCGATCGGCACAAATTATACACCGACTCCCAAAGATTGACACCGAGTCATCAAGGATTAACGGTTATTCCATGCCTAATTACGGCTTAACCGACGACAAGTCAAGATCAATTGCGGACATTTATCGCCCAAATCATGCCGACTTTTCGTCGAGCTCTCGGACACGATCTTGACTCGACGTCGCCTTTGTCCGTAATTTACATCGAATGCTCGTTAAGACTCGATTACCCGCCGACTTCTAGGATCGTTTTTCTTTCGGCCGGTGGGACCCGCTTGCCCTATAGGACCCTCGCCCGGGCCGTCCCACCCCGGGAGGTCGAAATACTGTGTGGAATACGAGGGGCTTATAGACGTAGTGACGGGGCCCACCGATCCAGAATCGAGTAGTTTGCGAAAAGAAGAGCAATCTTTTCCAACCGATTAGGTTAATAAAACATGTTTTAAGTAAACGTGAACAAATAATCGCATGTTGCATGAGCCTAAAGCCCAAACACCTACCCTCCTTCCATTCCTGCACATCTCGAACCTTTCATGTCCTTTCCCCGCAGCCTCCGCACAAAGCTTGGTTTCGGCACCGGGTCACCGTTTGATCGCTGGGAAGAGTCAAGCGCATCGTCGCCTTCGCCGTTTGTTCCGACTCCGGTTTCGTAATGTCCGCACGCCCGGTAATGATGGGGATAACGTCACTCCGCCTCCCGGACCCTCGACAGAGCAACAAAGGGAATCGCTTAGCGTAACGTATGAGGTTACGACAGAAGCACGCCTAAACAGCCTTATGGAGGCTATTAAGAGTCACGCCCGGCCGCGCCTCAATCCGGATGGCACCTTCACCGTGGAAGAAGACGAGGATGCCAACCCCACTCTCGCCGCCCGATTACACCAGATGCCGCCACCCACCTCCTATGGTGCCACTACCGTAACCCATGCTCCTCGATTTTCGGGTCGCCCACTCCCCAACCACGCACCACCGGATCCATGCAGCCCGACGGCACAAATCGGTGGGGCAAAATCGCACGGAATGTCTTCTCATGGTTGGGGCTATCTCGGAATGCCACAGCCTAATCGGGATCCTCCTCGCTCGGAATCGATCAATCCGGGCCTTCACAAAGAATGTGCCTACGCTTTGGAATGCCGCCACAACTTGGTTCTCGGGGCCACGCCAGGAGCCCCTCCTCGTAACGCACTAGTTCACCAAGCTCCTCACACAAATCCATTCCTCACTCGCACTTCTATGGGTTACCAAGCCTCCATCCCTGTGTCATCCGAATCACCAGACCGCAGCATTCCCGGGTTACACACCTTCACCACAAGCACCATGCACTTCAACAATCCGGACAAGCAGCCCGCACTCAAGCCTACTTACGGGCCCCACTGAAATCCAAGTTATCCGGCTACATCGGGGCTGCCCCCACCTACTTTGCCGCTTGAAAATCCACAAAGAAGCCGCAAAGTTCTACCCTTTTGCCGTGCTCCTACTCATGCTCCCTGTGGTAACTCACCCCCAGTGACAGTTTTCACCTACGTCCCCGACCGGCCTCTCCACCCGCCCGCTCCGTGGTAGCTCCTCTCTCTAGCTCACCCACTAGCTTGAATGCCATGGTTCCGCCACAAGACCCTCATCCGGCCCGGTTCATGGAACAACACAAGGAAATGAAAGCGCAGATTGCCGAACCGATCGCGTAAAGCCCGCCTTCCGCCTACTGCACTGACTCCATTGTTCCCCGCCCCACAAATTCGTGATGCCAAATCTGGATCTCTTTGATGGAACCGCATGTCCGAAAACCCATTTGGACACGTATACCTTGGCGATGAAAGCCAAAGGATGTACCAATCGCCAGCTGGCCGACTATTTCGCCTTATCCTTGAAGTCCAAAGGCCTTAAAGTGGTTCTTCCGTTTGAAACCCGAAGCCGTGGCCACATGGGACCAAATCACCAATGCCTTCACGTAAAAATATAAGGCCAACTTGGAATGGGAAACAAATAGGGTTGACCTACAAACAACAGCAAATGGCCCCGATGAGAATGTTGGGGACTTTTACAAGCGGTGGAATTCGAAACTCGTTGAAATGGCCATCCCTCCTTCCGAAGAGGAACAACCGGACATCTTCCGCTCATGCTTGAAACCACATCTCGAGAGCCTCCCTCGCTCACTTCCCATACTCGACTTGCGGGCCATGGTTAACTCTGCAGCCTAAGTTTGAAAAGGCCTACAATCCGCAACCGGCCGCCGCACTCGCCACGTATATCGGGCTCCTCCCCGCAAACACCGCCTCGCTCCCGCTAAAGGCAAAGAAATGATTAACTATGCGGGACAGAATGTAATAACACGACTCCTTTTGCTCCCAGAAACCGGCCGAGCCTGCACCGCGGTCATAAATCTCGAAAACTTTGGAATGCCCCCGAATGACATCTTTAGGGACTCGGTGAAAGAAGGCTTGCCGCGGCCTTTGGAGAATTTCCAACCCGTAAATCCGAATGCTCCCGTGGATACTACAAAGTATTGTGCCTTTCATCAAGCTCACTGACATCCGATCGACATACCGCTTCACTCAAAAGGCAATCCAGGCTAATAGAGCAAGGAAAGTTGGAAGGCCCCGAGGGGCCTAACACAGCCAAAAATCCGCCGCCAAGGAACCATAATCGTGTGAATATGATTGAATGCGGAGAATCTTCACACGCCCATGAAGATGCCGATGAAGGTCCCCAAATACCCGTGGCCAATCTCGTCGAGGACCCGACTCGGATTCCCCTCGCCCTCGAGGATATCGAACGAATCAACCCATCTTGGTCTCATGTCGTAGACTCCTTGCAAGAATACGGGGCCCGCTATTTCTCGGATAAAGGGAAGGCCGATACCGAAGAACTGGGCCGTTCCGCCGTAACATGAGAGGACTATTTATACAAGATGGTTAGAACAATCGAGAAGAATCGAGCAAGAAAGCTTCCGGCGAGCACTCGTACTGGGGCTTATCAAAGAAAGAGGCCGAAGAGCATCTCGGAGCTAGTACACTTCGCAAATTGGCTTTGGGAGAGCCCGAATATGATCCCGAGAACAAGGAAGAATCGAAGAGGAGGATTCCTTCTATATCCTACCCGGCGTCAAATATGTGCCGCCCTCTCACTCTTCCCCGCAATTTCTCGGGAGGAGAAGCCGAATCGCAGCTACCATCACTTCCGGAATGGGAGCATATGACAACTTCGCGGCCGCACGCACCCTCTTCCCCTAACAGATTTGACCGTCGCTCTCTCGCCCGATATCCCCGTGGTATGGGAAGACGATTTTGATGACAATGATGACGATGACGACGATGATGACGAGAGCGAAGAGTCAACCGAGGCCCCGCATCCGAAACAATGGGAACAATCATGCCGAAATGAGCCCATGGGAGCTAGGCACAATGGCCGGTTATCAAGAAGCGATGACGAAGAAACTTCGGAAGACGAATATGAGACCGAGGACATGAAGGCCATGAAGTTTCATGGATCTGAGCACGTGGATGTCTTAGAATTCAACACTGCCTACCATGCTTTGGGGAAAGGGTTTTCAGTGTTCGATCCAGCCGATAGTCGAAGATCCGATCGAAAGAGGAAAATTAACTCCCATCCGCCCAAATGAGAAAATAACCATGGTTAGATCAAATCCACCCGTAACAAAGTAACACTCCTTGTCGTGGTTACCCAAGAAGAAGTCACCTTCCCCGAATGTATGTCGCCTTTCATAGAAGTCCTAGAAACCGGTATGATACCGGATGCGCCTCCCACACAGAATGCTATAATCATCTCCAACTCTGAGTATTACAGAAAGGAACCAGAATGGTTGCACTATACCGGGGATGAAATCGAAAAGCCGCCGAGCCCCGACTATAGCGACTCTTGTTGCATGATAACAATGAGCAAGGCCGGCCATAAGAGTGAATCGGAGGACACCCTAGCTCTGTGGGCCATCCAAGGGGCAACAACACAACCCCAAACCCGAAAGCCTGTGACTTGGGAAGCAGTTATAAGGGCCGCCCAGGAAGGAGCCAGTACAGCTCAGCCCTCACCGTCACTAGACTCCGTCGTAACCAATGGCCAATAGCCAAAAGGGCTCCCCGTTAACGTTGCGCGTTGAAGAAATCTAGTCAAGAGACGATCGATGAGGAAGTTAATCCGTTAACCCGATCCGGCGTATCTTCCAAGGAAATCCCAAGGCATAAGAAGGCCACGATCAAGCACCAAAAGAAGATCGCCGCCCCTATGCTAAGACAAACAAACCTGCACTCGAAAAGAGGATCCCGTGCTCACCCGCTTGAAGCAAACACAGCCAACATTTCCTCTCGGTCTCTACTCACTTCGTCTTATCCCCATAAGCCGAAGCCGGAAGAAAGCCCGGCTCGCACTCTCGTGCCTATTGATGCTACTCCCGATGATGTGGTACCTGATTGGAAACATCCACTACGGGAACATAATCACTTTCACGTATCTCGACCTCCCTCAATTTGGGGCCGATCATAATGAGCCTCTCTTCATCACACCACTGGATGAACGACGCCTCCTCGGGTCCTGGTTGATAATGGGTCCGGAATGAACATTCTTCCAAAGAAAGATCATGAGCTTGCTTGATATCAAGACTACGTACTTGAAGCCTTCTTCTCTCACGCCAAAGCTTACGACTCAACATCCCGAGCAAATTCCTGGAGTTGCTACTTTAGACCTCTCGGTTTGGACAGAAATTGATACCTGTGGAATTCCGTGTTATCGACATCCCGATTACTTTCAATGCCCTCGCTGGGAAGACCTTGGCCGCACCAAGTCAAAGGGGTCGCCTCAAGCCTCCACCAAAGGTGTGAAATTGCCTCGAATGGGGATCTCGACGACCATTTACTGAGATTTAGTCACTTTAGAGGGCACAGATACAGCGGAATACCTATTCGAAATCAAACATGACGAGGAAGGTCACATGCTAACGGGCTTCACGGTCGAGCCTCCCAAGGCCCAAGTGTGCAACATAGATCCGACGGTCACTGGGATAAAATCCCACCGGTCTTGAAAATGATGAGAAAATGAGCTATCTACCTCGGCCTCGGTCCTGGGAAGCGCCAACAAGGAACTTTCAAACTCATCGAAGTGAAAGGACAAAATACTCGCCACGGCCCGGGATATGAGGCCTCCTGACACCGCAAAGGGAAAGAGATTTGAAGCCGCCACAGAAAGATCCCGTTGACAACCCTAAATCTCTCCCCTTCGCCTAATTTGGCCGACTACTTTGTAAAGGGTCCCACACCACCAGGAAACATCACAGAGCCCACTCCTACGGAAGGATGGCTAACGGTACAGGATAGCCTCAACAAGTTCGTAGAGGAACCAAGGCTAACCCGGTCCGTAGAATGTTCCCGGACCTACCCAAGATACTCCGGGGCTACCACTACCATGAAGAGTGAGTATACCTTCGTAGGCGTGCCCGACTCCGGTGGAACACTTCGAGAAGCTCACAACCACTATTCCTACCGCCCAGAAGATCCGAAACCCGAGTTCGAACCGACAAAGGCCAAAAGCTAAGGCCACGGAATTTCCCTCGATGATTGGGATGGTCCGGTTATGCAAAGAATTGTTTGAAGAAGAAGTCCAGTGCCGACCCGATTGATCTCGGCCACCCAAGAGATGATAGCAAAGCAATTGAGAAAGGAAAACAAAAACAGCACAGTTCCCGAGTCACGAGGCCACCAATAGCAATGCCACTAAAGAATTGGGAAACTCTCTCAAGCCCGTCCGCGACTAAGGAGGAAATGATCACCAAGCTTGGATTGGTACCCCGTCCCTTTGTGTCAATCTAGGACAAGTCCTCCCAGCCTCTCTCTGTTAAGATCGAGTCTCTAGGGTCGTCCGATGGCCTTACGCCCGAAGACCACGAGTCCGTAGCAAGCACCGTATTCCCTTTCGTTTTTCAATGAAATGACGAACCTTTCGAGTATCTCTTGATTGCCACTTTAACTAATGATGAATTAATTAATAAAAATTTTTTTAATAATAATTCATTAGATAAAGAAGCGTACACATTAAACAAAAAAATCAAACAACAAAAAAAAATCTTTAAGCAGTTGTCCTAGAAGAGGAAAATCGAGCCCAAGCCGCCGAGGAGATTTTGACAAGTGTGAATTTGGGAACTCGGAAGAGCCTAAAGAAATGCAGATTGGTGATTTCGCAAAGTCCCGCAAAATCCTCAATTCAAAGAAAGTCGCCCTCTTCATCAAAGAAAACATCATGTGCCGATACGGGTTGCCGAAATCATTTCGTATAATGGATCCCACTTCGAAGGGGAATGTGAAAAGCCGGCGGAATTCCGAATAACCCGTCACAAGTCATCACCCTACAGCCCCAAACCAACGGAGCCGTCGAAGCAAAGAAACAAGACTCGAAAATATCATCCGGAAAATGGCCGTCCAAGGCGTAGATTGGCCCGAGAAGTTACACTGGCACTCGGGGGCTACGTAACATCGCCGAACGGCAATCGGGGAAACACCGTTTGCCCTCACATACGGAATGGAAGCCGTACTCCCAATCGAGCCGGAAATACCCTCGCTCCGTATACCGCCGGAAAGCCAAATCAACGAGGTCGAATGGCTCCGCAGTCGCCATGATGAACTGGCCCTACTGGACGAACGCCGACTGAAGGCCATGGAACACATCCGGGCCTACCAAGGAAGAATTGCCATAGCCTTCGACAAGAAAGTAAAGCATCGGGAAATCCGAGAAGGTGATCTCGTTCTAAAAGAAAAGCCCCTGGCCCGTATCAACCCTCTCGCAAATGGGAGCCTCGTATGGGTCGGGCCATATGTCGTCCCGTAAGATCTTCTCCTGAGGAGCCATGCAACTTGCGGACCTCGACGGAATCCCTTTGTACACCCAGTGAATGGTGACAAGCCGAGCGTATACTACGCGTAAACAAAAACAAAACAAAAAAAAACAAAAAAAACAACAAAAAAAAACAAAAAAAAGAGTGCTAAAAGAGTAATACCCAACTAGGTTAGAAACCCAAAAAGGGCGGCCTAGGTAAAAACATGGTTGCACCAAAAAAAAACAAAAAAAAAAAAAACAAAAAAAAGAGTGCTAAAAGAGTAATACCCAACTAGGTTAGAGACCCGAAAAGGGTGGCCTAGGTAAAAAACAGGTTGCACCAAAAAAAAAAAAACAAAAAAAAAAAAAACAAAAAAAAGAGTGCTAAAAGAGTAATACCCAACTAGGTTAGAAACCCGAAAAGGGTGGCCTAGGTAAAAACAGTGGTTGCACCAAAAAAAAACAAAAAAACAAAAAAAAAAAAAAAAGAGTGCTAAAAGAGTAATACCCAACTAGGTTAGAAACCCGAAAAGGGCGGCCTAGGTAAAAACAGTGGTTGCACCAAAAAAAAACAAACAAAAAAAAAAAAACAAAAAAGAGTTCACCAGGTTGAACTACGAAGACCCGAGCTCCTCAAAATGAGGGGAACGTAGGCACCGGAAACGGTTCGGTCTAAAGCACAAATAAAAGCCATACTTTGGCATCAATACAATTGATCGTACCATGAAAGCGTCTCAAAAACTCTAAAGCAATTCAAATATTCATTACAAGTTAAAAGCTCTTTGATGAGTCTAAGCCCGATTCATTCCTACAACCGGCAACCTCGCTAAAAGAAAACTAAGATACATAATCAAACTAATGTGTCCTGTCATGGCAAGAAAGGGATACTTGGAAACCTCGTGAGTCACTCCAAGCCACTGCAGATCCGGTCTCTCCCTTCTTCTTCCCCCTCCGAGTCTTTCTCTTCGAACCGGAAAAATGTCGGTATTCCTCCTACCAAGCTCGGTATAGGGACAGGTCTATCAAACCAGCCTCTCGTCGTGGCCTTAGTAGCCCTAGCGTCATCCCTCATCTCCCGTAGCCTAGCCGGTAGCATAGGAGCCCTCCTCTCCCGTCTCTTGACGTAAGCCTCATAGTCGGTCGCGCCGTCTCCGCTCCCGTCATGAGGATTGGCCCTCGCCTCGGCCCTCCTCCTCTCGTAAACAGCCTGGTCCTCCGCACCTACAATGGCCTCACGCCGTCTCAAAATAGCCACCCGAGTCTCTCCTGCATGCCCCTCGTACCAATCCAGGTACCAAGTGGTCGTGAACACCGGTCTCTGACGCCCGAGAATGACCCGAGGAGGAAAGGCATCGTACCTCCATACTCGGGAAAGAAATGGAAACACCGAGGGATCATCCATGGAAACAAGAGCCACCACCCCGGTAGCTATATCATCAAAACCCTCCAAAGGAACCTCGCTTCCAAGCCAAACCGCCTAAGGACCAGAGCCGAATGTAGAAACCGGACCGAGAAAGCCCCTAAGCATAACCACATGGGACCCGTCCCGAAGCACTCTCGCGAGTCTCCACCCGCCAATGAGGCACCAACCATCTCGATATCTTCAGCCCGGCGACCCGCCATCCAACGCTCCCACGAGCCCCGATCATCAAAATCTACATCAACACCTCTCCCGGCAAAAGTCCAAGGCCCGATCATATCGAGGTTTCCCGAAGAACCCCCAAACGCTCCATCACCCACTGTGGTCAAGAGAAACGGGCTGCCCCCGTGCATGTACCGCCGTCCGGTAGCTAACTGTCGAGAGCATGAAAAGTCTCCCCAAGAATCAAAGGAACGACATCTCTCGCCCGAGCGACAATGAACGACAACATCCAAAGAAAGCTCGATGACAGATCCCAAAGGAATAGACCATGAACAAAGTGCCGAACATGCAAAGTGCAAAGGCATCCCAATAGGCGTCATCCACCAAGCCTAAGCCCCTAAATCTGTCGGGAAGACCGGAAATATCAAAATGGTCGGGACCGCGGATCATGCCTCGTGCTTCCTCCGGAAAGATGAAGAAGGTTGCACAACTTGTCAACAAAAGAAGCTCCTCCCGGACAAAGGAATTGCTATCTCCTCCACCTCCGGACCTCCAAGCAAGGCCCGAAATTCTTCCACAGTCGGAACAATCTCGTTGAAGGAAAGGCAAAAGACATGCCTTCTAGTATCCCAAAACGAAGAAGAAGCTCTTAAGAGGTCATAATCCGGAACCAATTCTTTGAGAGACCACAAGCATCGTACCTTGTACCGTTCTTCAAAGAAAGACCTTCTCTCATGCATAATTTCCCGGGACCAATCCTTGAACTTGTTGAAAAATGACATTTGGGATTCTTGGGATAACTTTGAGGGAGCTTTTCTAAGGTTTTCCATGGTTTTTCTCTCTTCCTCCCGAAAATGGGTGTTTGGACCGGAGGTTGAAGAAGATATTTGAATTTGAAATAAAGCAAGACCAGATTTAAAGACCAAAATCAAAGGACGGTGTCGAGATGCAGTCCCATCCGCGCGGACATGGGATTGCTCATCGTAAAAAATCTGCAACAATTCCAAGCCGCTACACCAAAAGAGGAATATCTGTCCCGGTTGCTCGAAACCGGTGCAAAAAAAACCTCCCCAAACCGGTCAAACACTAACACCCTTGCAAAAAAAAACAAGGCTCATGCCAACATTGCACCCATTACATAATAATCCTAAATAATCACAAAAAAAAAAAAAAAAACCAAGGCTCATGCAACACTGCATTCATATTGCATTGCATTCGTAAAATAAAATCCTAAATTATTACATTCCAAAAAAAAAAAGGAGAGTGTACAAAAAAAAACAACAAACAAACATAAATAAAATCCTAAATTATTACATCAAAAAAAAATGTGCATGATCTCGTACAAATCTAAATCTCAAAAAAAAATCAATCGGAGTCTCCAAAGGCACTGACGTCGTCCCCGGTCCCTCTTGCGACTCGGGCCCGCCTCGTCAGGAGCCCCGAAAGTCTCGGGCTCGAATCGTCCTCGTCTCCAGAGAGAGGCTCGTCAGGACCAACCGGCACGCTCTGATAGGGCAAGCCGAGATCTGCGAAAAAATCGTACCCGAAGGTAAAGGCGTCGGACCCCTGCACATACGGAGACGACCCACCATGCCGCCAGACGTGTCCCTGCCCGTACGGATCCCCAAGAATGACGTGATCCGAAGGCGGTGCCGCGGTGATCAATGAGAGGAGAAAGAGGGGTCTCGGAAGAAGTCTCCGAGGGAATAGGAGAAGCCTCCCGTCGGACAGGTGCCGGCCGTGGTCTCCTCGCCCTAGCCTGAGGTGCCCCGCAAGCAACCATCCTCCGTATGACCCTCTTGGCTCCGATCACTTGCTTCGTCAGTGTCTCGACGACCACCTCCGAAAACTGCACAAAAGCAAAAGCGTCAAAAAAAAAAAAAAGAAGTGATGCTAGAGATGATGAAACAAAAGAAAGAAAAGAAGGGGAAAAGGTGAAGCCATACCTTCATACCGGACGAGGCCGGAAAGCTCGTGGAAGCCGCTCGGCCGAGGGATCTCGCACCCTCAATCGGACCCCATCTGGATGTAGGAAAAATCCGTCCGAGGGTACCGCGGGATCCCAAGCCCCTCCTCTCTAAAACCCGAGGCATCCTCGGCCTCCTCAAGACGAACGTCGCATACGGCTCAATCGCCACGAAATCCGAGAAGTGCCGGCCTCGGCTGTAATCATCCTGTGTCACGGACCGATCACTCGGGTGCATCATATCGGCGGGAGGCTCCACCGGTGTCAACAATGGCGAGTTCACGCCATGCCGACGCGTCACCCTCTCTCCCGATAGTAGACGTCGCAAGTCGGGCCCTCAAAATCCTCCGCCGCACTGGCCCGGATCTCGGCGCCCTTCACCTGCGCTACCTCAAAGCGATCCTGGGGGAAGAATATCATCCCCTCATCCGTCTCGGCCTCCGTCAAAGGAAGGCAATCCGCGTACCCGAGAGTCGTACGCCCCGGAGCTTATCTTTTCCCGGGCATGCTTGGACTAAGATCGCATGGCCGGATACGCTCCGACGTACGCCTCGTGCCTCCTCCACACCGTGACGTGGAAAACTCCAACGCCCATACTGCGAAAGGTAAAAATCCAATCAATCCGGTGCAAATAAAAGTGCGTGCTCAAAGGAAAGAGGGAAAGCAAAAGAGAGCTTATACCTCCAGAGCAAACTCGAAGCAAGACAGGAGCTCACAGCCTTCCGCTATATCTATCAAGAGCGAGTACGGCTCGGCCCGGCCGGCCTCCCCCAGAAATATCTCCAACCGTCTCCATGTCCTCCAAGGACCTCAAGAAGGCAAAGATCGCCGTCCCCTCAGCATGCCCAAAGAGTGTGCGCGAAAAGGTAAACCAGAGGAAGGACCTAGCACCGCTCGGCGCTAAACCTATCCTCCCGGCCTCGTAACTCGCGATGGTCTCCACGATCTTGCCGAAGACCACGGCATACTCCATCCCCATCCCCTTTTGGGAATAGGGGAAAATCCAAGAAGAGCTCGCAGATCGGCATCGCTGTAGCCATCCCGCCACTCAATGCTGCGTCCATTGAAGGACAGGCCCGTGATCGCAGCATAATCGGAGGGCGTAACAGTCGCCTCGCCCCAGAAGAAGTGGAATGTGTGGGTCGCATCCCACCAATGCTGCGCTAGAGCGAACATCAAGCCCTTGCACTTAGGGAACTTGACCAGTCCCCTCAAGCACTCGACGAACTCCCAGAGCCCCGTCTCGACAACAATCTGTCTCGGACTCGGCAAAGCTCCTCGGCCCGCATCCGGAAGCCGATCCCACAAGTCAATCACAGACTCCACCGATCCTCGAGTCTTCATCTTGTTCAGCTGCTCCGTCACAAAACGGTGTCCGCCCTGTAAAAAAAAAAAGAAGAAGAGAGAAAATGTCAAAAAGATTGCATTTACATTAAAAAAAAAAAAAAATTCGACAGCATAACAGCATACAATGAGCATAGCCCCATTTTTCTCGCATAAAAGAAAACAATTTGCAAGTCCCAATGCATTCATCAAAAAAAAAAAAAGAGGATGCATTCCTACGGAAGTAAAAACTCCGTCCCATTTTCAAAAAAATGCATACATACATATCATCCATCTTACATTCCTACGGGAGGAAAAATCCGTCCCACTTTTCAAAAAAAAAAATCCTAAACATACATACATCTCATATTGGCAAAATGCCCATTCTTTCCAAACAAAATGCATGCATTGCATCATCATTCATCAATATCAAAATTCAATTTCAAAAAAAAAAAGAATCACAATTCTTCGAATTTTCACATGTAATTTTCAAACTAAAAAAAAATGTGGCAAAAATGCCAATTCTTTTTCCCAAGCAAAATGCACATTTTTGGGACACTCACAAATTCATTGCAACATTGCATATCATCAATATCAATATTCAATATTCAAAAAAAAATTTCAAAAATCATCCAAAAATTTCAAACAAGAAATCGACAAGAGGATCAAAGGGTTTCAAAGTATACCGTTCGGAGATGCGGATCCGAAGCCCAATGTTGCCAAGCATCGGGGTAATGCTCCTCCTCAACCGATTGCGAAAGATTGTAATGCCTCCTCATCCGGACGAGCTCCAATCGCCTCTCCGCTATCGAGCCACGTCCTTGGCCTTGAAAAAGCGCCTTCCCCGTGTTCCATTGCTCGAAAAATCAAGAAAATCGGAGGAATTTTGAAGCTTAAATGGCCAAAAATGGCGGAATGGCAGTTCCTCTCTCTCTGCTCTCGACAATTTCAAAAAATTGGTCTGAGGAAGAAGAAGGGCGTTGGCCCTAATTAATACCCCTGACTTTCCATCCCTATCCGCGCGGACAGGATTGCAAGGGTCGAAATGACCCTTTTGCCCCTTAAAATTTCAGGACTCTGCAATTCAGTCCCCAACCTGACAGAGTTAACCAAAGTCAACCAAAGTCAACCCCTTGTCAAGAAAATCATTCCCGGCAGTCAAACGTAAGACCGAGTGCCCCGAGAAAGATAACGAGATCCCGTATCTTTCATCAAAATTACCCCCGGCAGTCAAACGTAAGACCGAGTGCCCCGAGAAAGATAACGAGATCCCGTATCTTTCATCAAAATTACCCCGGGCGAGTCAAACGTAAGACCGAGTGCCCGAGAAAGATAACGAGATCCTGTATCTTTCATCAAAATTGCCCCCGGCAGTCAAACGTAAGACCGAGTGCCCCGAGAAAGATAACGAGATCCCGTATCTTTCATCAAAATCATCCCCCGGCAGTAAAACGTAAGACCGAGTGCCCCGAGAAAGATAACGAGATCCCGTATCTTTCATCAAAATCTTCCCCGGCAGTAAAACGTAAGACCGAGTGCCCCGAGAAAGATAACGAGATCCCGTATCTTTCATCAAAACTACCCCCGGCAGTCAAACGTAAGACCGAGTGCCCCGAGAAAGATAACGAGATCCCGTATCTTTCATCAAAATTACCCCCAGCTAAACGTAAGACCGAGTGCCCGAGAAAGATAACGAGATCCCGTATCTTTCATCAAAACTACCCCCGGCAAAACGTAAGACCGAGTGCCCTGAGAAAGATAACGAGATCCCGTATCTTTCATCAAAATTACCCCCGGCAGTCAAACGTAAGACCGAGTGACCCGAGAAAGATAACGGATCCCGTATCTTTCATCAAAATTACCCCCGGCAGTCAAACGTAAGACCGAGTGACCCGAGAAAGATAACGAGATCCCGTATCTTTCATCAAAATTGCCCCCGGCAGTCAAACGTAAGACCGAGTGCCCCGAGAAAGATAACGAGATCCCGTATCTTTCATCAAAATCATCCCCGGCAAAGAACGTAAGACCGAGTGCCCCGAGAAAGATAACGAGATCCCGTATCTTTCATCAAAATCATCCCGGCGAGTCAAACGTAAGACCGAGTAACCGAGAAAGATAACGAGATCCCGTATCTTTCATCAAAATTACCTCCGGCAGTCAAACGTAAGACCGAGTGCCCCGAGAAAGATAACGAGATCCCGTATCTTTCATCAAAATTACCCCCGGCAGTAAAACGTAAGACCGAGTGCCCCGAGAAAGATAACGAGATCCCGTATCTTTCATCAAAATCATCCCCGGCAGTCAAACGTAAGACCGAGTGACCCGAGAAAGATAACGAGATCCCGTATCTTTCATCAAAATTGCCCCCGGCAGTCAAACGTAAGACCGATTTCCCAGATGAATACGTCTGATTTTCCCCAGCAAAGGCTAACGAAATCCCCAGCAAAGTTAACGGAATCCCAAAAGCCAACGGAATCTCGAGTAGTACTCGAACTACGAAAGGGCTTGATTCCCACTAGGGATACGTAGGTAGCCTATCATTAGGTCCAGCCCCTCGACCAAAACGGTCACCCTCTCCTTCGGCAGCAGACGAAGTCCACCGAAAGGCCATTTCAAATTAAGGTCCGAGGCGCCTAAAAAGCCATCATCATTAAGGTCCGAGGCGCCTAAAAAGCCATCATCATCAAAGGTCCGAGGCGCCTAAAAAGCCATCATCATTAAGGTCCGAGGCGCCTAAAAAGCCATCATCATCAAGGTCCGAGGCGCCTAAAAAGCCATCATCATTAAGGTCCGAGGCGCCTAAAAAGCCATCATCATTAAGGTCCGAGGCGCCTAAAAGGCCATCATCATCAAGGTTCGAGGCACCTAAAACGCCATCTTCAAGGTTTGAGGCACCTAAAACGCCATCTTCAAGGTTTGAGGCACCTAAAACGCCATCTCCAAGGTTTAAGGCACCTAAGACGCTATCACTAGGAAAGCGATAAATCGCAATCATCCCAGCGAGACCGAAAATGGTCATTCCTATCCCAGCAGGCGGATACCCGTCGGACCGAAAATGGTCATTCCTATCCCAGCGGAGCGGATAGCCATCGACCGAAAATGGTCATCTCTTATCCTCAGCGAGTTTCTCTCCGGCCAAGCGTAGAACTCGCTCATCGGGTTCGAGGCACCTAAAACGCCATCATCTCGGGTCAAAGACCCGAACTACGGCAGCTTGATTCCCATTCGGGATACGTAGGTAGCCTATCGCTAGGTTCGGCCACCCGATCACTCGATCATCCCGCCAAATATGGAGCCTTACTCTTATCGACGACCCCGCTTCCTTCGAAAGCGCCGTCGCCGAGGGGCTACTGTAAGTGCTCCAATTTGAGCTTGTTACAATTTTCGTTAGAAAATTAACGAAAGTTATAACATTTCTAACAATTCCTAACTATCCTAACATTTCTAACAAAGTGAGGGTAAAATGGGCATTGTTATTTAAGGTTAAACCTTAAAAAGAATCTCAAAAAAGAAAAACAAATGAAGAAAACCAAATATAGCAATGCTGGAAACAAAAACTGGCTGGTCAATTTGAATTTTGAAAAAGATTATTCTTCTTGTCCAAAGCTGAAGCTGCATTTAATGAACAGTGCACGCTGCCTGACCTTGTCCGCGCGGATACCTTTGCATTTTCAGGAGGGCTATAAATTGAGCCCTCCAGTCACAAAAATATAGAGGAAGAACACAATAGCAACGAAGTTCTGGCGAAATATAGAGAGAAAACAGTGAGAATTCTCAAGAATTGTCACCTTTTTCTTTCCAATCTTTCCCAACTCATACTCATCCACTCACTCTCATATTAAAGCCCTAAACACTCATACACTCAAGCCAAACACTCAAGAACACAAGGAAGATTGGTAAACCCTCCTCTTCCTAACCCTAAATCTCATCCATGCATGCATCTTCAAACTACAAAATGTAGTTCTTTCATCTCCTTTCTCTAGATCTAAGAAGATCACCATGGAAGACCATCTCCATGGATGATCTTCTACAAAGATCAACATTATTTTCAAAGCTTTTCTTTCTTACTTGCAAAAATGCACTTTCAAAACCCTAAAAAACCATTTTCAAGCACTAAATCTTGATTTCAAAGGGTAAAATCCCCCTCCCCAAGCAAATGAAATGCTTAGTCCTAATGTACCCCAAGGATGGTTTGGTATAGTTGATTCACCACTAAAATGTCTAGTGATCACTAACCAAAACCTAGGGAAATGGGGACAAGCATGGATGCAAAACCCCCTTAAAATCATATTTTCTTTCTTGAGAAGTTGCTGTCCAGTAGCAATTTTCTCAGACCTCAGTCCATGGTCTTAATTTTTGGACACAGATGAACTTGGAATTTGGTGTTGACTACAAAACACTTTTTGTAGCCAACATCCAGAGCTTTCCAGACATATTTTTACCTTATTTTTTGGGTGAGTAAAACTCCTCTTTTCAATTTTTCTTTCAGAGGCTAGTTCATCAGCTTCTGGGAATCCAGATCTCATATCTGAGGTTTCCAGAAGGTTTTGACCCCTCAAATCTTCTCCAAAATGGAAATTTCTTTCACACAAAGTTTATTCAAGGAGTCTAGAGAAACTTTCATTCTCTGAGTTCATCCAGATTATGAAGTTTTAGGACCCTTGAATCCATTTCAAAATCAGGTGTCTGCTGACATTTCCTTCTGGCAGAAGTGACTTCTCAACTTCAAAAGGTTGTTTGAGTACCAAATCTCAAACCAAAAATTCTCCAAAAAATCATGGGATCAGTTTAAAGTCTTAAAAAGACATCCCAATTTTTACTTTTTCCAGTTTCAACTTATTTTGGCCAAAACACACACACACACACACACACAAATGATTTTCAGCTTGGAAGACTCGTTTTTACGAGGCGCGTCGGGTGCACACTAACGTCCTTCCCGACGCGTAACATGACCTCCGAACCTAAATCTCTGATCTCGGGCTTTTTTCAAAGTTTTGCCCTTCAAAATTAAAATGGCGTGGCGACTCCGTTTTTTCCGGTTTTATTTGGTTTTTCAAAGAAACGCGAAAATCGAATTTTTCCCGCGAAAAAGGCAACACATCGTTACACCTCCGAACCTAAATTTCTGATCTCGGGCTTTTTTCAAAGTTTTGGCTCTCAAAATAAAAATGGCATGGCGACTCCGTTTTGATTTTCACAAAAAAAATCGGGTACATCACAGTGGCGATTCTGCTGGGGATAAAGAATGAGTTTTATCTTTTCAAAAACAAAAAGAAACACTTTTGAGGGTCAAGCTTCCATCCCGACATTTGAAATCCTTTGTTTTGTGTGTGTTGATTTTTGCACATTTTCGTGTTTGTTTTGGCCGCCTCGGAAAAAGTCAAAATTTTGACTGTCAGAAATAATGTCCCTAACCGTTGGAATTTTTGTGCTTATGTGCTTATATGTTCATAAAATTTTCAAAAAAAAATTTTCAAAAAAAAAAGATTTTTCAAAAAAGAAAATTTCCAAAAAAAAAATCATGCATCATGCTTTTTAAGACACATAAAAAATCTCTATTTTACTCAGAAAAGAAGATAGACTGCTTGCACACTACGCGCACGTGACCGTACACTGCACACTACGTCCCTAACCCGGGGAAATCCTTGTCGCGGTCCGTTTGGTCTTATTACGCCTCTCGGACGAGCACAGGACTACCCAAACATCCCATGGAGCCTCGTGTCGACCATGCACTTGTCCGTGACACACTTTGTCCGAGACCCGGTTGGTTTTTAGTCTGGTCTCGTGTCATGCCACTGTACGTGTATAGACCTTTCCTTTCAAGCCTTTGTCGGCATACCGACTCGATATCTTTCGGGGACCCTAATCGGTCGAAGTTACGCCGGTTTTCCGCCGCAGACTTTGACCAAGATATTGACCGGCGCCTTGACTTTGGCTCCCGGCGCACAAATTATACACCGACTCCCAGCATGACCGAGTCATCAAGGATTAACGGTTATTCCATGCCTAATTACGGCCTAACTGACGACAAGTCAAAGTCAACTGTGGACATTTACCAGTCCAAATCATGCCGAATTTTTGTCGAGTCCTCGGACGTGATCTTGACTTTGACGTCAGCTTTGTCCGTAATATACATCGAATGCTCGTTAAGACTCGATTACCCGTCAGACTTCTAGGATCGTTTTTCTTTCGGTCGGTGGGATCCGCTTGCCCTATAGGACCCTCGCCCGGGCATCCACCTGGGAGGTCGAAATACAGGTGGAATACGAGGGGCTTATAGACGTAGTGACGGGGCCCACTGATCCAGGAATCAGAGTAGTTTGCGAAAAAGAAGAGCAATCTTTTCCAACCGATTAGGTTAATAAAGCGTGTTTTAAGTAAACGTGAACAAATAATCGCATGTTGCATGAGCCCAAAGCCCAAACACCTACCCTCCTTCAATTCCCATACATCTGAACCCTCGTGTCTTTCCCCATGACTCCTCACAAAGGTTGGTTTCGGGCACCGGTCACCGTTTAATCGGTTGGGAAGAGTCAAGCGCATCGTCGGCTTCATCGTCTATTCCGACTCCGAATTTAAGAATGTCCGCATCAGTGGTAACGATGGGGTCAACGTCACTCCGCCTCCGGGACTACTCGGACGAGAACAACGGTGGAATCGGCTAGCCGAACGGATGAGAGTGCGCCGGGAAGCACGGTTGAACAGGCCTTATGGAGGCTATCAAAAGCCATGGATTGGCCGCCGGTCTCAACCAGGATGGCACCTTAACTGTGGAAGAAAAGGAAGACCTCAATCCCGCTCGTGGTCAACCCGACTACTCCAGGATGCCACCACCGGCGTCCCACGGTACTACCACCAGAACCCATGCTCCTCGATCTCTAGGTCGTAGGCTCCCAACCTGCAGACCACCGGATCCGTGCAGCCTGACGGGACGAGCCAGTTCGCAATGTCTCAGTGGGGACAAAGTCAGTACGGAATGCCTTCCCATGGTTGGGGATACCCCGGAATGCTACAACAAATTGGGATCCCGCCTCATTTTGGGATCAATCAATCCGGACTTTCGCAACAACGGTTTGGAATTCCACCACAGTTTGGTTCGGGGCAACGGGAGCCTCCTCGGAATGATGCTAGCTCATGCTCCTCACACGGCTTCCGCAAACCCATTTCTCACTCGGGGTTCAATGGGTTGCCAAGCCCCCATCCCAGTTTCATCGAATCACCGGGACCACGGTATCCTCTCGGTTATGCATCCTCGCCACAACCAAACCCATGCAATTCAACAACCAGGGACAGCAGCCCGCACTTAAGCCTACTTATGGGTCTCACTCCGGAAATCCAAGCCATCTGGCTACCTCAGATCTGCCTCCATCTTCCCTGCCGATTGGAAGCCAACAGCAAGTCGTTGGATTCTATCCCTTTGCCCAAACTCCTACCTACACTCCCCAGGGAACTTTGGGCCAAGGACAGGTTTTCACCTATGCTCCGGGATATGGTATTCCTTCCACCAATGCACCACCAACAGCTAGTCCTCTTCCTATCTCAAATATCGGCTCAGGAATTCCCTCTCCACCTTTGGATCCCCAATTGGCTTGGTTTATGGAGCAACACAAGGAAATGAAAGCACAGATTGCTGAATTGACCGCCAAAAAGAACACTGCTCTTCGGCCTACAGATCCCGACTCGATTGTCCCCCTGCCTCAAAAGTTTGTGATGCCCACTCTCGAACTGTTTGATGGAAGTGCGTGCCCTAAAACTCACTTGGACACCTACACTTTGGCAATGAAAGCTAAGGGATGCACAAACTAGCAGTTGGCTGACTACTTCAGTCTCTCTTTGAAGTCAGGGGCTTTGAAATGGTTTTTCCGATTGCAGCCTGAAGCTAGGGCTACTTGGGAACAGATTACCAGTACTTTCACGGATAAGTATAAAGCCAACTTGGAATGGGAAACAAACAGAGTTGACCTGCAGACAACGGTGCAGCGCCCTGATGAGAATATTGGGGATTTCTATAAAAGGTGGAACTTAAAGCTCAGTGAAATGGCCATCCCCCCTTCCGAAGAGGAACAACTGGACATCTTCCAGTCATGCCTGAAACCACATCTGAGAGCCTCCCTCAGTCACTTCTCGTACTCAGACTTACGGGCCATGGTTAACTCTGCAGCTAAGTTTGAAAAGGCCTACACCGCAACCGGCCGTTGCACTTTGCCCTACAGATATCGGGCTCCTCCTGCAAACACTGCCCCTGCTCCTGCTAAAGGCAAAGAGATGATTCACTATGCGGAATAGGAATGTAACAACACGACTCCTTTTGCTCCCAGAAAACCAGCCGAGCCCAGACCACGGGTCATGAATCTCGAAAACTTTGGGATGCCTCTGAATGACATCTTTAGGGGACTGGTGAAGGAAGGCTTGCTCCGGCCTTTAGATAATTATCAGCCTAGAAACCCCAATGCTCCTTTGGATACCTCCAAGCATTGTGCCTTTCATCAATACCATGGGCACCGGACAGATGATTGCGTCCCCCTGAAAAAGGCAATCCGAGGTTTGATAGAGCAAGGAAAGTTAGAAGTCCCCGAGGGGCCTAATACAGTCAAAAATCCTCTGCCAAGGAACCATAACCAAGTGAACATGATTGAAATCGGAGAGCCTTCGCATGCCAAAGAAAATGTGGAAACTGGTAAAGATCACCAGATGACTAATCTTGAATCCGGATTTGAGAATGAGGGACGGACCTATCCTCCCGAGATCCCTCGACAGACCGACGTTGGACCCAGTTGGTAGAGCGAGATGAGGCTGCGACATAAAGCTCAAATTGACAACCTCACGGAGGCCTTCGGGAGCCATGGTTTGGCCGCGCCGGTCTTAATCCCGACCGCACTTTTACCGTGAAGAAGGAAGAAAATCATCCTCTCACTCTCAATCGTCCGGATATGTCGGGATGCCGCCACCAACCTCCTATGTAACTACCGTCGAAACTCCACCGCCCTCGACTTACAGGTCAGTGGCCCCCAACCAACAGTTCAAAACTCCGCCATCCCAGCGGTCGGGGATGGAGCAATTTGGCATGCCTCGGCGGCCGTCGGGTGCCCCTCGAGAATGGTACCGATCTTGCAGATACCGGCGAGAGAGAATGAAGGTTTGCCTCCGAGAAAATTTCCAAACAATAGAGAAAGTGTGTTTAGCCATCGGGGCTCTCGGGAACGCCGGAATGAGCAACGAGGCCGGATCGAAGAGGCCACCCACCATTTCGGGACATTGACAATCCCCCGGCCGGAGCTCCCCTAAAGGACAAATACGTGCCTGCTCCTCCGTCTTCTAATGCCTCTCGTTACCCCTTGGAATCCAACCATTTGTTTCCCGGACAAGCCCGGCAAGAAATCTCCTCAATCTAGCTCAACTCGGAACCATTCTAGCACGGCTCGGCTTGAGGCCCGAATCCACCCCCAGTGTTGAGCACATTTGGTGGGATGTGCATTTGTCTCATTGTCTCGAGAGAGACTATCAAGATGAGATAAATGAAGATCGTCCTCCCGAAAAGAAGAAAGCCTCTTCCCCCAAAAGTTGAAAGAAAGGTTTGAAGTCGGTTCTACCACTCGAGAACAACCGGCGCGGCGCTAAATCCTCTCAAACAGATCCCAATATCCCCCAAAGTCCTCCCGGGTTCACTTCCTTCCATCAATATGCTCGATCAACAAAGTTCGTCCCCGTGACTTTTCCGACCCATTTCTTTGGACACCTTGTACTTGCTCCAGTTTGCCCCGTGGCCTCAAATCCCTCCACTTCCACCCGCATCATGGGCACGTAATGGATCACCGCCCCGATCGCAATAGGGGATTCGGAAGCTAGCGAGAAAAATGGAAAGCTCAAGCGTCTGGCGGTCCAACCATCAAAGAGCAGCTAGATTAGGGGCTACCTATCTCTAAATTAGTCTTTTAGTCAACCTTCGTAGGTTCTAGTACTTCCCTGTCACCTAAGTCCTTCCTGGACATTTGTCGTTGTAGTCCATTTTGGACACAGTAGTTAAATGCCTAGATTTTAATATAAGTCTTTTTTCTCTTCTTGCTAGACTCGAGACATCACTTGTGCACCCACGTTACACTTAATTGAAATGGTTTTATCCAAAATGATCACTTGTGCTGCTCAACCACTAATTCTTTGAAATGATTAATATTTAAATTAATCGGAGTGAGAAAATCAATTGATATCTTTCCTAAATTGGGGCTTACCAACTCCCCATCTTGCATCTCATATGCTCATATCCCTTTCATCCTCATCATCTCGTTGCTCGATGAATTTGCATGGATCTTTTCTCATATAAAGCTTAAGCAAGCAATGAAGACTTAATCTCATTTAGGTCATCCAGTAGGGATTGCGGTTGAAACCTTTCACTCATAGGAAAGCCATTACCTCACCCTTACTAAACACTATCCTTTCATTTCAAGAACGGCGTGTTTTGAAACCCGGTTTAGCCATCATTTTTGCTCCATACTGAGAGAAAGTCCAGGCGAGCCCGAGAAGTGAGCTTCGAGAGTCGGCGATGCGCAAAATATCTCAAGCCATGAAGGAAGGACAAAGATAATCCTCAACTCCTCAGGAGGCTCTCCAAGTCAAAAAAAAAAAAAAAAAAAAAAAAAAAAAAAAACAAAAAAAAAAAAAAAAAAACAAAAAAAAAAACAAAAAAAAAAAAAAAAGAGAAGAAGCTGTCGATCCTCAAAAGTCCCCCGACTTCTCAAGAAGCCCTCCAACGATCAAAAGGAGCTGAATTCTCGCAAGATCGCAAAAGGTTGTCGATAGCTCGGACTTCCTCTCACCATTACCTTAAATCAATCCTAAGCCATCCTCTCGATTTTAGAGGATACTCCCATTACCCTCGCCTTCGGCCAAAGTCAAAATTTGACCTCTCATTCTTAGAGGCAATTAATCTTCCCGCGCCATAGATTTCCCAAACACATCCTGCAAGACAACCTCTCATCTTTAGAGGTTCGGTCGGCAAAAGGCCCGGCCGACCTCTCATCTTAAGAGGTCAAAATTTCCCAAATCACCCGATGGTCGATCGAAGCCGGAAACCCAACTACGGTCCCTACCGGATAGCGGTTTCATTCTAATATCCTCGATGTCAGGATCAAATTAATGCTTCATTGCTTGCTTAAACTAGAATCTAATTCATCTTGGTTCAAAATCATCAATCAAAGATTGTGCAAATTCAAACCGGATGTGAGCATAATTCATTTCTACCCCACAAACACTTGCCGTGGATGTCCCACTGGGGCTTCGCATCCGTTTCTTTCATGGACACTCTAAGGGGATATGTTATTCAATCCTCCAAATCCTCAAAATCCCCAAAGGTCCTCAGATCCTCGAATTTCAACATTCGTTCTCTTTTCATTCGGGATAAGCCCGAACTACGGCGACCTGAGCTCTTCATAATGGAGGGAACGTAGGCAACCAGAAATGGTCCGGTCGAAATCACAAACAAATCTCAAAAAAAAAAAAATTCGGTCTCATCAAGGATCGTCCCTATACACTTTCCGAGCTTAACTCTCGATATCAGTTGATTTTCTCCTCGTGATTAATCAAAATATTTGTTCATACCAGATTTAGGAGTTGAATAACTCGAACACTAACAAAGGGTTTTAAGCAGCCTTGTGATCATCATGAATAAGACAAGTTTTCAAGTGTCTCGACGAGTCTTCTCTTCCTACATCATAGGAAAATAGAGCCAAACTCTTGTCTTTTACATGCAGGGGCTTCCATACACTTTTCCACACCTTGTGATGCTTATACTCTCTCAAAAGAGTCAAACCAAAAGCGAGAGTGTCATACACAAATTCGGGAAACATTCCCACCTTTCAAAAGATATGCCCCTGCACGTAAACCTTTCTGAGTCTTATCCAGTAACTGGTTGACTAAGGTCTGAAAAGATGGGTGCCCCCTCTGTAAGACTACTCTGAATTTCTTCATACTGGGGCTTGCTAAGCGGTTCTCCCAGGTTCTCCTGTATCAGCTCTTCAAGCTGGGGCTTATATAGTCATCTTTGGGTCCACGTTGGGTTCTTCACTACGAGATAGACTCGCCAAGTCGCTTCTTCAAAATCTGGACTTTGCCTACTCAGGATCCAGGGCTTTGTCAAGATGGTCTTTTGGACCCGAATTTTACCAAGCCGCAAGAAAGAATTTCAACCTCGAACTTGGTACACGACAGCCTTCCAAAGAGCATCGGAATTCAAGATCAGGGTTTCTCCCGGCATTAGCAATTCCATCAAATCCGGACAAGGTTTCGGCCAAAGTCACAGCTCACCCAAATGAAAGAAGCTTCACTCGTATCAACGTGCCCTAGAGCCTGTCAGCATCAGCTTCAAATGACCAAGAATGAGAGGGAAAATTTCAATCAAGACCCGGGATCCGAATCCAATCTCATCAAAATTGAGGTCCATGTGATACTATTAACAAAACCTCATCAACAGCCGCTGTTTTAATCGCGATCGAGGGTTCTCACCCCCCACTTGCTCAAAATCTGTTCCAAGCAGTCTCCATCACCATGCATCCCCACAAAAATCTCCCAAGGGCTCATGTAGCATGCACAAAACTTGAATCAATAGGAAAAATCCTAGGTGATTGAAAATCATAAATCATAATTTCCCTGCCAAAAGCTTAGGCTAGGTGCATCTTCGAAAGCAAGTAAATGCATCATCTCATAATCATTTTTGGTTCTATGCATGCATCCGTCATCATGAATGCCATATATGCATCTTCCTCTTCACTAACGAATGCAGGAATTCAAACGTGAAATCAAATCCCCCTTTTCGGCAAGGATGATCTTCACCAAAGTCGACCTCCAATGTCCACAAATGGATGAAGACAGCCTCCAGCATCTACAGTTTGGCAAAGATAGTCCCCATGTCTACAGCTTGGCAAGGACAACCTCCGGCGTCTGCAACTTGCTAAAGACGACCTCCAATGGATGAAAACAGCTCCCGACATCCACAAACGTATGAAGACCGCCTCCAGTGTCTACAAATCGGTCAGGGACGCCAAGTTCTCAAAATACAAATAGGTCAGAGACGCCAAGTTCTCAAATACAAATCGGTCAGAGACGCCAAGTTCTCAAATACAGTACGGTCAGAGACGCCAAGTTCTCAAAATGCAAATCGGTCAAAGATACCAAGGTCTCAAATACAGTACGGTCAGAGACGCCAAGTTCTCAAAATGAAAATCGGTCAGAGACGCCAAGTTCTCCAATACAGTTCGGTCAGAGACGCCAAGTTCTCCAAATACAAATCGGTCAGGGACGCCAAGTTCTCAAATACGATGCGGTCAGAGACACCAAGTTCTCAAAAAACAAGAAGTCCCAATGTGAAGACAAGCTCAACAACCTCTACCAGGTTGACGATCACCCAGCAGATGCAGACTCAACCAAACTCCTCCTTCAGGTCAAAATGCCTCCAAAGACAGCAAATCGTCGGCAGAAACCGTCCCACGAACGGCAACCTAACAACTCTTCATCAACATCAGTCGTAGCCTCAGTCCTTTCGGCAGCTACAGGTAAGCACAGCACAGGTATGAAAGCATATCTTAGTCAACTACTTTTCTGAAAGAACATTATCATCAAATCTTAGGGCGACTTCCCAAAAAAAAAAACAGTCAAACCTCGGGTGACTCCCAAATACTGTCAAATCATCAAAGGACCATCCATCCCAAACCATCAAAGGGAAATCATGTCAAATCAAGGTTCGAGGCACCTGAGACGCCATCTCCAAGGTTCGAGGCACCTAAGACGCCATCATTAAGGTTTGAGGCACCTAAAGCGCTATCCCCCGGTCACAACACTAGGAAAGCGATAAATCGCAATCATCCCCTAATTCGACAAACCAAAATCATTACCAGGGCGACTTCCCAAAAACGGTCAAACCATAGGGCGACTTCCCTAAAATAGTCAAACCATAGGGTGACTTCCCAAAAATAGTCAAACCATAGGGCGACTTCCCAAAAATAGTCAGATCATACGGTGACTTCCCGAAAATAGTCAGATCTTAGGGTGACTTCCCAAAAATAGTCAGACCATAGGGCGACTTCCCAAAAATAGTCAAACCATAGGGCAACTTCCCTAAAATAGTCAATCCCCGGGCGACTTCCCTAAAATAGTCAATCTCTCGGGTAACTCCCAAATACAGTCAATCTCTCGGGCGACTTCCCTAAAATAGTCAATCCTCGGGTGACCCCGGATCTGATCAATCCTTGGGTGACAAACTATGTAGCCTACCATAGGTCCATCCACTTGACCAACATTGGTCACCTTTCTTCTCGATAGTTCTCGTAAACCCGAGTCTTCCCCAGCAAGAACACCTTCAAATAGCCTCCATCAGGTACAAAACCTCAGCTCAGGTTCATACTCCTGAACCAAGTCCCGACTTAGGTTCATACTCCTGAACTAAGTTCCCATTTAGGTTCATACTCCTGAACAAAACCTCAATTTAGGTTCATACTCCTGAACTAAGTCTCCATTTAGGTTCATACTCCTGAACAAAACCTCAACTTAGGTTCATACTCCTGAACTAAGTTCCCATTTAGGTTCATACTCCTGAACCGAACCTCAACTTAGGTTCATACTCCTGAACTAAGTTCCCATTTAGGTTCATACTCCTGAACCGAACCTCAACTTAGGTTCATACTCCTGAACTAAGTTCCCATTTAGGTTCATACTCCTGAACCGAACCTCAACTTAGGTTCATACTCCTGAACTAAGTCTCCATTTAGGTTCATACCCTATCAAAATCATCCCCGGCAGTAAAACGTAAGACCGAGTGCCCCGAGAAAGATAACGGAATCCCGTTTCTTTCATCAAAATCAACTCCGGCAGTTAAACGTAAGACCGATCTCCCCGAGAAAGATAACGAGATCCCGTATCTTTCATCAAAATCAGCCACGGCAGTTAAACGTAAGACCGATTTCCTCGACGAATACGTCTGACTTTCCCCAGCAAAGGCTAACGAAACCCCCAGCGAAACTAACGGAATCCCAAAATGCCAACGGAATCTCGAGTAGATTTCGAACTACGACCGACTTGATTCCCACTAGGGATACGTAGGTAGCCTATCATTAGGTCCAGCCACTCGACCAAAATGGTCATCCTTTCCTCGGCAGCAGACGTAAGACCGATCCTTTCAAGCAGAGTCCACCAAGAGGACCATCTACCCCCACCATTAAGGTTCAAGGCACCTAAAACGCCATCTCCAAGGTCCGAGGCACCTAAAACGCCATCTCCAAGGTTCGAGGCACCTAAAACGCCATCTCCAAGGCTCGAGGCACCTAAAACGCCATCTCCAAGGTTCGAGGCACCTAAAACGCCATCTCCAAGGTTCGAGGCACCTAAAACGCCATCTCCAAGGTTCGAGGCACCTAAAACGCCATCTCCAAGGTTCGAGGCACCTAAGACGCCATCACACACAACACTAGGAAAGCGATAAATCGCAATCATCCCCAGCAGAGCGGATGGCCCTCCGACCGAAAATGGTCATTCTTATCCCCAGCAGAGCGGATATGCAATTTCAGCCATCAGACCGAAAATGGTCATTCCTATCCCCAGCAGAGCGGATAGCCCTCCGATCAAGATGATCATCTCTTATCCCAATGAGAGATAGCCCCTGAGACCGAAAATGGTCATTCATATCCCCGGCAGAGCGGATATACAATTTCAGCCATCCGACCAAAATGGTCATTCTTATCCCCAGCAGAGCGGATATGCACTTTCAGCCATCGACCGAAAATGGTCATTCCTATCCCCAAGAGAGCGGATAGCCCTCCGATCAAGATGATCATCTCCTATCCCGGAAGAGCGGATAGCCCTCAGACCGAAAATGGTCATTCCTATCCCCAGCAGAGCGGATAGCACTCCGATCAAAATGATCATCGCAATTATCCCCAGCGGAGCGGATATGCAATTTCAGCCATCAGACCGAAAATGGTCATTCCTATCCCCAGCGGAGCGGATAGCCCTCCGATCAAAATGATCATCTCTTATCCCCAGCAGAGTTTCTCTCCAGCAACCTGTGATGATGTGTATCCGAAAATTTTCCCATTTTTATTTGAAAAAATCAACGAAACGGAGTCGCCACGCCATTTTTATTTTGAGGGCCAAAACTTTGAAAAAAGCCCGAGATCAGAGATTTAGGTTCGGAGGTCATGTTACGCGTCGGGAAGGACGTTAGTGTGCACCCGACGCGCCCCGTAAAACGAGTCTTCCAAGCTGAAAATCATTTGTGTGTGTGTGTGTGTATGTGTTTTGGCCAAAATAAGTTGAAACTCAGAAAAGTAAAAATTGGGATATCTTTTTAAGACTTTAAACTGATCCCATGAATTTTTGGAAGATTTTTGGATTGAGATTTGGTACTCAAAAGACCTTTTGAAGTTGAGAGCCATTTCTGCCAGAATGAAAAAGGCAGTGGACCTTTGATTTTGAAATGGATTCAAGGGTCTTAAAACTTCATAATCTGGATAAACTCAGAGAATGAAAGTTGTTCTAGACACCTTAAATAAGATTTGTACGAAGGAATTTTCCATTTTGGAGAAGATTTGAGGGGTCAAAACCTTCTGGAAACCTCAGATATGAGATCTGGATTCCCAGAAGCTGATGAACTAGCCTCTGAAAGAAAATTTAAAAAGAGGAGTTTTACTCACCCAAAAAATAAAGTAAAAATATTTATGGAAAGATATGGATGTTGGCTACAAAAAGTGTTTTGTAGTCAATACCAAATTCCACATTTATCTGTGTCCAAAAAATTAGACCATGGACTGAGGTCTGAGAAAATTGCTACTGGACAGCAACTTCTCAAGAAAGAAAATATGATTTTAAGGGGGTTTTGCATCCATGCTTGTCCCCATTTCCCTAGGTTTTGGTTAGTGATCACTTGACATTTTAGTGGTGAATCAACTATACCAAACCATCCTTGGGGTACATTAGGACTAAGCATTTCATTTGCTTGGGAAGGGGATTTTTATCCTTTGAAAATGAGATTTTATGCTTGAAAATGGTTTTTAGGGTTTTGAAAATGAGTTTTCTTTACAAGAAAGTAAGAGATCTTGAAAATAATTTTGATCTTTGTAGAAGATCATCCATGGAGATGGTCTTCCATGGTGATCTTCTTAGATCTAAAGCAAGAAGATGAAAGAACTACATTTTGTAGTTTGCAAATGCATGCATGGTTGGAGTTTAGGGTAAGGAGAAGGAGGGTTTACCAATCTTCCTTGTGTTCTTGAGTTTTTGGCTTGAGTGTATGAGTGTTTAAGGCTTAGATATGAGAGTGAGTGGATGAGTGTGAGTTGGGAAAGATTGGAGAGAAAATGGTGACAATTCTTGAAGAATTCTCACTTTTTTCTCTCTATATTTCGCCGAGAGGTTCGGTGCAAATTGTGTTGTTCCTCCTTATTTTTGTAGTGGAGGGCTCAATTTATAGCCCTACGGAAATGACATACTTATCCGCGCGGATAGGACCCTTCGGCGTGCCTTTGTTCATTAAATGCGGCTCCGGCTTTGGACAAGAGGAATATTTCTTTTTGAAATTTCAAATTAACGGCCGGTTTATTGTTCCTACCATTTCTATTTGTGGTTTTATTCCTTTTGTTTTACTTTTTGAGATTCTTTTGAGGTTTAACCTTAAATAACAATGCCCATTTTACCCTCACTTTGTTAGAAAAGTTAGGATTGTTAGGAATTGTTAGAAATGTTATAACTTTCGTTAATTTTCTAACGAAAATTCTAACAAGCTCAAATTGGAGCACTTACAGTAGCCCCTCGGCGACGGCGCTTTCGAAGGAAGCGGGGTCGTCGATAAGAGTAAGGCTCCATATTTGGCGGGATGATCGAGTGATCGGGTGGCTGAACCTAGCGATAGGCTACCTACGTATCCCGAATGGGAATCAAGCCGACCGTAGTTCGGGTCTTTGACCCTGGAGATGATGGCGTTTTAGGTGCCTCGAACCTGATGAACGAGTTCTGCAGTCGGTTGCTGGAAAGAAACTCTGCTGGGGATAAGAGATGACCATTTTCGGTCTGATGGTTATCCGCTCGGCTGGGGATAGGAATGACCATTTTCGGTCTCTGCTGGGGATGATTGCGATTTATCGCTTTCCTAGTGATAGCGTCTTAGGTGCCTCAAACCTTGGAGATGGCGTTTTAGGTGCCTCGAACCTTGGAGATGGCGTTTTAGGTGCCTCGGACCTTGGAGATGGCTTTTTAGGTGCCTCGGACCTTGGAGATGGCGTTTTAGGTGCCTCGGACCTTGATGATGGCGTTTTAGGTGCCTCGGACCTTGATGATGATGGCGTTTTAGGTGCCTCGGACCTTGATGATGATGGCTTTTTAGGCGCCTCGGACCTTAATTTGAAATGGCCTTTCGGTGGACTTCGTCTGCTGCCGAAGGAGAGGGTGACCGTTTTGGTCGAGGGGCTGGACCTAATGATAGGCTACCTACGTATCCCTAGTGGGAATCAAGCCCTTTCGTAGTTCGAGTACTACTCGAGATTCCGTTGGCTTTTGGGATTCCGTTAACTTTCTTTGGGGATTTCGTTAGCCTTTCTTTGAGGAAAATCGAGACGTATTCGTCGGGAAATCGGTCTTACGTTTCTTGCCGGGGAAGATTTTGATGAAAGATACGGGATCTCGTTATCTTTCTCGGGGAAATCGGTCTTACGTTTGACTGCCGGGGAAGATTTTGATGAAAGATACGTGATCTCGTTATCTTTCTCGAGGAAATCGGTCTTACGTTTTATTGCCGGAGGAAGATTTTGATGAAAGATACGAGATCCGTTATCTTTCTCGGGGAGATCGGTCTTACGTTTGACTGCCGGAGGATTTTGATGAAAGATACGGGATCCGTTATCTTTCTCGGGGCACTCGGTCTTACGTTTTACTGCCGGGAAGGATTTTGATGAAAGATACGAGATTTCTTTCTCGGGGCACTCGGTCTTACGTTTGACTGCCGGGAAGGATTTTGATGAAAGATACGGGATCCGTTATCTTTCTCGGGGAGATCGGTCTTACGTTTGACTGCTGGGGGAAGATTTTGATGAAAGATACGGGATCCGTTATCTTTCTCGGGAATCGGTCTTACGTTTTTGCTTAGGAAGGATTTTGATGAAAGATACGGGATCCGTTATCTTTCTCGGGAGAATCGGTCTTACGTTTGGCTTGCCGGGAAGATTTTGATGAAAGATACGGGATCCGTTATCTTTCTCGGGGAGATCGGTCTTACGTTTTACTGCCGGAGGATGATTTTTGATGAAAGATACGGGATCCGTTATCTTTCTCGGGAAGATCGGTCTTACGTTTGACTGTCGGGGGAAGATTTTGATGAAAGATACGGGATCCGTTATCTTTCTCGGGGAGATCGGTCTTACGTTTGGCTTAGGGAAGATTTTGATGAAAGATACGGGATCCGTTATCTTTCTCGGGGAGATCGGTCTTACGTTTTACTGCCGTGGAAGATTTTGATGAAAGATACGGGATCTCGTTATCTTTCTCGGGGAAATCGGTCTTACGTTTGACTGCCGGGGGTGATTTTGATGAAAGATACGGGATCTCGTTATCTTTCTCGGGGAAATCGGTCTTACGTTTTACTGCCGGGAATGATTTTGATGAAAGATACGAGATTTCGTTATCTTTCTCGGGGCACTCGGTCTTACGTTTCTTAGGGAAGGATTTTGATGAAAGATACGGGATTTCGTTATCTTTCTCGGGCACTCGGTCTTACGTTTGGCTAGCAGGGAAGGATTTTGATGAAAGATACGGGATCCGTTATCTTTCTCGGGAAGATCGGTCTTACGACGTTTGCCGGGAAGGATTTTCCTTGACAAGGGGCGACTTTGGTTAACTTTGGTTAACTCTGTCAAGTTAGGGGTGAATTGCGAGTCACTGGAATTTTAAGGGGCAAAAGGGTCATTTTGACCCTTACGATCCTGTCCGCGCGGAGAGGGTTTGAAAACCGGGGTATTAATGAGGGGCCAACGCCCTTCCTCTTCCCCATTCGGTTTTCAAAATCCGAGAGCAGAGAGAGAGAGAAACCGAGAGAAGGAAGCCATTGTTGCTCAAAAAGCTTGAAAATTCCTCCGATTTCTTCGATTTTCGAGCAATGGAACACGGGGAAGGCGCTTTTCAAGGCCAAGGACGTGGCCCGGTCGCGGAGAGACGATTGGAGCTTGTCCGAATGAGGAGGCATTACACCCTTTCGCAATCGATTGCGGAGGAGCCCTACCCCGATGCTTGGCAACATTGGGCTTCTGATCCGAGTCTCCGAACGGTATACTTTGAAACCCTTTGATCCCTTTGTTGATCTCTTGTTTGAAATTTGAATTTTGGGTGATTTTTGAAATTTTTTTTTTTTGAAAATTCGAATGATTGATATTCTTGGCTTTGAATTTTGATTTTGATGCTTTGCATGTTGCAATGATTATGTGGGTATCCCAAAATATGCATTTTGCTTGGAGAAAGAATTGGCCTTTTCGCCATTTTTTTTTGTATCCGAAAATTGCATGTGAAAATTCGAAAATTGTGATGATGATTTTTTTTTTTGAAATAGAATATTGATATGGATGAATGATGCAATGCATGCATTTGTTTGGAAAGAATGGGCATTTTGCCAATATGAGATGTATGTATGTTTAGGATTTTTTATTTTTGAAAAGTGGGACGGATTTTTCCTCCCGTTGCATGTAAGATGGATGATATGCATTTTTTTTTTGAAAATGGGACGGAGTTTTTATTTCCGTCGACTTCTTGTAGGATATGCATGTATGCATTTTTTTTTTGTTGTGGGATTTCTTGGCTTGTCTTTTCTGTGAGAAAAATGGGGCTATGTCTATTGCATGCCGTTATGCTGCCGAAATTTTCTCATTTTTTTTTTAATGCATGTGTATGCTCTTTTTTTTTTTGTGCAAATGCAAATGCAATTTTTTTTTTTTGACATTTTCTCTCCCTTTTTTTTTTACAGGGCGGAAACCGTTTTGTGACGGAGCAGCTGAACAAAATGAAGACTCGAGGATCAGTGGAGTCCGTGGTTGACTTGTGGGATCGGCTTTCGGATGCGGGCCGAGGAGCTTTGCCGAGTCCGAGACAGATTGTTGTTGAGACGGGGCTCTGGGAGTTTGTCGAGTGCTTGAGGGGACTGGTCAAGTTCCCTAAGAGCAAGGGCCTGATGTTCGCTTTAGCGCAGCATTGGTGGGACGCGACCCACACCTTTCACTTCTTCTGGGGCGAGGCTACGGTTACGCCCTCCGATTCTGGCTGCGATCACGGGCCTGTCCTTTAATGGACGCGGCATTGAGTGGCGGGATGGCTACGGCGATGCGGATCTGGGCTCTTACGGGATTTTCCCTATTCCCAAAAGGGGATGGGGATGGAGTATGCCGTGGTCTACGGTAAGATCGTGGAGACCATTGTGAGCTATGAGGGTGGGGAGGAGAGGATAGGCGGCGAGCGGATCGCTAGGGCCTTCTTGTGGTTTGCCTTTTCGAGCACCCTCTTTGGGCATGCCGAGGGGACGGCGATCTTTGCCTTCTTGAGGTCCTTGGAGGACATGGAGACGGTCGGAGATGTCTCGTGGGGAGAGGCCGGGCAGCGAGCTTTACTTTGCTCTCGATAGGTACGGGGAAGGCTGTGAGCTCTTTATCTTGCTTTGAGTTTGCCCTGGAGGTATAAGCTCTCTTTTTGCTTTCCCTCTTTTTTTTTTTTTGAGCACGCACTTTTCTTTTGCACTGGATTGATTGGATTTTTACCTTTCGCAGGTATGGGCGTTGGAGTTTTTCCACGTCACGATGTGGCGACAGCCGGCGGAGTACGTTGGGGCGTATCCGGCTATGCGGTCTTGGTCCAAGCATGCCGGGAGAAGATAAGCTCCGAGGGCGTACGACTCTCGTGTACGCGGATTGCCTTCCTTTCACGGAGGCCGAGACGGATGAGGGGATGATATTCTTCCCACAGGATCGCTTCGAGGTGGCGCACCGTTTGAAGGGCGCGAGATTTGGACTGTGCGGCGGAGGATTACGAGAGGTCTGGCCTGCGATGCATATTATCTAGGAGAGAGGGTGACGCGCCAGCATGGCGTGAATTCGCCTTTGAGGACACCGGTGGAGCCTCCCGCCGATATGATGCACTCCGAGTGATCGGTCCGTGACTGGGATGATTACCGAGTCGGCCATCACTTCTCGGATTTCGTGGCGACCGAGCCATATGCGACATTCGTCTTGAGGAGGCCGAGGATGCCTCGGGTTACGGATAGAGAGGGGCTTGGGATCCCGCGGTACACTCGGACGGATTTTTCCTATATCCAGGATGGGGTCCGATTGAGGGTGCAGATCCCTCAGCCCGAGCGACTTCCACGAGCTTTCCGGCCTCGTCCGGGTATGAAGGTATAGCTTCTCTTTCTTTCTTTTGTTTCATCATCTTTAGCATCACTTCCCTTTTTGACGCTTTTGCTTTTGTGCAGTTTTCGGAGGTGGTCGTCGAGAAGCTGACGAAGCAAGTGATCGGGGCCAAGAGATTCATCAGGAGGATGGTCGCTTGCGGGGCTCCTCGAGCTAGAGCGAGGCGACCACGGCCGGCGCCT
Organism: Adenophora triphylla var. japonica; assembly: GCA_022495995.1. Classification (NCBI taxonomy): domain Eukaryota; kingdom Viridiplantae; phylum Streptophyta; class Magnoliopsida; order Asterales; family Campanulaceae; genus Adenophora; species Adenophora triphylla. Next base: position 316,015 of record JAFEMH010002237.1, on the reverse strand, counting down.
GTCAGACGGGAGGCTTCCCCTATTCGCTCAGAGACTTCCTCAGAGACTCCTCTGTCTCCTCTCCTTGATCCCCGCGCGGTGCTGCCTTCGGATCACGTCATTCTCGGGGATCCACACGGGCAGGGACACGTTTGGCAGCATGGTGGTTCGTCTTCGTACGTCCAGGAGTCCGACGCCTTCACCTTCGGATACGATTTTTTCGCAGATCTCGGCTTGCCCTATCAGAGCGTGCCGGTTGGTCCTGACGAGCCTCTTTCTGGAGACGAGGACGATTCTGAGCCCGAGATTTTCAGGGCTCCTGAGGAGGCGGGCCCGAGTCGCAAGAGGGGCCGGGGGCAGACATCGGGCGCTAGAGACTCCGATTGATTTTTTTTTTGAGATTTGAGATTGAGATTTGTACAGCTTATGCACATTTTTTTTTCTTCTTCTTTTTTTTTTGGGATGTAATAATTTATGATTTTATTGATGTTTGTTTGTTTTTTTTTATGCACACTCTTTTTTTTTTGGAATGTAATAATTTAGGATTTTATTTTATGAATGCCATGCAGTATGAATGCAGTGTTGCATGAGCCTTGGTTTTTTTTTTTTGCAAGGGTGTTTGGTATATGGACTGGTTTGGGGAGGTTTTTTGCACAGGTTTCGAGCAACCGGGACGAAATATTCCTCTTTGGTGTAGCAGCTGACCTGCAGATTTTTCTCGGTGGAAAGCAATCATGTCCGCGCTGATGGGGTCCCGCATCTCGACATTGTCCTTTAATTTTGCTTCGTATCCGGTCTCACTTTATTTCAAATTCAAATATCCTCTTCAACCTCCACCCAAAACACCCATTTTCGGGAGAAAGAGAGAAAAACCATGGAAAACTTTAGAAAAGCTCCATCAAAATTGTCCCAAGAATCCCAAATGTCATTCTTCAACAAGTTCAAGGATTGGTCCTGGAGATCATGACGCATGAGAGGAGGTCCTTTTCTTTGAAGAAAGGTACAAGGTGAAGTGCTTATGGTCTCTCAAGGAATT